>SJYT01059768.1:157013-166276 GCA_006410635.1 Cephalophus harveyi
AGTCAGAATGAGTTATTTGTGACAGCTTTAATGAGAAAGAAAAAAAAAAAGGCAAACAAAACCATGGCATCCAACTGAAATATGAGATGGTAGCCAAGGGCGAGAAAAGAGACTCTAGGGGAAACAGAAGTAATTAATATTTTCAGAATGTTTATTTTGTGCCAAGTGTTTTAAACATATTACCTTATCTTTCATCACAATAAGGCACTCCTCTATATTACCCAGGAGTGAAGAAATGTCGTCCAGCACAGCATACAAGATTCTAGTACAGTCATGAAATGTACAAAGTTCCCAACACTGTTTGTTTGAAAGAATAAATTCATATTGGCAAGAAAGACATAGGTTTAGACAGGTTAAGTAATATGCCTATGTTCTGGCAGCATAAGGTACTACAGAATTCAAACCAAAGTCTCTCTTGTATCAAAGTCTTCCTCATAATCACCATAATGAATCACCTCCTTTAGAGTTAAGTGCTTTCTTTGTTCAAAAGATCCTGGAATTACTGAGATTTCTATAAAGAATTGTTTCAATGGGCTTCCCTGATGGCTCAGCGGATAAAGAATCCACCTGCAATGCAAGAGACACAGGAGATGTGGATTCGATCCCTGGATTTGGAAGATCCCCTGGAGAAGGAAAAGGCAACCCACTACAGTATTCTTGCCTGGAAAATCCCATGGACAGAGGATCCTGGCAGGCTACAGTTCATGGGGTCACAAAGAGTCAGATACAACTCAGGGACTGAGCAGGAAGCATGTAAATAGTATTAAATCCTCTCCATGAAAAAATTTAGGATTAAGGAAGTCAAAGTTGATAAACACTTCTCAACTGTGGAACTTGGAGAATGCAGATACCACTGATTGGGACCAGATTTCTTTCTTTCTTTCTTTTTTTATGAAGGTAAGGAAATGTGTTCCAGAGTAGATGAGCAAAAGTTGAGGCAAATTCGTAATCATATGTGAAGGCACACATGTTGATAGCGGTGAAAAGTGGCTGTTAACTTTTTAAAGTGATTAGAGCTCAAGATAAACGTTTGGACATCATTAACTTGGAGCTGTTGTTTGAAGCTACAGAAGGAGCTAAATTCTCCTTGTCAGGGAGGAGAGCAGGAGAAAGAGATCAAGAACAACACATTAGGAAGTAGCTGCACAGAGAAGATGAGAAGAGAAGAGGGAAAATGAAAGCAGCAGAGAACACAGAGGGCGGGAAGGCAGAGATAGAGCGCTGCTCCTCATCAGATGGCCGCGGGATCGGCAGAAGCGCTGCAGTTCAGGTCACCCGAGCTTACAAAGGCACGGGAGCGCCGAGGCAGCCTCGTTCACCCAGGTGAAATAGTAACGAGATGCTCTTCTTAGCTCTGAGACTGAATCTAGCCTCCCAGTACCCTCTGGAGTATGCTGTACTCGGTGGCAACAAAGCTCTCTATGCCATTCATTCCTTTGGCAATCGTGTGGGTGTTTCAAGGCTCTGTGCTGTGTGCTCAGCCGTTCAGTCATGTCTGACTCTTTGTGACCCCATGGACTGCAGCCCACCAGACTCCTCTGTCCATGGGATGTGTCAGGCAAGAACACGAGTGGGTTGCCATTTCCTCCTCCAGGAGACATTCCCGACCCAGGGATCTAACCCACGTCTCTCGCGTCTCCTGAATTTGCAGTTGTGTTCTTTACCACTAGCACCATTTTAAACTCTAAGCAAATAATGTTCTTTGCCCCCTAGGGAATTCGCATATCTAGCAAAGAGGGCAAATGTGTGACTGGCAGGTCAAAGGAATGATAAATTAATACACACGTGTGGATTGAAGTAGTTCTATCCTACCTGCCAGTCACACCCTGTCTGGCTGACAGCTGCCTGAAATAGCTGAAGAACTGAAGAATCTGGAAAAAATGAACACTTTCATACTAGTGAATCAGAGAGTCTCAAATATTGGAATCACCTATGATATTTGTTAAAATTCTAATTTCTAGACCTCATCTCTAGAAATCCTAGTCCATGAGTCTGCTTTGGCAAGGTACCTGCATTTCTAAAAAGTTAATGAATGTTTCTGTTGTTGGATTGTACTTTAAACATATGTATTTTTTAAAATGATTTAGATAATACCTGCTGAGGAAATGTTGATGATACCTTGCAAATGGATTAAAATGTTTCTCAGTAGATATACTCTTTTTTGGCTTACAAACACCATTTTGGTTATTAATGGTTTGTGATTATATTATTTGCTCCAAGATAAATGATTAGCATCTGTATATGAAGACAACCTTTTTTTCATTTAATAAGTGCTATTAAATACACTATTGTTTTCTGTCCTTAAAAAAAAGATGATCAAAATTAATCAAATTTTGATAAGATTGAGAGTATTATAAATGATGACCTTAATTATTTCATATTTGCACTTTGATAGATTACTGAGGAGAGTGTGTTCAGGAGACGAGCCTGCTACCGAGAACATCCTGCTTCCAATTCAAATCTCAGAATAGGTAAGATGAGAGCCAGCTGCAACTGACATGATACAGCATGGGAGGCACAGCATTTTAAGAAATAATTAGGTCCCAACACATTCAGAATTTTATAAATAATAAACACAGCCTTAAATTGTCTAAAGAAACGAAATTGGCTAACTTTAGAGCACAGGTGTTTTGTGTTTGGTATTCCTCACCTTGCCCACAAGCAAGCAGATACGCTCAATACAACTTAATGAATCTTCTGGGAAGGCCCCAAATAGATTACCTCACAGGAGCTCAGCATAGGAAGTGTCAAAGACAGGCTAACTCTAGCACAATGCTTAGCTGAGAAAAAAGATACACTTTTGAACATTATTAACTAGAGAGCTGAGAAAAAAGATACACTTTTGAACATTATTGACTAGAGAAGCAGCGTGATTCAGTGTTATGCACAAAAGCTCAGATAGATCCATTAAGAACTTAATTTTCTAGAATATATTTTTTTCATTTCTTTATAATAAATAAATATTTCTTTATTTTCTTTATTTCTCCAGAACACCAAAGAAGATCATTCCCTAGTCGTGTTTGTATGTGTTGTTGTTTCTTATCTTTCAACTTGAGGGGCAATGCTCTTTCATTAAAGTGGTAATCTTACTTATTCTACAAACACTTGAATCATATTTATTATGTGCCAGACAGTGTTCCAGGTACTTTGCAAACATGAACTCGCCCATTTCTCATAGCTATTTTAAGGACAAAGAAACTAACGCCAAAAGAGGATGACTAACTTGCCCAAGGTCACATAGCAAGAAATGATGTCATAGATCTGGGAATCACCCTCCAAGGTCAGTCTTCATGCACACCATCTCTTTATTATGCTACCTCTTGCTGAGTTCTACTGCCAAAATTCCCAGGAACCAGGGACGGGGAGCTTACGTGCTATCCTTTATAAACAGCCTGTAGACAAATACATTTTATAAGATATCTATAGTGCAAGAGATTTAATAAGATGTGGTGGCACTAGTGATAAAGAACCCACCTGCCAATGCAGGAGATACGAGAGATGAGGGTTCGATCCCTGGGTCGGGAAGGTCCCCTGGAGAAGGAAATGGCAACCCACTCCAGTATTCTTGCCTGGAAAACTCCATGGGCAGAGGGGCCTGGCACGCTGCAGTTTATGGGGCTGCAAAGAGCCTCACACAACTGAGAGACTGAGCACAGGGCACAGTTAGGTTAAACTAAACCACACCATAAAATGACATTTGCATGGGTGTAGGTCAGCAGTTTAGATCTGCCAGGCTAATGGATTTACACAGTTTAAGCCTCTTTCTCACCTCTAGGAGTGTTCTCTGATTAAAACCAATGTAGTAGGGAAAAAATACTAGAATCAAACTTAGGAAATTCTAATTGTTTCTCATTTCTGACATCCCTGGTTACATGTGGATAATCTTGGGTGGTCTCTTTGCTGAATAATTAAATGAGAAAGAAATATTAATAGTAGTCTTTGTATGGTATTAGCTGTATAATACTATTTTGCAAAAGAAAGCAATCTATATTTTATGAAGAAGAAAATGTAAACAAATTAGAGCAAAATCATTAAGTTTGGGAAGGAGGTGCATAGTGACAGAGAAGCAAACCACTTGCCCTACTTTGATCCTATTTTCTTAGATGATCCTAAGGCATTTCATAATAATGATCTTCACACTTCACAACAAACTGTATCCCTACAAAGAATTTGAAATTTCTGTACTTCCCTGAATTATTTACAACCTCCTTATTTTTCAGTTCAGTTCGGTTCAGTCACTCAGTTCTGTCCGACTCTTTGTGACCTCATGAACTGCAACATGCCAGGCCTCCCTGTCCATCACCAACTCCTGGAGTTTACCCAAACCCATGTCCATTGTGTCTATGAGGCCATCCAACCATCTCATCCTCTGTAATCCACTGCTCCTCCTGCCCTCAATCTTTGCCAGCATCAGGGTCTTTTCAAATGAGTCAGCTCTTCACATCAGGTGGCCAAAGTATTGGAGTTTCAGCTTCAGCATCAGTCCTTCCAATGAACACTCAGGACTTGAGGATGGACTAGTTGGATTTCCTTGCAGTCCAAGGGACTCTCAAGTGTCTTCTCCTTATTTTTATTTGTCCTTTATTTTTATTTATAGTTCTGTTTCTCAACTATGGTTAGTCTTCTGAATTTGACAGAGATGGAAGTTCTCTTCCCAAAGCTCAGCAACAATTATTGATAAATTGAAAACCATACAAAGACTAGGCTTTTTGGTCATAACATAACTTTTATGTGACTGATTAAAAATATTGGGAAATTATTAACTATTAAGAGCTTTACTCCCAAAACATTCTAGTGTATGCTTGGTAATATTGGGGGATGGTGCCCAAAGATACAATGAAACTGCTTTGGGTGTGACCTGCAATCATTGTAAGGTTATCACTAGAGCTGTCAGGGCATTATGGGCAAGTACTAATGAGTCTCATAGATTTAGAGTTAGTAGGGGCAATGGAGTTAATATTCTGCTTTCTCCTCAATAGAATTCCAAGTGAAGTGATGGGTTCATTAAATTATACAGAAACACGCAATAGCAAATGCCAATAGCCAAATCAAAATGTATATTGTGACATAAATTTATTGTCAGAAAATGAAGTTCAAAAATTTTTAATAATAAATACATTTTTATATTTTAATTTTTATTCACTGAACCAAAAAGCCCAGCTGAGTTGAGATTCCATGAGTGCATGGGTAATGTTTTTGTAATATCAGTGTAATTGCAAAGGGGAATGTTAACATCTCAGTGGGGACAATTTCAGTGTTAAATAAAAACTCAAAAGCTTTTATAATAGAACATGCTACATAAATACCATTATTATATATTTCTCAGTATTATGAAATTCAGTGAGTTAGGAAAAAAGTCTCCTAGCATTAAGGCACAGTGAATGTGTATTTTGATGTTATCATATTTTAAACCTCACATGTAGATTTTTCTTGGGAGAATTATGATGTTGCTAAGAGTATAAGCACACGTTTTCTTTGCAGTTGCTTTAAAATGATAGTTTTGCCAAAAACATAATCTTAAGTCAAACAGACAATTCACTTCAGTGAAGGACCATAGAGAATTGACTACATGGAAGTCATAAGTCATAAGAACGTCACTTCATTGTATGTGTGCTTGACTCTCCTGTGGCCAAAACTGATGCTGCTTCTTAGACAAATCCTCTCTCCTAGGTAAATGCCTACAGAGTTCTGTGGCAAATTACTGCATAATTCTTTGCATGTAAAGGGAAGTTAAGCTGGAAGGAAACCACAAAGAGAAGCTTGTGACTTGGAGTGACTTCCAAGCTAGATTTTTTTTTTTTTATCTGCTAGGTCTCCAGGATTCTCAGGGAGACAGAGCTATCAAATGATCATACATGAGCGAGAAGAGCATTAAAAGCTGTAATCCAGTGTGTTGGGGTTTTGGCTCTGTTTCCTTCTAGTCATCTGGAATCACAACTCATCTATTATATACATTTTAAAACAGAATGCGGTTTATTCTCTAAAATATTTTGAAATTGAAGAATTCTATATATATACGAAATAGACTACATTAAGCATATCATTTGTAATTTACATTAAAAATTTGTGTTATAGTATTTTGAAAAATAGTTATTCTGTACTGTTTGATTCATATTAATATGTATTACAACAAGAGGGGCTTCCCAGGTAGTGCTAGTGGTGAAGAATCCATCTGCCAATGCAGGATATGTAAGGGACCCGGGTTTGATCCAAGTCAGGAAGATTCCCTGGAGGAGGGCATGGCCACCCACTCCCGTATTTTTGCCTGGAGAATCCCGTGGACAGAGGAGCCTGGCTGGCAATGGTCCATAGGGTCTCTAAGAGTCAGACACAACTGAAATGACTAAGCACACGTGCACAAGAGAAGAAATTGCATAATAAATTTTTCTAATTTGAGCTGTATCATTGCCTCAACTTTTACTAATAATAATTCACTGGAGAATCTGAATTGTATGTCTTCATTTCTCAATACTAATTTTGAGAGCTGATTAAAATATTTTGTTGAAGAACGTGCATAGATTTATCTATTGTGATGAATATTAAATTATATGTATACATATGATAAAACAGTTAACCACATATTGTGTGGGCTTCCCTGGTGGCTCAGAGGTTAAAGCGTCTGCCTCCAATGCGGGAGACCTGGGTTCGATCCCTGGGTTGGGAAGATCCCCTGGAGAAGGAAATGGCAACCCACTCCAGTGTTCTTGCCTGGAGAATCCTATGGACGGAGGAGCCTGGTGGGCTACAGTCCACAGGGTCGCAAAGAGTCGGACACGACTGAGCGACTTCACCTTCACCTTCACCTTCACATATTGTGTGCATTTTTGGTGTTATTATTATAGCAAAAATGACAACTGTGATATATATATTTTCTAAAACATGAAAAATATTTTAGGTTAAGCCCCAATTCCTAGGTAAGGGTCCTTTGGGAGGTAAAATATGACCAAAATATTAGGATAAATAAGAATTAATCTTTGCAAGCTCAGTGTATAAAACAAGAACAAATACAGGCATTCCTTGGAGATATTGTGGGTTTGATTCCAGACCACCGCAATAAAGGGAATATCACAAAAAGCTAGTCACATGATTTTTTTGGTCTCTCAGTGCATATGAATGCTATGTTTACATATACTATAGTCTACAAAATGTGCAATAGCATATATTTAAAAATATCAGTGTAGTTACCTTAATTAAAAAGACTTTATTGCTAAAATCTGCTAACCATTATCTGAGCCTTCAGAAAGTCATGATCTTTTTGCATTAGTACATCAAATGTCACTGATCACAGATCACCATAGTTAGTTAGTTAAGTTAAGTCGCTCAGTCGTGTCCGACTCTTTGCGACCCCATGGACTGAGCCCACCAGGCTCCTCCGTCCATGGGATTCTCCAGGCATGAATACTGGAGTGGGTTGCCATTTCCTTCTCCAGGGGATCTTCCCGACCCAGGGATCGAACCCAGGTCTCCCGTATTAGAGGCAGACGCTTTAACCTCTGAGCCACCAGGGAAGATCCACAGATCACCATAGGAGACATAATAATAATAATGAAAATGCTTGAAATAGTGGAAACATTACTGAAACATTACACAGAGTTACAAAGTGAGCAAATGCTGTTGGAAAAAATGACACCGATAGACTTGCTCAATACAGGGTTGCCACAAATCTTCAGTCTGTAAAAAGTGCAGTTTTATTTGTGAAGTGCAATAACACCAAGCACAATAAATAGGGGTATACCTGTATGTACGAGGTACAAAACAAAAGATTTGGGCTAAGTATAAATAATATTTTGACAGTTAAACAATAAGTAAGCTGTCCTATGGGATAAGCAAGTTTCTTTTTCCAGATATTTTGAACTCTGATGAACAGTGAGAGAATGCAGGAACAAAGATTAATCCATTTATATTTATATATGGAAACAATTTTTGGTACCACAGACTGGGCTAAGGGTGGGTATTTTACAAGGACCAGCACCTGTGTCTTCCCGAATGCAACTCCCAGTTAGGACACGGGTTCTGTGGCCAGTAAAACAGTCAACTGAGTTTCCTGCAAGATGCTTTGAGCAGGCAGGGACCACTGAGTGTGGGCTGGACTCTGAGGATGGAGCAAAGGAAATGTGAGCCATGAATGTTCTTTCTCAGAAGCTTACGATCCAATTGACAAAAAGATAGTTCCACAAACAATAAAAATGGAGACTGGTTTAGAGACTTCTGGAAAGAGGAAAAGTGATATTAGTTGTGATGAAACAGGTTAAGAGTAAACTGGTAAAAGGTTAAAGTTACTTGAAAATGATGTCTTTTCCTTTAACCTCTAAGTATCTTAGAAAGGATTTTTTATGTTGTTGTTCATATATTTTAATCCTTTATGCATTGCCTGGTGATTATCTTCCAAATAGTGGCACTTAAAAATGATATGAGCAATACTCTTTGCTATTATTATTATTATTATTACTGTCATTTCAAGCTCTGTTTTAACTGCATGTTTTAAATGGGTTCCAACAGATTTTATTTTAAAAGAGAGTTAAAATATAACCACTAAATTATTTTTTTAAATTTAAATCAAGATAGAAAAAAGTATATATGATGAAAATTGTACCATTATTGTAAATGACATAATTTCTTGCTATATATAAGCTGAAATTTCCACTGACTATCCCATTTATATGATGATTTCCATAGTGAAGTGAAATGCATGAATTCCCTATTTCAGATGCATTCGGCTGTAATAACTGGAAAAAAATCCTATTCATTTAAGGTCATTCTTGCCTGTTGTAAAACTCTGAAAGCTGTAGCTTTGAGGCTGTGAATGCTATCTCTTGAATTAAGATGATGCCATTGGGGGAATGGGCCTTTTTCAGACTATGTTTTACATTTAAAGAAAAGTATTTCTCTGAGGATATAAGTCCAGTTCCTTGCCAAACTTTAAATTCAATCTAACCTTTTTTTTTTTTTTTGGCAGCTCTTCTTTATCTCTTGATTTATTTTCAATTACCCCACATTTAGATATTTGAATTCTCTAATCTATGTAAATTATAAATGGACTTTATTGACTTCTTATTTAGCGATCAAATGTTAAAACACAATTACTCTGAATCTCTTTGTCTATCTCTGGTGCTAAAACAATTCACACATAATTTCACATCATTAGTACAAGTTATATTCTTTTCAGGCCTTAGTAATAAAAGTAAAATCTTTAACACATTTAATTCAAATGGATGATACAACTTCCCTTAAAAGCTTTCAAGTGAAACTGCTCTTTTATAGGT
>SJYT01059768.1:167071-188205 GCA_006410635.1 Cephalophus harveyi
TTGATTTCTTTCACCAGTGTTTTATAGTTTCCTATATATAGGTCTTTAGTTTCTTTAGGTAGATATATTCCTAAGTATTTTATTCTTTTCCTGTCTCTTATACACATCTAGATGTGTATAAGAGACAGGCATTATAGTGTTTTAAGGATAAGCTTCTCTGTTTACATTATTCAAGAAATAGGTTACCTATTTATAGAAATATATAGATTATTGACATTAACAAAGACATATAATTTTATGCCCAGGATTTTAAGTGGCTCAATATGTTCATTAACATATTAGTGATAGTGATACATACTTTGTATTGTTTTTTCTATAATTTGGTCATATATGTCATTTGAGATATTTTAATCACAGGGACTAGAAAACACAGCTAAAAATTCTTAAAAATTAAGGTAGGAGGACTTCTGGTTTCTACCCTGTATGTAAAAATCTTACAGCTGCCACTCTGCCTAACCACAAATAAATAGCTGAACACACTTGAAAAATCAGTTCTTCTTGGATCCATAAGAGAATGGTGGACACAGGACAAACCACTGCCCTAAGTAAGTATTGGAGAGACAGAAAGAAGATTCAGGGAGCTACAGCTTACCAGACCAGATACAAACATGTCAAGGTAGGAAAATGTGACTGTAAGTAGGGAATTGCTGGAGACCCAGTATGGACCACTCAGAGTTTAACATTTAAAATATTGTTGAGAACTCCAACAATATTGTGAGATTAACCTCCAGGAGCTTGAGGGGCTTTTCACAGGAAATATCAGAGAAAAACCCTCAGGGCTTCCAGCAGAGGAAGGGGAATTAGAAACATTTTGAATTACAAAGGTACCCATTTTTTTAATATAAATTTATTTATTTTAATTGGACATTAATTAGTTGACAATATTGTATTGGTTTTACCATACATCAACATGAATCCACCACA
This sequence comes from Cephalophus harveyi, assembly GCA_006410635.1. Taxonomy (NCBI): domain Eukaryota; kingdom Metazoa; phylum Chordata; class Mammalia; order Artiodactyla; family Bovidae; genus Cephalophus; species Cephalophus harveyi. The sequence goes on from SJYT01059768.1 coordinate 167,996, forward strand.
GGTATACACGTGTTCCCCATCCTGAACCCCCTCCCTCCTCCCTCCCCGTATCATCCCTCTGGGTCATCCCAGTGCACCAGCCCCAAGCATCCTGTATCACACATCGAACCTGGACTGGCGATTCGTTTCATATATAATATTATACATGTTTCAGTGCCATTCTCCCAAATCATTCCACCCTCTCCTTCTCCCACAGAGTCCAAAAGACTGTTCTATACATCTGTGTCTCTTTTGCTGTCTCGCATACAGGGTTATCGTTACCATCTTTCTAAATTCCATGTATATGCGTTAGTATACTGTATTGGTGTTTTTCTTTCTGGCTTACTTCACTCTGTATAATTGGCTTCACTTTCATCCACCTCATTAGAACTGATTCAAATGTATTCTTTTTAATGGCTGAGTAATACTCCGTTGTGTATATGTACCACAGCTTTCTTATCCATTCATCTGCTGATGGACATCTAGGTTGCTTCCATGTCCTGGCTATTATAAACAGTGCTGCAATGAACATTGGGGTACATGTGTCTCTTTCAATTCTGGTATCCTTGGTGTGTATGCCCAGCAGTGGGATTGCTGGGTCATAAGGCAGTTCTATTTGCAGTTTTTTAAGGAATCTCCACACTGTTCTCCATAGTGGCTGTAATAGTTTGCGTTCCCACCAGCAGTGTAAGAGGGTTCCCTTTTCTCCACACCCTCTCCAGCATTTATTGCTTGTAGACTTGTGGATCGCAGCCATTCTGACTGGTGTGAAATGGTATCTCATTGTGGTCTTTATTTGCATTTCTCTGATAATGAGTGATGTTGAGCATCTTTTCATGTGTTTGTTAGCCATCCGGATGTCTTCTCTGGAGAAATGTCTGTTTAGTTTTTGGCCCATTTTTTGATTGGGTCGTTTATTTCTCTGGAATTGAGCTGCATGAGTTGCTTGTATATTTTTGAGATTAGTTGTTTGTCAGTTGCTTCGTTTGCTATTATTTTCTCCCATTCAGAAGCCTGTCTTTTTACCTTGGTTATAGTTTCCTTTGTTGTGCAGAAGCTTTTAATTTTAATTAGATCCCATTTGTTTATTTTTGCTTTTATTTCGAGTATTCTGGGAGGTGGATCATAGAGGATCCTGCTGTGATTTATGTCGGAAAGTGTTTTGCCTATATTCTCTTCTAGGAGTTTTATAGTTTCTGGTCTTACATTTAGATCTTTAATCCATTTTGAGTTTATTTTTGTGAGTGGTGTTAGAGAGTGATCTAGTTTCATTCTTCTACAAGTGGTTGATCAGTTTTTCCAGCACCACTTGTTAAAGAGATTGTCTTTACTCCATTGTATATTCTTGCCTCCTTTGTCGAAGATAAGGTGTCCATAGGTGTGTGGATTTATCTCTGGGCTTTCTATTTTGTTCCATTGATCTATATTTCTGTCTTTGTGCCAGTACCATACTGTCTTGATGACTGTGGCTTTGTAGTAGAGCCTGAAGTCAGGCAGGTTGATTCCTCCAGTTCCATTCTTCTTTCTCAAGATTGCTTTGGCTATTCGAGGTTTTTTGTATTTCCATACAAATCTTGAAATTATTTGTTCTAGTTCTGTGAAAAATACCGCTGGTAGCTTGATAGGGATTGCATTGAATCTATAGATTGCTTTGGGTAGTATACTCATTTTCACTATATTGATTCTTCCGATCCATGAACACGGTATATTTCTCCATCTATTAGTGTCCTCTTTGATTTCTTTCATCAGTGTTTTATAGTTTTCCATATATAGGTCTTTAGTTTCTTTAGGTAGATATATTCCTAAGTATTTTATTCTTTTCGTTGCAATGGTGAATGGAATTGTTTCCTTAATTTCTTTTTCTACTTTCTCATTATTAGTGTATAGGAATGCAAGGGATTTCTGTGTGTTGATTTTATATCCTGCAACTTTACTATATTCATTGATTAGCTCTAGTAATTTTCTGGTGGAGTCTTTAGGATTTTCTATGTAGAGGATCATGTCATCTGCAAACAGTGAGAGTTTTACTTCTTCTTTTCCAATTTGGATTCCTTTTATTTCTTTTTCTGCCCTGATTGCTGTGGCCAAAACTTCCAGAACTATGTTGAATAGTAGCGGTGAAAGTGGGCACCCTTGTCTTGTTCCTGACTTTAGGGGAAATGCTTTCAGTTTTTCACCATTGAGGATAATGTTTGCTGTGGGTTTGTCATATATAGCTTTTATTATGTTGAGGTATGTTCCTTCTATTCCTACTTTCTGGAGAGTTTTTATCATAAATGGATGTTGAATTTTGTCAAAGGCTTTCTCTGCATCTATTGAGATAATCATATGGCTTTTATTTTTCAATTTGTTAATGTGGTGAATTACATTGATTGATTTGCGGATATTGAAGAATCCTTGCATCCCTGGGATAAAGCCCACTTGGTCATGGTGTATGATCTTTTTAATGTGTTGTTGGATTCTGATTGCTAGAATTTTGTTAAAGATTTTTGCTTCTATGTTCATCAGTCATATTGGCCTGTAGTTTTGTGTGTGTGTGTGTGTGTGTGGCATCTTTGTCAGGTTTTGGTATTAGGGTGATGGTGGCCTCATAGAATGAGTTTGGAAGTTTACCTTCCTCTTCAATTTTCTGGAAGAGTTTGAGTAGGATAGGTGTTAGCTCTTCTATAAATTTTTGGTATAATTCAGCTGTGAAGCCATCTGGACCTGGGCTTTTGTTTGCTGGAAGATTTCTGATTACAGTTTCTATATCCGTGCTTGTGATGGGTCTGTTAAGATTTTCTATTTCTTCCTGGTTCAGTTTTGGAAAGTTGTACTTTTCTAAGAATTTGTCCATTTCTTCCATGTTGTCCATTTTATTGGCATATAATTGCTGATAGTAGTCTCTTATGACCTTTTCTATTTCTGTGTTGTCTGTTATGATCTCCCCATTTTCATTTCTAATTTTATTGATTTGATTTTTCTCCTTTTGTTTCTTGATGAGTCTGGCGAATGGAGGCTGAACCACATGCTGCTGAATAACCAACAAATCACAGAGAAATCAAAAAAGAAATCAAAATATGCATAGAAATAAATGAAAATGAAAACACAACAACCCAAAAGGTGTGTGACACTATAAAAGCAGTGCTAAGGGGAAAGTTCATAGCAATACAGGCATACCTCAGCAAGAAAAAAGTCAAATAAATAACCTAACTCTACACCTAAAGCAACTAGAAAATGAAGAAATGAAGAAGCCCAGGGTTAGTAGAAGGAAAGAAATCTTAAAAATTAGACCAGAAATAAATGCAAAAGAAACAAAAGAGACCATAGCAAAAATCAAGAAAGCAAAATGCTGGTTCTTTGAAAGGAGAAATAAAATTGACCATCCCATTTCTTCTTAATAAGGTCTACCCTGGAAGGAAACAAACTGAGCAGAGTATAACCAGGTGGGATGTTAACTTGACCTGGTAAAGGTCAGCACCCAACTTGTCATCTTCAGCTTACCCTTGGGAGAAGAGAAATACCCAACTCCAGGACATTCTACCTATACTTTTCCACCTAAGGGTTGGGGGGAGGGGGTGAAGGAAGAAATTCTTCTGAGATTCATAGTTCAGAGGCCTGAGCTCACTGAAGGGCTGAGACCTAATTATAGGATTATAGCACACTTGTACTTGCCCCAACCTCACCAATAATTGTTAAGTTACTAAGTCATGTCCTACTCTTTGTGATTCAATGGACTGTAACCTGGCAGGCCACTCTGTCCTTGTGATTTCCCAGGCAAGAATACTGCATGGGTGGCCATTTCCTTCTCCAGGGGATCTTTCCAACTCAGGGATTAAATCTGCATCACCAGGGAAGGCCCCATCACCAATTATTAAGGTTTATTTAGAGCAGTTCCTTGTTTTCTTTGTGCATCACGTACCCAAAAAATGCAAACAAAGACACCAGAACAGAAACAAAGATTGCTGCTGATGGGCATATTCATAGACTGCACACAGGTGAGGAAAGAATCTCTGACTTAGAAGATATGTCAATAGAATTCCTGAAAAGTGAAAAACAGAGACTACAAAGACTGAAAAAGAAAAAAAAAAAAAGAACACAGAATTCAAGACTGTGGGACAACTACAACAGGTGTAACATACATGTAATTGGAAATATCAGATAATAGAAACAGAAAAAAAAAATTTTGAATCAATAATGATTAAGAATTTCCCAGAATTAATGCCAGATTACAAACCACAGATCCAGGAAGCCTGAAGAACAACAAGCAGAATAAATGCTAATACAAATGTAAGCATATTATTTTCAAGCTACAGAAAACAAAAGATAAAGAAAAATTCTGGGAAAAAAATCTGAAAGAAATGAAGTAATGGTGGGAACACCTTACCTTTGTTTGAAAAAAGAATTGCTTCCAACTTCTGCTCAAAATCATGCAAGAAAGAAAAGAGTGAAGTGCAATATGTATTTAGAGAAAATGCCACTAATCTAGAATTCTGTAGACTGCAAAATTATTCTTTGAAAGTGGAAGATAAATAAAAACTTTCTCTCACAAACAAAAATCTAGGGAATTTGTCGCCAGCAGACTTAACCTTTCAAGAAATGTTAAAGACCGCTATTTAGAGAAAAGAAAAATAATATTGGTCAGAAACACTGATCTACATAAAGAAAGGAAGACCATTGAAGGAATGAGTAAAGGTAAAATAAAAACTTTTATTTGTATTATTCATAATCTAACAGACAATCGTTTGTTCATATTCGTAATAATAATGCCAACAATGCAGTTATTTATGTTTAAGTATATGTCATGTTTTTATTTCTAACATATATGGCTATGAATGTTATATGTAAAAGAAAGGATGAAAGCAGTGATACAGGGATGGGAAAGAAGAATTAGGATTATTTATTATAAAGTACTCACATTACTTGTTAAGTGGTATAGTATTATTTGAAAGTGGACTTGAATTACCTGTGAATGTATATTGCAGACTCTAGGGCAACTACTAAAAGATGTTAAAAAAAAAAAAAAGGAAAGCAGAGAGAGAAATACAAACAAACAGAAAAGAAAGCAGAGAATATGAAATCATTAAAAAAAAAAAAGTACAAAAATTGGGAAAAGAAGCACAGAAGGCAGGAAAAAAGAGGAAAACAAAAGCAGGAACAAAGAACAACAGCAACAAATAGAAAACAGTAAGGAATATGGTAAATTTCAATACAACTCTATCAAAAATCATTATGAACATCAACTTGAAAGAGACTCAGAGTGGATCACAAACAAGACCCATATTGAGGCTTGACAGAAAAGAACAAAATTCTTTAAGCAATTATCCTTCAATAAAAAATAAACAAATAAAAATAAAAAAATAACAAAGCAAACCCAACAAAAATATGCCAAAAAAAGACCCAACTATATGACGTTTACAAGAAATACATTTTAAATATAAAATTGCATACAGATTAAAAATAAATGGTTAGAAGAACATATACCATCCTAACCTTGATCATAACAAAGCAGGATTAGCTGCAATAATAACAGAGCCAATGCAAACACAAGAAAAGTTATCACAAAAAGAAAGGCATTGCATAAAAATAAATGGGTCAATTTTCCAAGAAGAAATAATCTTTAACATGTGTGCATCTATCAACAGAGTGTCAAACTATGTGAGGTTACAAAAAAAAACTAATAGAATTGAGAAGAGAAATTGATATATTCAATATCATAGTTGGAGACTTCAAGGCCCCTCTCTTAGAAATGAATAGATTCAGTAGGCAGAAAATCAGCAAGGTTATCCATTTTGAATAGTCCGTACGTGATCTTTCCAAATTCCTTAACAACCCCAGCAAGCATAAGCTTGTTTTCTAAGAGTGTGAGTCTCTTTCTGTTTTTAAATAATTTCATTTGTATTATTTCTTTTTAGATTCCACATATGTATATTTAGATTCCACATACTGCTAAATTAAAAATGGATAACCAACAAGGACCTATTGTATAGCACACAGAACTCTACTCAAAGTTATGTGCCAGCCTGGATAGGAGGGAGATTTGAGGGAGATTAGATATGTGTGTAGGTGTATGTCTGAATCCTTTTGCTGTTCACCTGAAACTAACACAACATGGTTAATCGGCTATACACCAACAAAAAATCAACAAGTTTAAAGCATAGAAAAAGAATATAGAAGATAATTCAAAAAATTAGTAAAGAAATAACTGAATTCAACAATACCATTAGTTAATTGGGTACAATTGACATCTGGAGATTGCTTCATCCAACAATAGCAGAATATACATTTTTCTCAATGCACTATGGAACATTCACCAAGGAAAGCCATATTCTGGGTCATAAAATACACTTTAAAAGAATGGAAACAATGTCTGTCCTCAGACTACATTAAAATTCAATAACAGATAAGTGAAGTCACCAAATAGGTGAAAATTAAGCAACATTCTTATAACTAACATATTTGGGTTAAACAAGAAATTTAAATAAATTTTTAAATATTCTAAATAAATCGAAATGAAAACATAATTCATCAAAATGTGTAAATCCAGCAAAAGCCATGTTTGGAGGGAAAATCATAGCTTTTAATGCATACATTTTTAAAGAAGAAAGATACAAAATAAAAATAATCTAAGGCTCTATCTTAGAAAACTAGAAAAAGGAGAGCATATTAATTCCAAAATAAGCAGAAGAAATGATAAGCATTAGAGCAAAAATCAATGAAATTGAAAGCACAAAACCAATATAGAAAATCAATAAACTCAAAAGATGGTCAAGATGGTCTTTGACAATATCAATACAACCTATATATATATAAGACTCGAGCTAAGTTAACTGGTTAAAAAAAAAAAAAAAAAAGGACACATATTAGTAATACCCAAAGTGAAAGAGGTGAGATCACTACTGATCACATCGACATTAAAAGACAATAAAGGAAAACTAGATGAACTCTAAGTTCCCAAATTTGATAACCTTTGAGGAATGGACCAACTTTTTGAAAGACAAGCTTTACCAAAATCCACAAGAAGAAACTGATAATTTGAATAGGCCTATATTTATTAAAGAAATTAAGTTAATAATTAATAACCATCCAAAAAAGAAAGGAAAAAAGACCAGATGTATTTACTGGGGAATTCTATGAAACATTTATGAAGGAAATTATACCAGTTCTCCGTAATCACTTTCAGAGGATAGAAACAAAGGTCATAATTTCTGATTCATCCTATGAGGTTGGTATTACCCAAATACCTAAGTATTTGTCTTACCTAAGTAAGACAAAGATATTACCCCAAAACCTTGTAGCATATCTTCAATTTTGCTGTGAACTTTAAACTGCTAAAAAAAAAAATGGTCTTAATTATAAAAACACAAAAAAGCCTAAGGTATTTTATCATTTCAGTAAACAAAAGTCTGAGAATGTGTGATTATGTTTGATTTTATGATTCAGTAATGTCACAGCAGAGTTGAAACTTTTTTTTTTTTTAAGTCTCAGCTCTGATATCCGTAATTTGACAGAATTCCCCAGTTTTGAATTCAGCATGAAACACGATAATGAGTATTCCAGATCTCAGTTCTAAACAAAATTATACTCATTTTTTTAAAGAATGAGAAAATTGTTCAAGGATTCACCAAAGTGATTGGTCTTTGTGGCTTATTGTTCAAGGATTCACCAAAGTGATTCACCAAAGTGATCGGTCTTTGTAGCTTATTGTTCAAGGATTCACCAAAGTGATTTGTAGCTTATTGTTCAAGGATTCACCAAAGTGATTGGTCTTTGTAGCTTATTGTTTCAAATTAAACCAGGGAGGTTGGAATATTATAAAAGAGTTACATTAATCATCTGTGTTGTGATGAGGCTTCGGTGTCAATCATTTGGAGCCCTCCCAGAATAAGACTCAAACTCAAGTTCTGTGGAGACATTAGGGAACTGGTGATCAATAAAATCAATATTGCTAAGAATTCTGTGCTTGTGCCTGCACTCTGTTGACTTGAAGAAACAGTTCCCTTTATTTTTTAGGATTCCATGTTTGATAGTGGAGAAGGCAATGGCAACCCACTCCAGTCCTCTTGCCTGGAAAATTCCATGGACAGGGGAGCCTGGTAGGCTGCAGTCCATGGGGTCGCGAACAGTCGGACACGACTGAACGACTTCACTTTCACTTTTCACTTTCATGGATTGGAGAAGGAAATGGCAACCCACTCCAGTGTTCTTGCCTGGAGAATCCCAGGGCGGGGGAGCCTGGTGGGCTTCCGTCTATGGGGTCACACAGAGTCGGACACGACTGAAGTGACTTAGCAGCAGCAGCAGCATGTTTGATAGTAAGCATCTGGGAACACTATAATTATATAACCAAGAAGGAAACCAATAAATACTAGTGACATCTTTGAATTTTTCCCTTAAAAAGCCAACTTCATTTCCCTTTCTTCTACGTAAAATTAAATGCACTCATGTCATATTCCACTGAAATCTATCTAGAAGAAAAAGTGACATGGCAGAAAAGTTATGATTGGAAATTACATTTTGTTACTAATTATTTNAAACCTCTGTGCACATTTAAACAAAATGAGCCAAATTCATATTGAGGAGGCTGTGTATGTAACATAGTATTCAGAGGTATGGTCTTCCAAATATTTTTGCTTGTGGAACCCTAAAAGGATTTTGAAAAATTATATACCTCTTTCACAATTTTAAGTTAATATTTAAAAACTTTAAATTATGAATGTAAGCAGTTGACAGAGTACAATCTAAAGGATATTATAATAATCGACATTTTAAAAATGAAACTGTTTTATTACTCTTTTAAATGTGTTCAGTGGAATTTAAATACCATAGTGACTTGGCACTCACAACCATTCAAAATTTGCAAGCTCTTCTTTTAATATTGGACAAATATTACATAGCTTCTCTTCTCACACTTCTATTTCCCTTTGCTCACAGAATTTCATTCTGGTGTATTCTTTTAAATGCTTATAATTATTTTTATCACCTTAGAAAAAAGCCATATATGAGAGTGGAAATGATTACTTACAAAAAACTTCTCTCATTTATGAGACTGAGTGTTAGCATTTTGATTAACTTTCTGTAGTAATTGTGACTTAAGTCTATTATGTGTTTATAAATAATTACTAAGCTTAAATGTGACATTTGTTGGAAATTCATTTCTCATTCTGTTAGATCTGTCTCTTATACACATCTAGATGTGTATAAGAGAAAGTTAAATAAGCAGGGTGACAATATACAGCCTTGACGCACTCCTTTTCCTATTTGGAACCAGTCTGTTGTTCCATGTCCAGTCCTAACTGTTGCTTCCTGACCTGCATACAGATTTCTCAAGAGGCAGGTTAGGTGGTCTGGTATTCCCATCTCTTTCAGAATTTTCCACAGTTTATTGTGATCCACACAGTCAAAGGCTTTGGCATAGTCGATAAAGCAGAAGTAGATGTTTTTCTGGAACTCTCTTGCTTTTTCCATGATCCAGCGGATGTTGGCAATTTGATCTCTGGTTCCTCTGCCTTTTCTAAAGCCAGCTTGAACATCAGGGAGTTCACGGTTCACGTATTGCTGAAGCCTGGCTTGGAGGATTTTGAGCATTACTTTACTAGCATGTGAGATGAGTGCAATTGTGCGGTAATTGGAGCATTCTTTTGCATTGCCTTTCTTTGGGATTGGAATGAAAACTGACCTTTTCTAGTCCTGTGGCCACTGCCAAGTTTTCCAAATTTGCTGGCAGATTGAGTGCAGCACTTTCACAGCATCATCTTTCAGGATTTGACAGAATGTGGTCCACTGGAGAAGGGAATGGCAAGCCACTTCAGTATTCTTGCCTTGAGAACCCCATGAACAGTATGAACAAAGACAAGTACTGTAAGTAAATACACAATATTGTGTCTAAAATGTGGTGGCCTTGGGGGTTATCTTGTGGCAGAACAATCTGCATCCTAGATACTGTTGTCCAGTCAGTTACTCCAACTCTTGTTTTTATTACTTATTTCATACATCACCAACTTATTTGCTGATTAGTGTTCGATTCAAAGAGATAGTATCTCCTCTGTGAAAATGACTTAATCCCTGTAGTCAAAGAATTGCTCCATCATCTGGAGTTACCATATTTAAAACATACATTTTAAATATGGGAAATTTTATTATGAACATAAAATGTCTCACATTAGTGGGATGTTTTAGAATATATGTAGTCATCATTGTAATAGTAGGTCTAGCATAAAACTGAGAATATAATAGTTACTTAAAATATATTTGATGGGAGAGAACAAGATGGCAGAGGAGTAGGTGGACATGGAGCACATCTCCCTCCATGGATACATCACAAATACACCTTCAGACACAGAAGTGCACACAGAACACCAGCTGAGAGCGGACAGGAGTACCTGACGAATGGAAAAGAAGGTATAGAACTATGCAAAACTTGGTATGATGAAGGAAATAGGGGGAGAAACAGGAGTGTTAGTAAGATTGGACTTGCCTTTGGTGGGTGGAGGAATTGAAGCAGGGGTCCGATCCCCATATCAGGGCAGTTGTCTGAGTCAGAGGAGACACATTTAAGGCTGAGAGTGAAACAGCTGATCTGTGGCAGCCTAAATGGAGTGAGAATCAGACAGTCCTTGTCACAGCCATACATACCCCAGACAAGAACATTGGTCTCCTGGAAGGTGCAGCAGGTGGGAGCTGGAGTTTAGGGATTGTGGAGCAATCCCAGGGCGAGGGCTGCTGTTGACTGCAGAGAGATGGGTTGAGGGAGTGTGAGGGAGGAGATAGTGGTGGGAAATGCCTGTGGAAGAAAGCCAGCAGCCATGGAAGCAAGGGATACTGCTGAGTCATGCGCAGGGTCTGGCGCCCTCACCATAGACTCTCTCTCTCCCCACATGCCAGCATCGGCAGCTGAACAATAGAGAGGCTGGCCCATCAAATGCCTGACACGCTGAACTACAGAATAGGACCCCACTCAGGGTGCTCCTTTAAGTAACTGATGCACTGAACTACAGAGCAGGACCCCACCTAGTGTGTCCCTTTAAGTGCCTGACACACAGATCTATAGCCACCCTGCCCACCCCCCCCCCCCCAGGCAGGGGGGGCCCTCAGCATGCCTGATGCATGGAACAACAGAGAAGGACCCCAGGCAAGGGAGCCCTCTAGGTGCCTGAACAGGCAGAGCTATGGAGAGACTAGCCAAAGAGACTATCTGATTGCCAGCTACAAGAGGCTCAAAAGAAGACTCTGATAGGGCCATAACTCCTGGGGCAAAGTCAGTTCGTGTCCCTGCACACTTGGCGCCACCAGGATCCTGGTAAGCCAAGCACCTGTGCAAGCTTCACACTCAACTCTCACTGGGGCAGAGCTGCCAAAGGCAAAAAAGTCTTGCATCTGTGCATGTAGGTTCGCTTTGATAATGTCCAACTGTGGCCTGCCAGGCTTCTCTATCAGGGAGGGGAGTTCTCCAGGCAAGAATACTGGAGCGTATTGGCCAATACTGATGGCCATACCCTTCTAGAGCACTGTATTTCCTGCTGCCCTAGCCGCCAACCCCCCTGAGTACCTGGTGCAGCCAGAACCCCTGTAGAGATGGGTTGAGGGAGTGTGAGGGAGGAGATAGTGGTGGGAAATGCCTGTGGAAGAAAGCCAGCAGCCATGGAAGCAAGGGATACTGCTGAGTCATGCGCAGGGTCTGGCGCCCTCACCATAGACTCTCTCTCTCCCCACATGCCAGCATCGGCAGCTGAACAATAGAGAGGCTGGCCCATCAAATGCCTGACACGCTGAACTACAGAATAGGACCCCACTCAGGGTGCTCCTTTAAGTAACTGATGCACTGAACTACAGAGCAGGACCCCACCTAGTGTGTCCCTTTAAGTGCCTGACACACAGATCTATAGCCACCCTGCCCACCCCCCCCCCCCAGGCAGGGGGGGCCCTCAGCATGCCTGATGCATGGAACAACAGAGAAGGACCCCAGGCAAGGGAGCCCTCTAGGTGCCTGAACAGGCAGAGCTATGGAGAGACTAGCCAAAGAGACTTTCTGATTGCCAGCTACAAGAGGCTCAAAAGAAGACTCTGATAGGGCCATAACTCCTGGGGCAAAGTCAGTTCGTGTCCCTGCACACTTGGCGCCACCAGGATCCTGGTAAGCCAAGCACCTGTGCAAGCTTCACACTCAACTCTCACTGGGGCAGAGCTGCCAAAGGCAAAAAAGTCTTGCATCTGTGCATGTAGGTTCGCTTTGATAATGTCCAACTGTGGCCTGCCAGGCTTCTCTATCAGGGAGGGGAGTTCTCCAGGCAAGAATACTGGAGCGTATTGGCCAATACTGATGGCCATACCCTTCTAGAGCACTGTATTTCCTGCTGCCCTAGCCGCCAACCCCCCTGAGTACCTGGTGCAGCCAGAACCCCTGAGACTCCATCAGTAGCCCCATCTCCACACCTGGCCCTCACAGGGCCAAAACCAAGGCCTCCAGGGCAGCCTCAGGAGCAAACCCCAGTAGAGGACCCACATGCAGAGGTGGAAATAAACATACAATTGAATCCCAGAGGCAGTGTGGCTAAGGAAGAAGACCCAAAACCTCCCCACCAGCTGTACAAGCTACAGATTAAATCCACATGATCAACTAGGCAGACTCTGTGTCTAGGGAATATACAAAAGGTCACTGAGAGCTCCCACAAAAGAAAAAGCACTAGTTCTGATAGCTGTGGACATTGGAGGCAAGAACACACAGGAGTAGAACCAGATTAGAATCTGAGCTGCCCCCACAGAAGGTCCAGAGATCAGCACAGTGCTGGAGGGCATCCTAGGGAGGTGAGGTGGACTGTGACTCCCAGTGAGGGAAAGGACTCTGACAGCAGCGACTCAAGAAAAACCTTTATTATTCTAACTTTTCTACTTGTTCTGTAGAAAATATTGGATTTTTTTTTTCTTTTTTTGCCCTTTCCCCCTGCTCTGTTGTAATTGTTGATTTTAATGGCACTATGAACTCCAATTAAGCTTTGGAGCTTTTTTTTTTTCCTCATAAATATCTGCCTCTATGTTTGGCTTTTGCATTTCTGTGGAGTTTTGTTTTGTTTTTATCTTTTCTCTTTTTTAATTTTAATTTTTAATTTTTTTAACCTATTATTATTTTTTCGACATTTATTCCTTTTTTTCTTTCCCTACTCTTCTTTTCCCCTTGCAGTTAATCTTTAACATATATAAATCTTCTTTATTTACCTCTACTTAATTTTGCATATCTATTCTTTCTTTCTTATCTTTCTCTCCTTCCCTTACAAAATACGTGTCAGTTTTATTTTCATTGCTTTATGCCCACTTGGCAGCTTGCTTTAGTTTTGTTTTCTAGTTTATGCTTTAGTTAGTTTTGTTCTTAACTTGTAAGTATAATTTTTTTTTTCCTGGGTTTGCCGGGTCAATCTACAGTACTTAATTTTTGTTGAACTGTTTTGACTTTGCTCATGGGTGTATATGTACATGCGTATATTCCATTATTTTAATTATTATTTGCCTGATTTTGTAACTGCCATTTGTCTGGGGTCCATCTTTGGTTTCTTGTCTTTGGATATTTGTTTTAATCTCACTAATGCCATACAAACCACTTGTAGAATCTCGTTCTGGACCAGAGATCAAGCCCTGAGCCTTTGGAGTGGGAGCACTGATTCTAAGACTCTAGACTACCAGGTAACTAACCCTAGGGAGTATCAAATAGTGAGAACTCACACAAATGAAACTACTTGAACACAAGACCCAGCATCACCCAACCACCAGTAGCACCCTATGCAGGATGCCTCATCTAAACAACAAACAAAACAAGAATACAAACCCAATCATCAACAGATAGGATTACCACCTCACTCAGTCTTGTCCATCAGAGGAAAAAAAACAAGCAAAACTCAACACAAATCTCACCCCATAGGAAGCTTACACAAACTACTGGACCAACCTTAAGAAGGAAAAAACCAAAAGGAAGAAATAATTCAACCTTCTTCAAAAATATAATTCAACTTTCCTTGAAGCCTGGGAAAAGGAGACTTCAAACACAATAAGTTAAAAAAAATAATGAAAACGCAGAAAAATACTATACAAATGAAGGAACAAACTAGAAACACAGAAGTGCAAATAAATAAAGAGGAAATAGGCAAAGTACCTGGAAAAGAATTCCAAAGAATGATAGTGAAGATGATCAAAAACCTTAAAAACAAAATGGAGAAAATGCATCAATTAAAAAAGACCTAGAAGAATTAAAGAATAAGCATACAGAGACAACACAATTACTAAAATTAAAACTACTCTACAAGAAATCAATAGAAGAATATCTGAAGCAGAAGAATGAATCACTGAGCTGGAAGATAAGATGATAGAAATAACTTCTGAAGAGCAGAATAAAGGAAACAGAATGAAAAGAACTGGGGATAGTCTCAGAGACCTCTAGGACCATATCAAACACACCAGCATTTGAATTATAGGGGTCCAAGAGCAGAAGAGAAAAAGAAAGGGTGTGAGAACATTTTTGAAGTCATCATATTTGAAAATTTCCCCAACATGGGAAAGGAAATAGTTGATCAAGTCCAAGAGGCAGAAAGAGTCCCATACAGGATAAACCCAAGAAGAAACATATCAAGACACTTATTAATCAAACTAATAAACTCTAAGGACAAAGAACGGATATTAAAAGTATCAAGGGAGAAGCAACAAGTAACATACAAGGGAAAGCTCATACACTTAACAGCTGATCTTTCAGCAGAAACTCTGCAGGTCAGAAGGGAAGCGCAGGATATGTTTAAAGTACTGAAAGAGAAAAATCTACAACCAAGATTACTGTATACAGCAAGGATCTCATTCAAAACTGATGAAAAAATAAAAAGTTTTCAGACAAGCAAAAGTTAAGAGAATTCAGTACCACCAAACCAGCTTTACAACAAACGTTAAAGGGACTTATATAGTCAAGAAATACAAGAGAAGAAAAAAGATCTACAAAATCAATGCCAAACAATTAAGAAAATGGTGATAGGAACATCAGTTCAGTTCAGTCACTCAGTCGTGTCTGACTCTTTGTGACCCCATGAATCGCAGCACGCCAGGCCTCCTCGTCCATCACCAACTCCTGGAGTTTACTCAACCTCATGTCCATTGAGTCGGTGATGCCATCCAATCATCTCATCCTCTGTTGTCTCTTCCCCTGCCTTCAATCCTTCCCAGCATCAGGGTCTTTTCCAATGAGTCAGTTCTTCACATCACGTGGCCAAAGTATTGGAGTTTCAGCTTCAGCATCAGTCCTTCCAATGAATATTCAGGACTGATTTCCTTTAGGATGAACTGATTGGATCTCCTTGCAGTCCAAGGGACTCTCAGGAGTCTTCTCCAACACCACAGTTCAAAAGTATCAATTCTTTGGCCCTCAGCTTTTTTCATAGTCCAACTCTCACATTCTTACATGACTACTGGAAAAACCATAGCTTTTATTAGATGGACCTTTGTCAGTAAAACAATGTCTCTGCTTTTAATATGCTGTCTAGGTTGGTCATAACTTTTCTTCCAAGGACCAAGCGTCTTTTAATTTCATGACTGCACTCACCATCTGCAGTGACTTTGAAGCCCCACAAAATAAACGCCTGTCACTGTTTCCACTGTTTCCCCATCTATTTGCCATGAAGTGATGGGACCAGATGCCATGATCTTAGTTTTCTGAATGTTGAGTTTTAATTCAACTTTTTACTGTCCTCTTTCACTTTCATCACGAGGCTCTTTAGTTCTTCTTCACTTTCTGCAATAAGGGTGGTGTCATCTGCATATCTGAGGTTATTGATATTTCTCCTGGCAATCTTGATTCCAGCTTGTGCTTCCTCCAGCCCAGCATTTCTCATGATGTACCCTGCATATAAGTTAAATAAGCAGGGTGACAATATACAGCCTTGATGTACTCCTTTCCCTGTTTGGAGCCAGTCTGTTGTTCCATGTCCAGTTCTAACTGTTGCTTCCTGACCTGCATACAGACTTCTCAAGAGGCAAATCAGGTGGTCTGGTATTCCCATCCCTTGAATAATTTTCCACAGTTTGTTGTGATCCACACAGTCAAAGGCTTTGGCATGGTCAATAAAGCAAAAATAGATGTTTTTTTCTGGAACTCTCTTGCTTTTTTGATGATCCAGAGGATCATCCGTTGGTGTTTTCAATGCCAAGGGATGTTGGCAATTTGATCTCTGGTTCCTCTGCCTTTTCTAAATGCAGCTTGAAAATCTGGAAGTTCATGGTTCATGTACATGTCAATGAACATAGGAACATATATATCAATAATTACTTTAAATGTAAGTGGTCCAACCAAAAGACACAGACTGGCTGAATGAATACAAAAACAAGACCCATAATTATGCTGTCTACAAGAATTCCACTTCAAACCTGAAGACACATATAGACTGAAAGGGAGAGGATGGAAAAATACATTCCATGCAAATGGGAAGCAAAAGAAAGCTGGAGTAGCTATCCTCATATCAGACAGATCAGACCTTGAAGAAGATTACAAGAGTTAAGGAAGGACACTATATAATGATCAAGGGATTAATCCAGGAGGAAGACATAACAATTGGAAATATCTATGCACCCAACATGGGAGTACCTCAATACATAAGGTAAATACTAACAGACATAAAGGGAGAAATTGACAGTAACACAATAAAAGTAGGAAACTTTAACCCCATTCACACCAATGGACAGATCATCAAAACAGAAACACAACTCTTAAATGATACATTAGGTGAGATGATCTCATGGATATCTTCAGGACATTCCACCCAAATGCAGAAGAATACACCTTCTTCTCAAGTGCACGTGGGCCATTCTCCATCTTGGGTCATAAGTCAAACCTCAGTAAATTTAATAAAATTGAAATCCATATCAGGCATCTTCTCTGACCACAATGCTATGAGACTAAATATCAATTACAAGAAAAAACTGTAAGAAACACAAACATGAAGATTAAACAGCACGTTTCTAAAATAACCAACAGGTTACTAAAGAAATCAAAAGGGAAATCAAAAATTTCTAGAAACAAATGACAATGAAAATACAACAACTCAAAACCTATGGGAGCAGCAGAAGCAGTTCTAAAAAGAAAGTTTACAGCAATTCAATCCTACCTTAAGAAACAAGAAAAAAATAGACAACCTAACTTTAAACCTAAAACAGCTGGGAAAAAAAGAGCAAAATAAACCCCAAAATTAGTAGAAGAAAAGAAATCATAAAGATCCGAGCAGAAATAATTGAAAAAGAAATATGGACTGTAGCCTATCAGGCTCCTCCATCTATGGGATTTTCCAGGCAAGAGTGCTGGAGTGGTTTGCCATTTCCTTTTCCAGGGGATCTTCCCGACCCAGGAATCGCAGCAGGGTCTCCCGCATTGCAGGCAGACGCTTTACCATCTGAGCCACCAGGGAAGCTCAAAAGAAACAATAGTAAGGATTAATAAAACTAAAAGCTGGTTCTGTGAGAAGTTAAACAAAATGGACACAACTTTAGCCAGGCTCATTAAGGAAAAAAGAGAGAAGAATCAAATCAACAAAATTAGAAATGAAAAAGGAGAGGTTACAACAGGCAATGCATAAATACAAAGGATTAAAAGAGACTATTATGAACAACTATATGGCAATAAACTAGATAACTTGGAAGAAATATACAGATTCTTAAAAAATTTCAATCTTCCAAGACTGAACCAGGAAAAAATAGAAATTATGAACAACCCAATTGCAAGCACTGAAATTGAAGCTGTAATCAAAAATCTCCCAAAAAACAAAAGCCCAGGACCAGATGGCTTCACAGGAGAATTCTGCACTCACAGAAGAGCTAGCATCTAGCTTTTTATAGAAGAGCTAGCATCTAGCTTTTTAAAACTCTTTCAAAAAATTGCAGAGGAAGGAACCCTTCCAAACTCATTCTATGAGGCCACCATCACCCTGATATCAAACTCAGACAAGGAGAACACAAAAAAAGAAAGCTAGGGGCCAATATCACTCATGAATATAGATGCAAAAATCCTCGACAAAATTTTAGTAACCAGAACTAAGCAACACATCAAATAGCTCATATACCATGATTCAGTTCAGTTCAGTTCAGTCGCTCAGTCGTGTCCGACTCTTTGCAACCCCATGAATCGCAGCACGCCAGGCCTCCCTGTCCATCACCATCTCCCGGAGTTCACTCAGACTCATGTCCATCGAGTCCATGATGCCATCCAACCATCTCATCCTCGGTCGTCCCCTTCTCCTCCTGCCCCCAATCCCTCCCAGCATCAGAGTCTTTTCCAATGAGTCAACTCTTCTCCTTGACTAGATGGACCTTAGTCGGCAAAGTAATGTCTCTGCTTTTGAAAATGCTATCTAGGTTGGACATAACTTTTCTTCCAAGGAGTCAGTGTCTTTTAATTTCATGGCTGCAGTCACCATCTGCAGTGATTTAGTTGCCTTTAGTTGCACCATTATTAAGTTGCATTTATTCCAGGGATGCAAGGATTCTTCAATATATGCAAATCAAACTGTGACACCATATTAACAAATTGAAAGATAAAAACAATATGATCATCTCAATAGATGCAGAAAAAGCCTTTGACAAAATTCAGCACCCATTTATGATTAAAGTGCTTCAAAAAATGGGCATAGAAAGAACCTACCTCAACATAGTAAAGGCCATATATGATAAGCCTACAGCAAACATTACTCTCAATGGTGAAAAATTGAAAGCATTCACCCTAAGATCAGGAACAAGACAAGGGTGTCCACTTTTGCCACTATTATTCAACATAGTTCTGGAAGTCTTATCTATAGCAATCAGAGAATAAAAAGAAATGAACCAGATCAGAAAAGAAGAAATAAAGCTCTCGCTGTTTGCAGATGACATGATACTGTAGATAGAAAACCCTAAAGACAGTACCAGAAAGTTGCTAGAGCTAGTCAGTGAATTTAGCAAAGTTGCAGGGTACAAAATCAATACACATAAATCACTTGCATTTCTATATACTAACAATGAAAAATCAGAAAGAAAAATTAAGGACTCAATCTCATTCACCATTGCAACAAAAAGAATTAAATATCTAGGAATAAAGCTGCCTAAGTAGACAAAAGAACTGTACACGGAAAATTATAAGACATTAATGAAAGAAATCAAAGATGACATAAACAGATAGGCAGATATTCTATGTTCCTGGGTAGGAAGAATCAATATTGTGAAAATGACTATACTACCAAATGCAGTCTACAGATTTAATGTGATCCTATCAAGTTACCAATGGCATTTTCATAGAACTAAAACAAAAATTTTCACAATTCATGTGGAAACACAAAAGACCCCGGATAGCCAAAGCAGTCTTGAGAAAGAAGAATGGAGCTGGAGGAATCAACTTTCCTGACTTCACATTACATTACAAAGCTACAGTCATCAAGACAGTATGGTATTGGCACAAAAACAGAAATATAGACCAATAGAACAAGATAGAAAGCTCAGAAATAA
This sequence comes from Cephalophus harveyi, assembly GCA_006410635.1. NCBI lineage: Eukaryota > Metazoa > Chordata > Mammalia > Artiodactyla > Bovidae > Cephalophus > Cephalophus harveyi. The sequence continues at coordinate 187,442 of SJYT01059768.1, forward strand.
ACCCATGAACCTATGGATACCTTATTTTTGACAAAGGAGGCAAGAATATACAATGGGGGAAAGACAGCTCTTCAACAAATTGTGCTGGGAAACTGGACAGCTACATGTAAAAGAATGAAATTAGAACACTTCCTAACACCATACACAAAAATAAAGTCAAAATGGATTAAAGACCTAAATGCAAGACCAGAAACTATAAAACTCTTAGAGGAAAACAGGCAGAACATTCGATGACACAAATCAAAGCAAGATTCTCTGTGAGCCACCTCCAGTGTAATGAAAATAAAAATAAAAGTAAACAAACGGGACCTGATTAAATCTAAAAGCTTTTGCACAGCAAAGGAAACTGTAAGCAAGGTGAAAAGACAACCCTCCAGATGGAAGAAAATAATAGCAAATGAAACAACTGACAATTAATTTCCAAAATATACAAGCAGCTCACACAACTCAATACCAGAAAAACAAACAGTCCAATCAAAAAGTGGGAAAAATTCCTCAACAGACATTTCTCCAAAGAAGACATACAGATGGCTCACAAACACATGAAAAGGTGCTCAACATCACTCATTGTTCAGTTCAGTTCAGTCGCTCAGTCGTGTCCGACTCTTTGCAACCCCATGAATCGTAGCACGCCAGGCCTCCCTATTCATCACCATCTCCCGGAGTTCACTCAGACTCACGTCCATCGAGTCCATGATGCCATCCAGCCATCTCATCCTCAGTCGTCCCCTTCTCCTCCTGCCCCCAATCCCTCCCAGCATCAG
>SJYT01059768.1:193228-228225 GCA_006410635.1 Cephalophus harveyi
TTCTTTGGAAGGAATGATGCTAAAGCTGAAACTCCAGTACTTTGGCCACCTCATGCGAAGAGTTGACTCATTGGAAAAGACTCTGATGCTGGGAGGGATTGGGGGCAGGAGGAGAAGGGGACGACTGAGGATGAGATGGCTGGATGGCATCATGGACTCGATGGACGTGAGTCTGAGTGAACTCCGGGAGATGGTGATGGACAGGGAGGCCTGGCGTGCTGCGATTCATGGGGTCACAAAGAGTCGGACACGACTGAGCGACTGAACTGAAATGAACTGAATGCATATATACAGAAGCTAGAAAAATGGTACTGAATAATTTATTTACAGGGCAGCAGTGGAGAAACAGACATTAAGAATAGACTTATAGAGATGGAGAGAGGGGAGCAAAGGGTGAGATGTATGGAAAGAGTAACATGGAAACGTACATGACCATGTTATATAGATAGCCAATGGGAATTTGCTGTATGGCTCAGAAAACTCAAAGAGGGGCTCTGTATCAACCTAGAGGGCTGGGATGGGAGGAAGATTGGAGGAAGTTTTTAAAGGGAAGGGATATATGTAGACCTATGGCTGATTCATGTTGCGGTTTGACAGAAAACCGCAAAATTATCCTTCAATTAAAAAGTAAGTAAATTTGTATATATATATATATATATTTGATGAATTGAATTCATTCACTTAAAAATTTTAGGACCTCGACTTACAATTAAAGACATTTATCTTCTCTACCTTATCACATTTTCTTTAAATGTTATCTATTTAATTTAACCTTTTTAGAAACATTAGCTAATAGAATTTCTGCAAAAACCCTTCCTTCTACTACACAGGAAGACAGTTGCTCTGTGCTGCTGTCAGGAAGACTTGAATCACAGAACGCTAGCTTGCGGGTGAGATGAGGGCTCTTAAAAAGTTTTGTGGGGGTTAAGGAAGGAGCTTCTTCCTTGAATTATGAGGGTTTCCATAAACAGAGAAGGATTGGATGAGGGAGACATTCACATGTAAGATTTGGAAGTGAGGTGATCTTTCTGGAAAATGTGTTCAGATCACTCCAGCAAAAGATGCAGGATTTAAATTTGAAGATGAGCCTGGAAATGTTCATTGTGATCAGGTTTCAATGACCATATACCTTGAGCACAAGTTTGGTTTTCTTGCTAACCATTCCTACATAAATGCAATCAACTGATTTTTTCTTCATCTTTCATTATCTAGGAACTGCTGTCTATTTCTAAATGTTTTCAATATTTTCTGAAGAAGGTAACTTGAATGATGCTGTTCAAGTTTCTTCTTACTTCTAAAACTCAATATGCCTCTTCTATTTTCCACATCTCTGATTATTTTTGGTCTATAAATTCCTCTTGATGTATTTCCACCTCTCTGTGTGGATAGAAATACTAGTAATGAAATGCTTCTGATTTTTTAAAAATCACACACAAGGTACATGCATAACACAAGGTAGTCACAAAACATTTTAGTTAGAAAGAAACAAGTCTGTTTACACTTCTCCTTACTTTCTGTTCAAAAGGATTATTTTAAGATTTTGTGCAAAGATTTATAGGCAAAATCCTTCTGCTATCAACTATCAGAAAATGAGCCCCTGCTTCTTTTTTACAGGTCTCTGTGTACCTTTATGCAGGTAATAAGATGATAAACAGACAGGAAGATAATACTGGGTTTAAGAAAGAGGTTTAAATACAATTATTTCTGGATCAGGTCAGACCTGGATCTGATTTAGAGACAAAATAATAGACTACTATTTACAATAAAATAATGGAAATATTTTTACATACCACAATATCAAAACAGAGAAGTCTTTATATGTAGAGATGGAGCCAGTTTACCGTATCACTGACTTTAAAATGATATATTTTATTTGGGATAGTTTGTCTTCTTAATGCTGAACTGGTACTACATATTTTATGCTTAAGTAATACTGTCACTTTCCATTTGCTGAGTTATACATTTTGCCTATAACATTTCTATGAATTCATTCATTTGTAGTGAACCAAACCAAAACTAGAAGATCACTAAGGTAATTTATCATGCTCATAGTAAAAAAGAACTCGAATATTCAGGAAGTAGGTTAGATGACCTTTCATTATTCAAACATCACAAATGAACAAAATATTTTTGAATCATGCTGACTGTGTTAAATGTCTATAAATAAGGTGCATTTCTAATAAGTCACTTAGGATATAATTAAATTTTCTTGAAGACTCTGAGCTCATATACTCTTTTTTCTTCCTTTTCATTTTTATAGTTTGGCCCGGTAATCATTCATACGGGTATATATTTTAAAATTTCAAGAGTTGGGAAAAGCTATATGTATTTAAATATTTATTTCAATGTTAACATAGTGAAGAATGAGAGTCACTCTAAATATCCAAAGATAGAATGTGACGAATTAAAGTAGGGCACAGATGCAACTTAATTTACACTCTCAAAGTACAATTACATAGATTCTATGACAACATAGAAATAAACTCAAACCGGGTAAAATTTTGCTGTGGACTCGGACTGCAATTATATATATTCTGCTCTAGAAAATGGTTTAGAATGATAGTTTGAAAAATGGATACCCATACACAATCATAAAAAATACAGAGAAAGGAAACAGTGATACACAACAGCTGTGTTTAAAATGGTAAAATTGAAAGCAATTCTAGTTTTCAGCACTATGATGTTGTTTACATAAGTTTATATTGAAGTAGCTAAAGCTGTAGTTATTTTTACAGTTATTTATTATTCTATCATTGATGATATAGGCAACTTGCCAAAAAATTATTGACAGTGTAAAAAATATGACACTGATTTTTCCATCAATAATTTTTTATATGACAACAGTGTTAGCATTTGAATATCATTTTTGTTGTTGTTGAGTATTGAGTGTTGAGGTTGGTATCAAGTGTTTTCATAACTTCAAGACAATAAACTACCTGTATTTGTGATTATTAGGATTGGTTAATGGGGGAAACATAAAGTGAATTGGCTGAGAAATGGTCAGATTTCAAAAGAAATAACTGCTAATCTAGGGCCAAAGGTATATTTCATCCTAAGTAAAGCTATTTTTTTGGAAGAATGCCATAGTAAGGTACTTTCCACTTGCTTAGGGAATATCAAATTAGCACTTATTTTGAGACATAATTATTAATAGTGCCATTTATTCTCCTCAGAATGTGCAAATTTAAATGTTAAATTATGTGGTCAATTTATCATTCTGTTTAGGGGATTAAAGATAGCTTGTTGATATCACAAAACACACTTAAGTTTCATCAGTGGAGCAGAAAATGATATTGTAAATAACTCTGAAAAAAACATAGGAAATATAAACTTGGTAGGCTGCAGTAGATGTTCTTAGGTCCATTTCAGACCCAGGGCTTGTTTGCCTGAGTTCTTACAACCTTCTAATGGATGTGGCATTAGAAGACCATGCTTTTTCAGCACTCAGCTCTCTGTCTTTGAAGTTGCTATGTTTTACTTTGATCTTGAAATCATTTTTCTCAATGTTTTGATGATTTACTAATGGTAAAAGTCACAAAGTCAGAACATGATTTTACTTATTCCCTTTTGTAAGCTTAATGAGAATGTCATAGCTGAATTCCTTAGTTCTTCTTTGGTAATATATCCTAAGTCATTTTCTCAAACTCATTTTTCCCTTTTACTGAAAATAAAAGAAAGAATACACACATTTGTTGGGGAGGGAGAACCAAACATGTGTTAGAGGTTTTCTTCTTTTTCTCAGGTAAAGCTTGTGTTATCATAAAAACATAGGCATGCTCAGAGGGTTACCTTGGTTATTTTAAATATACAAAGATATTAAACTAGAGTTTGAAAGAGTTTTAGTTGTTGGTTCTAGAGTCAGATTACAGAAAAATCCAGAGGATTTCAAATGGAAGGCTGGGCAGTTAAACCTAAGGTTCAAATATCCTAGAAGATTTTCACAAACTAATATCTCTTAAGTGGAAGTGTCTAGATGGTCTGACAAAATAGTCCATTTTCTGTCCCCTGCTTTTATTAAAGCAATTTTAAGAAAATTCTGATTTAAAAATCATGGGTCATTATCATTATCAAACGGAACATAAATTCCTGTAAAACACATGCAAACCTGCTATGATCTGGGAAGTAGGTTAAATGGACACAGTCACTGCCCCATTGGTATTTTCACCTCATGTGTCAATTATTGGCAAGCAGTGTTGACCAAGTGATGACCTCTCACTGAGGGGGAATGAGATGGCAAGCCAATGCCCACTTAATTGTGTTTGCAAAGTTTCTGGAAAAGCCAAAGAAGCTTCTTGGAGATGAAAATTGTTTCAGTGGCTAAACAGTTACTTAATTGAGAAATCTGTACGGGAGAAATGAAATTTAAAAGAAAAGGCATTCTGAGCACACAAAGCAGCAGGTGTATGGATTAAACATCAAGTTAACAGCATACAAAGTAGGGAACATTTGTGAGAGTCAGTGATACAGGGTGTCTCTCAATAAGGAAGTTTATTGTGACACCCAGTGTGCCTCATGGTTTCCAAACAGAAACGCAAGTTAAAGATAATGGGGTGCAAAACAGCGCATAGCAATTCTCTCTCCCTGCTTCTCTCTAAAGCCGATTGTTCCACCTGTGGCACTGAGCTCATCCTCCGCTACCTTCTCTGGAGTTTGTCCACCTTTTTTTTCCTGTTCAGTTTCCCATGAGTTTTTTCCGTCTTTCTGCAGACATGCTCAAGTCTATCCCACCTGTCAACCCCTTAAAGCAAGATAATCCTTTTTTCACCCTGCATCCGTTTCCTGTCACTATCCCTCTAACACCATGAATTTCTGTTGTCACTACTTGTTGCTAGTCTGTCCCAACCTTTCAGGCTGGCCTAAGTGCCCTGTTGCTTTGTGCTTTATTATATTGTGGGGAAACGTACATAGCTTCAATTAGTTTCATACTATTAGGCTTGTGATAAAGACCAGGTTCTCTTCTGGTTACCTTAAAGTTAATTTATTTCGTTTTCATGATGACACACTGAGGAAGGCACTGTTATTAGCTCCATTTTAAAGATGAGGAATAAATGAGGCACAATGAGAAGGACGGTGTCTGGTCAACAAAACGCAGAAGGAGAGTTCAAGTTGCAGCGCCCTGGCGTCCGCGTTCATGGTCATTGCGGCTGCACCACGCTTCTTCTCAGAGAATTCTCCATCAGGTGCCTTAGAAAGGGCCAGGCTGGCACGAATCAAGAAGTATAGCTTAAGAGCTCTGTAAGTTGATGTTCTGGACCTTGTCTAATTCTCTAGCATCAACTTATAGAGCTCTTATTGGGCTTCCCTCGTGGCTCAGCTGGTAAAGAATCCACCTGCAAGGCGAGACACCTGGAGTCAATCCCTGGGTTGGGAAGATCCCCTGGAGAAAGAAAGGCTACCCACTCCAGTATTCTGGCCTTGGAGAAGTCCATGGACTGTACAGTATAGTCCACGGGGTTGCAAAGAGTCGGACACAATTGAACGACTTTCTCTTTCACTTTTCAGACCGTGATTGAGTCCAGGCTCATACTGCTAACCACATAACAGGCTAATATATTGACAGACACGTTGTCGGGGCAAGGAAGAGCACCTTTATTCAGAAAGTCAGCAGACCAAGAAGACGGCAGACTGGTGTCACACAGAGCTATCCTGCCCAGGTTTGGATGCTAGCGTCTTTTATGGAATAAATAAGGGGAGGTGAGGAGGCAAAGTTAAACAGAAGAGTTATTGTTTTGTTTAGTTGCTAAGCCATGTCTGACTCTTTCTGACCCCATAGACTGTAGCCTGCCAGGCTCTTCTGTCCATGAGATTTCCCAGGCAAGAATACTGGAGTGCATTGCCACTTCCTTCTCCAGGGAATTTTCCAGACACAGGGAACAAACCCCAAACTCCTGCTTGGCAGGCAGATTCTTTACCACTGAGTCACCTAGAAATCCCTACGGAGCCACATGGGAGGCTGGGGGCTTAAGAAAAAAGATGTGTGCGCTCAGTCATGTCTGACTGCTTGCAGCCCCAGGAATGCAGCCTGTCAAGGTCCTCTGTCCATGGAATTTTCTAGGCAGGAATAATGGAGTGGATTGCCATTTCCTTCTCCAGTAATCTTCCAGACTCAGGGATTGAACCCGCATCTGTTGCATCTCCTGAATTGGCAAGCAGATTCGTTACCACTGTGCAATGATTAAAAAAGATGGTGCTAAAAAATATTGTTGTTCAGTAGTTCAGTTGTGTCCAATTTTTGTGACCCCATGGACTTCAGCATGCCAGGCTTCCCTGTCTATCATCACCTACCAGAGTTTGATCAAACTCATGTCCATCGAGTTGGTGATGCCATCCAACCATCTCTTCTGTTGTCCCCTTCTCCTCCTGCCTTCAATTTTCCCCAGCATCAGGGTCTTTTCCAATGAGTCGGCTCTTCACATAAGGTAGCCAAATTATTGGAGCTTCAGCTTCAGCACCAGTCATTCCAATGAGTATTCAGGGTTGATTTCCTTTAGGATGGACTGGTTGGATCTCCTTATTGCCCAAGGGAATCTCAAGAGTCTTCTCCAACACCACAGTTCAAAAGCATCAGTTCCTTGGTGCTCAGCCTTCTTTAAGGTCCAATTGTCACATCCATACATGACTACAGGAAAAGCCATAGCTTTTACTATATGGACCTATGAAGGCAAAGTAACATCTCTGCCTTTTAATATGCCACCTACGTTTGTCATAGTTTTTCTCCCAAGGAGCAAGCATCTTTTAGTTTCATGGCTGCAGTCACCATCTGAAGTGACTTTGGAACCCAAGAAAATAAAGTCTGTCATTGTTTCCATTGTTTCCCCATCTATTTGCCATGAAGTGATAGGATCAGTTGCCATTATTTTTTTTTTTCTTTGAATATTGAGTTTTAAGCCAGCTTTTCCACTCTTCTCTTTCAACTTCATCAAGAGACTCTAGTTCCTCTTCACTTTCTGCCATAAGGGTGGTGTCATCTGCATATCTGAGGTTATTGATATTTCTCCTGGCAATCTTGATTCCAGCTTATGCTTCATCCAACCTGGCATTTCACATGATATACTTTGCATATAAGTTAAATGAGCAAGATGACAAAATACGGCATTGATGTACTCCTTTCCCAATTTGGAACTAGTTGTTGTTGTATGCCCAGTTTTAACTGTTGTTTCTTTACCTGTGTACAGGTTTCTCAGGAGGCAGGTGAGGTGATCTGCTATTCCCATCTCCTGAAGAATTTTCCACAGTTTGTTGGGATCCACACTGTCAAAGGCTTTGGCATAGTCAATAACGCAGAAGTAGATGTTTTCTTTTCTAGAACTCTCTTACTTTTTCTATGATTCAACAGAAGTTGGCAATTTGATCTCTGGTTCCTCTGCCTTTTCTAAATCCATCTGAACATCTGGAAGTTCTCAGTTCATATATTGTTGAAGTATAGCTTGGAGAATTTTGAGCATTACTTTGCTAGCCTGTGAAATGAGTGTAATAGTATGGTAGTTTGAGCATTCTTTTGCATTACTTTTCTTTGGGATTGGAATGAAAACAGATCTCTTCCAGTACTGTGGCCACTGCTGTGTTTTCCAAATTTGCTCACATATTGAGTGCAGCACTTTGACAGCATCGTCTTTTAGAATTTGAAGTAGCTCAGCTGGAATTCCATCACCTCTACTAGCTTTGTTCATAGTGATGCTTCCTAAGCCCACTTGACTTTGCACTTCAGGATGTCTGGCTCTAGGTGAGTGATCACATCATTTTGGTTATCTGAGTCATTAAGTTTTTTTTGTATAGTTCTGTGCATTCTTGCCATCTTTTCTTAATATCTTCTGCTTCTGCTTCCATACCATTTCTGTCCTTTATTGTGCCCATCTTTCATGAAATGGTCCCTTGGTATCTCTAATTCTCTTGAAGAGATCTCTAGGCATTCCCATTCTATTGTTTTACTCTATTTCTTTGCATTGATCACTTAGGAAAGCTTTTTATCTCTCCTTGCTGTTCTTTGAAACTCTGCATTCAGATGGGTATGTCTTTCCTTTTCTCCTTTGTCTTTCACTTCTCTTTTCTCAGCTATTTGTAAGGCCTCCTCAGACAACTATTTTGCTTTTTTGCATTTGTTTTTCTTGGGAATGGTTTTGATCACTGCCTCCTGTACAATCTAATGAACCTTCGTCCATAGTTCTTCAGGCACTCTCTCTATCAGATTTAATCCCTTTAATCTATTTGTCACTTCCACTGTATAATCACTGGGCTTCCCTGGTGGCTCAGAGGTTAAAGCATCTGCCTCCATTGCAGGAGACCTGGGTTCAATCCCTGGGTCGGGAAGATCCCCTGCAGAAGGAAATGGTAACCCACTCCAGTATTCTTGCCTGGAGAATCCCATGGATGGAGAAGCCTGGTAGGCTACAGTCCATGGGGTCACAAAGAGTCTGACACAACTGAGCGACTTCACTCACTCACTCACGATATAGTCAGAAGAGATGTGATTTAGGTCATACCTGAATGGCCTAGTGGTTTCCCCTACTTTCTTCAATTTACGTCTGAATTTTGCAATAAAGATTTCATGATCTGAGCCACAGTCCACTCCTGGTCTTGTTTTTGCTGACTGTATAAGAGCTTCTCTATCTTTGGCTGCAAAAAAAGAAGATGGGGTGGCGTAAAAAAGATGATAAATATTTCTTGGTTCAGGCCTGATTTTTTTCTTTCTCCTTTCCTGTAGCCATTCAGCAGTGAACCTGGTCAGGATGTTTCTTGTCAGCTCAAGCAAAGATATTTTAGCTTAACATTCAGGTATGGGAGACAGGTTCCCAGGAGATGAGCTGTTATACATACTTTAAGCTATACATAACAACCCTTTAGTGAATAATTTGTAAGAAAAGAAGTAGAATGTAACAGTTTAAGTGAAAGAAACAAAACCAATATGGAGTCAGACGTTTCTTCTTTGTTACGGGATGATTCTCCTTTGTGGACTATATTGGCTATTCAAACATTTATTTTTTTAAAGAAGTGAGAGGGATAAGCAGGCTTCAAGGCCTAATGGGCTGCCCTTAGAACATATTAAACAGTATGTTTAATCTTTAACCCAGTTATACAAGTGTTTACACACTGCCATTTATCGCATTGAGAGTACAACATTTTATTGATTTATTTCTAGGAAAATACAAAGGTACAATATAATAAATGGATTATGAAATCAACATATTTCTTTTTTATTTATATCATAAATTTCTCAAATCTGATAAAAATGGCATGTGACCCCCACAGAATCTCAAACTTCAGCAGATATTTCTTAGATATCAATGTCTCATGAGACTAGAAATAGTTCCAACTCATCTAGGTTACTTTCCTTATGATAGTCACATAACAACATACTTTATTGTTAGCAATGTTGATCACATACAAATGTTCTATTATCTAGTCCTGTGAAAGAAACAAAAATCATCTACCTCACTAAGGATGACTGCTTATTTCTTCATATGGATCAACATAGGGCAGAAATGTGCAGCTCTCTTCACTTAGCATGATGTAGTAGAAAGAATATGAATTTTGGTGTCAAAGTGGATTAAAATTCTTTGTTTTCACATGCATACAATTACTGTAAATAAAGTTGCCCAACATTTCTGAAATTATCTTCTGTTATCTCTAAAGCAAGGAAAGGATTGTCTAACTGTTAATGCTCATGTTATCATAAAATTAGATATTTTATCTACAATGCCTGCTATACTACCCTTCACAGCTTGGGTATATAATACATAGTAATCATGACTCATAATGTCGTAACCACCAGTCACTGAAAATTTACAATGTTTTTTCCAAAACACCATTTTCAATAAGGCATAGTTTTTCACTCAGAATTTTGTGTTAGTTTCACATAAAAGAAAATTCAAAATACTCTTTAGAACAAATGCTTGAATCCAAACAAGCTCACCTTCTTGACCCATGAGCAAACCTTGCTCTCCCTTTTTCTTATTTATGATGTTCAACCTGTTGAGAATCCAGTTCTCTTTTATGCTTAAGTTCTATCATTTTTCTCAAGGCTGAGCTCAAATCCACCCTGCCTATGAATCCTTTCAGTCCTCCTCCAGTCTGCAATGATCTCATTCCTGAATACTTTTTTTCACTTATATTGGCAAGTAGCTCTATAGACACAATAGCTGTATATACTTTTTCACCCTGTGGGGTTAGCAATATGTTCTCACATCTGGCCATGACTTGTCAGTACAATTTTATTTTAAGCTTTTATGTTGATCACAATAAAACATTCTTGTTCTGAATCATCTCAGTGACCACCTTCTAACCAATTATTATATAAGGGTTCCTAGCTCATATTTGTGTTAGTATTCACAATTCAGCTGAGGTCAAAAGAGCACCCATACAAAATGGCAGCTATTGTTTAATTTTCAGTATACTGAGAAGCACATCTTATTATTCACAGTTCTGATGTAAAAACAATAACAGTCATCTGTGTCTACTCTTGTATTTAGGTTTGATAAATCACCAGCAATAGAACTAAATTTGGTTTTTATTGTGCATGGTAACTGTAAAAGTGTACTAAACAGAAACCTCAGTTAAATTGACTTGGGAGACTAGAACGGGACTCTCTCTTGCCCTTTGATGATAGAAAAGCCCAACTGGAAGAAGACAGACTCCTCTTCTTCATGGCAAGGATGCAGCCAATGAAAGTCACAGGCTTTTTGTTTGCCATAGCCCTCCCAGCTCCCTTTTCCCCTCTATAAAAGCCATCTCTTTCCTTGACATGTAGGGATTTGCATATGTCTCCTCATGGCTGCAGACCCCAAACTGCCATTCTTTACTGATCCCAACCCTTCTTCCTGGTGAAAGATTTTGTAGTCTACATGTTTTAGGACAATGTAACTCATGATTTTAAAATATTTTAGAGCAAAAGATTTCATTTTTGAGATTGTGATCATCTTTATTTGCATTCAGCAATATCTATTGGAATGTTGCTCTTGGACGCATAACAACCCACAATTCCCAGCCCTCATACAGCTATGGGGAGCCAGATAACTAGTTGTAATCAATATTCAAGACTGAACCAGTAAAAATCATTCTATGTCACTCCAATTATTTCTCTGCCTTGGCAGCAAGAATGGAAATCCTGAATTTAAATGGTGAAACATCCTATAGAGTCACCTGACATACATACAATAGAAATTTGTTAAGCCACTGAGATTCAGGGTTTGTTGTCACTGAAGCAAAATTTAAGCTATCAAGACTAATACAAAAAAAAAAAAAGACTAATACAGAGTCTGGAGCATAGCCATCAATGCATAATTCAAATTTTATTAAATTTATAAACAAAAATGGTTCACAGTAATACTGTTATGTTGAATTTCATTTCTATTTTTCTTTTTATTGAGTTTGTAAAATTTTTAAAACCAAATTTTTTTTTGTAGTTCTAAAAATTTTCAAGCAAAATAATTTCATAGTTATTTATAAATTTAGGAAATGTCATAGTGTTAATTTAATTCTATAGCATAAAGTTTCAGAAATATTTTTATCTCTTAATGAGGGTTCAAATATTACTGAAATTTGAGTTCATTGATTTTAAAATCAAACAGACCTGAAGTATATGCAAAACAGTTCACTTACTAGCTGTGTGGACTAGGATATAATTCACATTTTGAAGCTTCAATTTTCTTTGCTCTAAAATCAGTACATCAGTATCTTTCTTCTGTCAGACTAACAAGCATTAAGTGAGATATTTTGAAGATTTATTACAGTGCATATGCATAGCAAATGTTCTATAAAAATAATGTTTATTAGTTTACTTCTGCCTTGTTTCCAATATGCTTTAAGAAACTTATAAGAGTTATAAGATAGAGGTTTTATTTGATCTTTAGTTTTTTACATTTTATTATATTTATACTGTTCAATATAGAGCTGCCATAGATTAAGCTCTGTTATCTTTTTTAAAATATATATTACATTTAGTTGAATTATTACTTACTTCCATGCAAACACAAGATACAAGCACTAATATTCCCTTATAACAGCAACTGCCTAAATACTCTGAAGATACTTGCCAGGTTCAGGATCCCCATATTTTTCTTCTAGTCCATTTCCTTAAAACCTTATTCTTGGCACTGAGACTGAAAAAAAATTATAAAATCCATACTCATGTGACACGCAATGAATGACTTCTCCAGGTAACAGAAGCCATTCATTCGAGCACCATCTAGGTGCTAAAACTAAAAGGTTGAATCAAAAGAGAAAATATCTCTGTCCTTGCAAAGCTTATTATGGACTGCAGAGACAGATAAATCAGAGACTCTCATACAAGCATGAAATTATAACTGTGATAGATACAACTAAAGAATTCTTCTAAAGGAGAGGTATATGGGGCTAAAAGGGCTTCCTTTTGGATGAAATTGATTGTCAGAGCAGTCAAGTTGGGGAGAATTTTCTGAGAAAGTAACAGTTGACCTAAGAAGGAGTGAGCATGAGCAGCCTGAAGAATTGATGGAAAAGGTAGATATTTCAGGAGAAAAGGAAAACACTATCCGAAGCCCTGAGGGGAGAAGATATGTTCAGATGCAGAAATGAATAGAGAGCACTCTGACTCAAGTGGAGACAATAAGGAAAAGAAAACTGTGTAAAAAGTTCAGAGAAATTAAGCAGGTTTCTTTCTGTAGGCAACATTGCAGGGTCTTGCATTTATCCCAAGAACATTAGAAAGTGATTGATTGAAATATTTTAAATAAGGTAGAAAAAGCTAGCACTATTTGATTTTTTTAAACTGAGGATGTAATAGAGAGTTTGGGGACCAGTATGTATGCAGGGGAGCAAACAGAGTGGCTACAGCTGGAACCCAGGAAAGAGGTAATGGTATCCTAGACTAAGGTGGTGGTGAAGGAGACAGGATCCAAAATCAGTTTAATGGGAAAATTGATAGAACTTCATGATAGGGAAAAAGAAGATGTCAAAGATGACACCTAGATTTCTGGTTTTCGTGTATATGTGTGTGTGATTGAAAGCTAATGATATACTTGTCAACTTAGAGAATATTAGAACAGAGGAGAATGAAAGGAAAGATCACACATTAAATTTTATATATGTTGAGTTTAAAATACATGAAGACAGCTAAAGGAAGATTAAAGGTACACACGTGGACATATATTTTGGTGTTAGAGGTATAAATGTGTGGTGATAACTAAAAGCATGGATTTGGTTGTGATTCCCTGGGTATGAGATTTTTCAGGAAGAATTCAGTGGGCCAGTGTCCAAGATGTTAAAAAATAAAAAATAATGTCCAGGGATAAGATATGAAACTGCAAAAAAATCAGTAAATAAAGCTATTGAAGTGAAAAAGAGTTTTTCATTAAAAAAGGATTAGTAAACAGAAGTCAAGCTGGATGAATAGTGAAAAGTGACCATTTGGACTTCTGTGCACAGATTCATGTATCAATGATCTAGAAGAAATATTTTTATTTGAATAATGGGAATAAAAGATAGATTGAGATGGAGAGATGAGCAGGAAATAAAGAAGTGAAAAGCTAGTATAAACAATGCTTTCTTGAAATTTAGTAGAAAATATAAGAAAAGGAACAGAATTTGAGTATCTAAAGGAAATCTTTATATGTACATTCTAGGGTAGTTCTGTGTGTGTGTGTGTGTTTGCTAAAATAAAAATTGTCTACTAAGGCTCTTGAGAGTCCCTTGGCCTGCAAGGAGATCCAACCAGTCAATCATAAAGGAAATCAGTCCTGAATATTCATTGGAAGGACTAATGCTAAACCTGAAACTCCAATACTTTTGCCACCCGTGTGAAGAGCTGACTTATTGGAAAAGACCGTGATGCTGGGAAAGATTGAAGGCAGGAGGAGAAGGGGATGATAGAGGATGAGAAGGTTGGGTGGCATCACCAAATCGATGGACATGAGTTTGAGTGAACTCTGGGAGTTGATGATGGACAGGGAGGCCTGGCGTGCTGCAGTCCATGGGGTCGCAAAGAGTCGGACATGACTGGGTGACTGACCTGAACTTTAATTTTAAATTAATTGCATCTAATTTTACATGTTCTTCAAGGTATATATAATTGTGGTGCTGGAGAAGACTTTTGAGAGTCTCTTGGACTCCAAGGAGATCAAACCCATCATTCCTAAAGGAAATCAACCCTGAATATTCACTGGAAGGGTTGATGCTAAGGCTGAAGCTCCAATACTTTGGTCACCAGATGCCAAGAGCCAACTCATTGGAAAAGACACTTATGCTGGGAGAGATTGAAAAGGAGAGGGGGCAGCAAAGGAGGAGTGATTTACTCAGTGGAGGTAAATCTGAGCAAACTTCAGGAGACAGTGATGGACAGGGAAGCCTGGTAAGCTATAGTCCATGGAGTTACGAAGGGTTGGACATAACTTAGTGACTGAACAAGTATATTCTTGTAGAATATATTCTTCAAAAGTAAAGATGGTATATCTTGAAAAGTATATTCTTGAAGGCATTTTCTTGAAAAGTAAATGTGAATCTAAATGTTAAACTGTTTTAGATGCAACAGAAAAATCATGAATCATCTTTTGATGAACCACCCACTACTTTTGAGCAATGTAGAAATTACATCTGTAACTAGTGGAGAACTCTGTATCTTTTCATATTTAGCTTCTTTAAACCAACCACTCCCACACACACTCGTGCCCTGAATAGTTAGCCTTGCTGTAAGCTCATAACTTTTAGTGCTATTTCCCCAATTCTTCTGTTATCTTATTTATTTGCTATTAAATTTGAACCCAATTCTGTTATTGATTAGTGTAAAGTCTTTACATACCAGATAAGGGCTGCTGCTGCTGCTGCTAAGTTGCTTCAGTCGTGTCTGACTCCGTGTGACCCCATAGATGGCAGCCCCCTAGGCTCCTCTGTCCCTGGGACTCTCCAGGCAAGAAAACTGGAGTGGGTTGCCATTTCCTTCTCCAATGCTTGAAAGTGAAAAGTAAAAGTGAAGTCGCTCAGTTGTGCCCGACTCTTAGTGACCCCATGGACTGCAGCCTACCAGGCTCCTCTGTCCATGGGATTATCCAGGCAAGAGTACTGGAGTGGATTGCCATTATCTTCTCCAGATAAGGGCTAATCAAATAATATTTTATGTTAAAAAAAAGGCTTGGATCTCTTAGTAATCATAGCAATATAATTGAACTTCTCTGCTGAAAGTAGTATAAAGGTATTAGCTATTATTCAATATCCTTATACTTAATCTTCCTACACACATTTTTGTAATGGTCTTCAACATCTAAATAAAAAGAATCCAATTTCTCACCCTAGAAACAGGCATGTAATCATGAACTACAATAGGGAAATATGCTCAACCCTTAATAATGAAAAAAAAAAAGAATTAATGGCTAAATAAAGCAAACCTTACATGTAGAATTTTGAGGACAGATTAAAAGAAAGTCACAAATTCATGTGATTGTAGTAAAATATTACCCATCAATAGAAACTGATACATGGGTACAAATTAGTTCTTGTTTATGAAAAACCTGAACTCTCCTATAACTGCTATTCAACATTCCTCAGGGAAACAGAATGAGTCTGCCTATACCTCACCTACTGACTGGCTCTTTAAATATTTTAAAACAGGGTTTAGTTTGCCCCATGCCAAATATTCTATTTTTCCACAGGTAAAAATCCATGCCTTCTTTAAACAGATCTTCCAATCTTCTCCAATGCTGGCTCTTTTATCCTCTGACATGTTCCAAGTTTCCTTTATTTCAACTGAAATATAATACAGTGTTCTACTAAGTAATTAACTGGCTATTAGTCAGCAAGCTAATTAATAATAATTTATCAACTAATCATTAATTAATTAATCATTACCTAACTAGTTAATTAATCATAATTTCCATAAACACTGAGCAGTTTCTACATCTAATCAGGCACTGGGAATAATAAATAAAGTAGAAGGAAAAAAACCTGTCCTCATCAGCTTAAATAACATAAGGTGTTTTTATTTTATTTTATTTTAATTTAGAAAAGGAGTTGACCATTTCAGCTCCTTCTCTTATCATTTCTCAAAGTAATTCCTTAACCATGTCGATAGGCTTATTTGGGCACCTTTTAATGTATTTCCTCTCCAGTCAACAGTTTTTCCTCTTGTATGTATACACTAAGGACTTCCCTGTAGCTCAAACTGTACAGAATCTGCCTGTGATGCAGGAGACCAGGGTTCGATCCCTGGGTTAGGAAGATCCCCTGGAGAAGTGAATGGCAATCCACTCCAGTATTCTTGTCTGGAGAATTCCATGGACAGACAAGCCTGCTGGGCTACAGTATTGGCAATTTGATCTCTGGTTCCTCTGCCTTTTCTAAAACCAGCTTGAACATCAGGAAGTTCACGGTTCACATATTGCTGAAGCCTGACTTAGAGAATTGTGAGCATTACTTTACTAGCATGTGAGATGAGTGCAATTGTGCAGTAGTTTGAACATTCTTTGGCATTGCCTTTCTTTAGGATTGGAATGAAAACTGACCTTTTCCAGTCCTGTGGCCACTGCTGAGTTTTCCAAATTTGTTGGCATATTGAGTGGAGCACTTTCACAGCATCATCTTTCAGGACTTGAAATAGCTCAACTGGAATTCCATCACCTCCACTAGCTTTGTTTGTAGTGATGCTTTCTAAGGTCCACTTGACTTCACATTCCAGGATGCCTGGCTCTAGATGAGTGATCACACCATTGTGATTATGTTGGTCATGCAGATCTTTTTTGTACAGTTCTTCTGTGTATTCTTGCCATCTCTTCTTAATGTCTTCTGCTTCTTAGGTCCAGACCATTTCTGTCCTTTATCGAGCCCATCTTTGCATGAAATGTTCCCTTGGTATCTCTAATTTTCTTGAAGAGATCTCTAGTTTTTCCCATTCTGTTCTTTTCCTCTATTTCTTTGCATTGATTGCTGAAGAAGGCTTTCTTATCTCTTCTTGCTATTCTTTGGAACTCTGCTTTCAGATGCTTATATCTTTCATTTTCTCCTAGACTTTTCGCTTCTCTTCTTTTCACAGCTATTTGTAAGGCTAACTAGCTCTTATTCCCACTGAAGCTACTTTTATGAGAATACAGTTGACAATTTCTTGTGGGTATAGGGGGCTAAATGTGTGGCTAGCAGTAAAGCCTTCCCACTACTCCACCCTAAGACCTTAGACAACAGGAAAGTAAGATTATATTCTGAAAATCAATCATGCAATCAACACAGAGTGTATGGAGTGAAACAACATTCCAAGTAATGGAAATACTGGGTCCCAAGATAGCAAATTTGTTTTCTGCTTGAACATAGTAGCAATTTTAAAGAAAAACTGTATCAGTAAGAAGGGACATGTAAGGACTATTGTCCATCTTCAAAGCAAATCAAGAATTACATGTTTTTTCTAGCATTATGCTAGAGAGCATCTTCTAAGATTGCTACAAATTCAATGTACAGTTTGGTACATCATTAGCATGGAGAATACCTCAGCTTTCAAAACTGCAAGACTTATGCATTCAAATCTCATAGCTAAATCCTTTTGTAGTCCTGGGAGTTTGCTAAGATCGAATCTGTTATGCTATTCCTGATTATTTTGCAATAAATAACCATTCAGTTTTCTAGGCATTAGTCAGTATCTTGAGTCCAGTCTACTCTGAGAAACAAAAGAGTCCAACTCTCTGGAACTTCAAGGCCAAGGAAGAGCCAAATCAGGCCTGGAGACCTAGTTGTTGTTGCTGTTCAGTTGCTAAGTCAGGTCCAACTCTTTTCAGCCCCATGGACTGCAGCATACAGTCTTCCTTATCCCTCATTATCTCCTGGTGTTTGCTCAAAACCATGTCCATTGAGTCAATGATGCCATCCAACCATCTTATTTTCTGTTGCCCTCTTCTCCTCCTGCCCTCAAGGGGCCCTTATTTGTGGTCAGTGTTTCAACAGATTGTAACTCTCTACTATGAGTTCCAGCCCATTATTTTAAAAAAAGACCCAAGTCTTCCACCTCTGCCAAGACCCTCATCAATGATCATCAACATCCTCACAGTTTTTGTGCCCCACCAAAGGAGAACTTGGTGATTGCAGCTATGAAATTAAAAGACGCTTACTCCTTGGAAGAAAAGTTATGACCAACCTTGATAGCATATTGAAAAACAGAGACATTACTTTGCCAACAAAGGTCCATCGAGTCAAGGCTATGGTCTTTCCAGTGGTTATGTATGGATGTGAGAGCTGGACTGAAGAAAGCCGAGCACCAAAGAATTGATGTTTTTGAACTGTGGTGTTGGAGAAGACTCTTGAGAGTCCCTTGGGCTGCAAGGAGATCCAACCAGTCAATCCTAAAACAAATCAGTCCTGAATATTCATTGGAAGGACTGATGTTGAAGCTGAAATTCCAATACTTTGACCACCTGATGCAAAGAGCTGACTCATTGGAAAAGACCCTGATGCTGGGAAAGATTGAGGACAAGGGGAGAAGGGGGCAATGGAGGGTAAGATGGTTAGATGGGATTATTGACTTACTAGTCATGAGTTTAAGCAAACTCTGGGAGATAGTGAAGGACATGGAATCCTGGTATGCAGTCCCTGGGGTCACAAAGAGCCTGATGTGACTGAATGACTGAACAGCAAAAACAAATAAGATCAGATGGTCTTTGGAATGTAAATGAAAGAGAAGAGGTAAGAAAACACAAAAATGATGAAACAATTGGCTCTGGATAAGTCAAGTCTCAAAATACATCTCAAAAATACGTCTTAGTTTCTGAGTAAACCCTGCTGATCTTGCTTACAGAGTTGTTCATTATTGCACAACTGACCCAGTTTACTTGAAAGATTCCCAGTGTCTTCTGTTTTCCTGTACTTTCGCTCCAATTACCAGTCCACTTTAACCCTGAAACATGTCCCATTGGGTCTATTGCATGTATAGTCATGTTTCTCACCCTTGGAATCATTATGGAGCATTTCTTTCTGGATATAGTTATTGTTGATAATTTACTCGTGTGTTTTTTTGTTTGTTTAGTCTTTTGTTTGTTTAGTATGCTGTCTCTGCGCTCTTCAAACACATCCAATTTTTGGCAGAAAGGTGTTTCCCACATTTGAGAAATCAATCTGACTCATTCTTAATTATTTACTTGCTATATCTACTAATAGCACTAAATAAATCCTCATCTTGTTGCACTAGCTAAAATTAAGGATAAACAGTGACACCATTCGAAGTACTGTTGAACTTTAACTCTCTTTTAGTTAAAAGATTCTTTAAAAAAAAAAAAAACTGGTGAACAGTTCTGAATTTTAAAAGCAAACACAAATCACTTTCTCTGTTGAGTAATTCATGCATAATTACATAATTGCTTTATTATATGGCTCTGATCACATAATTATATGTGGCCTTTAAGCAAGCTTTCTATGCTCTGAGAGGTTAACATACATGATTGATTTGCTGGGGATTTGTTTCTGAAGAGGAAGGTTGTCTACTAGATATTTTTTAACACTAAATAATTATGTACTTAAATGCACTTTTGATAACATTGATTTTTAATAAATGGCCCTACTTTTCCATGCTTCTCTGTACCATACACTTTACAATATACCTTTCCAGATTTTCCCATCAAGTGGTAGAACCCATGTTCTCATTTCTTAAATTTGGGTTGGATTTGAAACCTGCTTTATCTAACAGAATAAGGCAGAAATAATTTGCCAGAGTTAAAGTTTAGCTTCAAGGGAACTTTCATACCTGTATTTACTTTCCTGAAATTCTGCTCAGCTATGAGAACAAGTACAGGCTAGCCTGATGAGCTAAGCCACCCCAGTCATCTCTGTGAACAGCCAGCTATATGCCAGGCAGGTGACAAATAACATCCTAGAAAACCATGATTTCCAAAACGCAGAAGGAAATTCGTCTAGTATCAGCTGAGCCTGGCTAAGATCAGTAAGACCATGTAGTTGACTCATAAACCACTGAACAACAATAAATGCTTGTTGTAATGGCATTAAGTTCTGGAGTAGCTTGTTACAAAGAGATGACTGATTCAATACCTTTCGGATATTTGTACTTAAACAGAAATCTCTTCAAAGTAATATTTAATTCCTTGCTAAATAGCTCAGTCTAATTGTCTGCTACTGCTAAGTTGCTTCAGTCATGTCTGACTCCATGCAACCCCATAGACGGCAGCCCACCAGGCTCCGCCGTCCCTGGGATTCTCCAGGCAAGAACACTGGAGTGGGTTGCCATTTCCTTCTAATTGTCTACATTAGATAGAAAATAAGTTATTATGTTACTCCAAAACGTTCTCTTTTCTCCAAATTGTATCTTATTGTGTTTTATCACTCCACTTAAGCTAAGAAAATTTATTGATTATTTCTTACTACATTTGCTAGTTTCCCCCATTCACTTATGTACTCTAGCCAGTGGATTCTCCATTTAAACATTAATCAAATATACTCCCAACTATTCATTGACACCGCTATGGCTATAATTCTAAATTATAGCACCTCTCCTGAATTAATTGCCTTGCATTGAGTGTCTCTCTACAAGTCAGCTCTACTAGAGATTTTTCTTTGTTTCTATGGCACATGCCTAATTGCATGTCTTCTTTTCTTAAAGAAAAAAAAAATTTGTTCTATTTAAAATACAATACTTTGTTTCAGGAAGTATATTTTTCCTTGTTTTCTGTGTGGTAAAAACACAAAGTTCCCAAATATATTGATAGATAAAATAATATTCATTGCAGTATCATTAGCTTTTTATTTTCAAGAGTTATCTGGGTCAACTCTTGTGAATGTATGGGCCATTAAAAAATTCTTGTTTTTATTTTGACACACGAGAGAATAGCAATCATATTAATAAATTACGTGGTATGAGTTGAAATCCATTTTCTTTGTGCTTTTTGCAAAGAGATTGTAGTTCATATGCTTTTGCACATCCAATATCAAATCCTATCATTTTCATTCTCATCCCAGACACAGCACCTCTCCTAAATTCTCTTTCTACCTTACTCAAGATGGTTTTTTTGAATCAAATGTCTTCATTCTCCACTTTAAAAAGATGAGTTTATCCTATTAAACGGCATAAAGGACATCATCTCAGCAATAGTGTCTGATCCTGTAGCCAAAAGTAAACCCCCCATGTATATGCTCTCATAGCACATTTGCTAATGTTAAACTAGTACTTAATCCATTGCAGGAAACTGTAAGACTGTGGGCTTTTTGAAAACAAAAAAGTAAGCTAGTCACTTAGTCATGTCCAGCGCTTTTGGTACCCCACAGTCTGCAGCCCGCCAGGCTGCTCTGCCCATGGAATTCTCCAGGCGAGAATACTGGAGTGGGTAATCATTTCCCTCTCCAGTGGATCTTCCCACCCCAGGGATCAAATTCAGATATCTTGCATTGCAGGCAGATTCTTTACTTTCTGAGTCACCAGAGAAACCTCAATTTCAGAATCTTATCAAGTGCCTGGTAGTAGATATAAGTGACACTCTATCTATATGTCAACAACAACATATTTTATGTAGATTTAGAATTTTTCCTCATTGGTTCTCAGTGCATGTCTCTACAGAGGAATTACAATAGGCAATTCATGAGCAAACTTTTGCATTTAAAATTGTTTTCATATTCACATTAAATTTTAGCATAAGGTCAATATTCATATATACATTGTTATTCCTAATTTGTAAATGAAGAAACTTGGAGAAGTAAAAACCTTAGAGTCAATGAAAGTCACAAAGGTCCTTTAATTCTATAACTTGGTATCTTTTTATTGGACTAGAATCTCTTCGATATAAGAAAACAATTTTATCATAATATAGGATGAGTTAAAATCCCCAAAGTATTCCATTAACTTCAGAGTTCATATATACTGAAAGGTCAAAAGTGTGCATGAATATTTTAAGGTGCAGTTTTTCCCACATAGGCTTATTAAACTGCAGTGTTTTCCTACATATAAGTTCATTGTCATTCCTGTGTCTCACTAACCTGAAAAATACCACTGCTTGTAAAAAATCTGTCATATCAATAACTACAACACTTGCAAATTATTTCATGTTTTTCAAAACATGAAATGAGTGAAAGAACACTTGATTTTAAATATAATTCTCTTAAAACTTCAGTCTGAATTTGTCTGGAAAAACTTCTTCGGACTTTTTATGAATCTTTACTGCATACTTACCATCTTCACTTCCTTGACAAAATTTTTTGCTCCCGAAGTTTGTTTTCTTTGTTCAGTTAAACATTCAAATGCAGAAGGCAGAGGTTTTCCTTACCTGCTGATTCTGCAATACCAGTACATTCTTTCCATACAATGAAAGGAAAATAATTATGCTAATAACATGTACTAATAAAAGCAATGATGATATTGACAGCAACTTGACAATAAGAAAACACTGGCTTTATATGCAGAAAGCTATCATAGGTGATTTAAGAGTGAAATAAGAGCCATATTTGTTTACAAAAGATTTCTATCACCTGTATTTTATTTTATTTTATTGTGATAATAGCATTTAACATGAGACCTACTCTCTTAACAAATGTTTCAGTGTATGAACCAGTATTGTTGACTATTGGTCCAGTGTTGTAAAGCAGGTATTTAAAAGTTACTCATCTTGCTTAACTGATACTTTATGCCCATTGTTAACTAATTGACATTTCCCTTTCACTAGCCCCTGGAAATCACCAGTCTACTCTCCCGTTTCTGTGAATTTGACTGCTTTGATTTCTTGTAAGTGGAATTATTCAGTATTTATCTTTCTTTGACTAGTTTATCTCATCTAGCATAAGTTTCTCAAGGTTCACCTCTGCTGTTGCATATTCATATTTAGCCTTTATTCATCCTGATATTCCATTGTGTGTATATAACACATATTCATCTTTTTATCTGTCAAATAACATTTAGGTCATTTTATATCTTGATTTGTAATGAACATGATAGGGCTAGCAATCTCTTTGAGATCCTGGTTTTAAATCTTTTAGAAAAGTATGATGAAGTGGGATTTGATAATATGGTAGGTCTATTTTAATTTTTTGAGGAATCATCATACTCTTTTTCATAACAGCTATGCCATTTTGCATTTACACCTATTACATTTGATACAGTTTGGCTTCAGCACAATACATGATGCATGTAGCTGCTCCATAAAATAATAATAATAATAATAAATAACTCCTAGTATTTTTGTATACACAAAACTTAAGCCTTAATATTTTATATTTTTGATTTACCTTGTTTTCAAAATATTATTTGATTGGATAAGAAAATGTTTTATTTATTTTTATTTTATTTTGAAAAAAGGATTCTATATGAAAAACAAGCTTAGTTAGTTCTCATACATTTTGAGTTTAATCTGAAAAAAATCAGATGCTATAAGGAGCCAAATTCAGAAACATGTTTTCCTCTCACCTTCTTATAACTACTAAAGGCAAAGGATTTTGCAAAGATTGAACATCTTAAAATGCAGTGAAGATCTTGTAAAAACCCTGACAATGCAAATTGCAGTGCTTGTTGGGACTTTTCATGTGATGAAGTACTTAACTATGTCACATATACATTTTTTGCTAAGATTTATTTTTATGTCTCTATCTTTGCAGTGCATTGTTATAAGCTTTGGATCCTAAAAGGACTTTCAGGAAGCTAATGATAAAGCTTGTTATTGAGTATGTACACAATAAAACAATTCTAAATTATAAAATAAAGAGAGAAGATGAAATCATGAATGACCGTGGTACAGACGTTTGTCCATACTACAGAGCATGAAGTCAGGTTAGTTAGTTCCCTTTCCCTTTCTGTTTTTGCTTCTTTGCTTACTGACTGAAAGAAACGAAAAGGTTGCACTCAGATACTATGGGGCCAAACACAACATAAATGACAGAGGAGAGCTGATGGAAGATAACGGCATTAGGGGTGGTACAGGGAGAACCAGCAAGGCCATATGCTTCTTAACAAGGTCCACTGCTACTTAGCTGCTGGGCCCAATAGCATAGATTTTCAAATTTGTACAGAAGAACATCAATTCTGATTTTGGGTAAAATATCCTCAGTTGTTTTTTTTTTTCTCTACTAAAATGTAAGTTCTATTATAGCATTATTTTAAAAACAGAAAACAGTTCAAGGTGTCATGACAAGAGTAATAACTCTTCTCATTTGTAAATCTTACAGAAGTTGATGCCAGAACACATTGTTAAGGGATTGGGCAGTGACAGTAGAGATAATTTTTATTCATGTATATTAATTTTAAAATTTTTTTCTCTCAATATTATAAAATAAGTATTTTATATTGAAATATAGTTGATTTACAATGTTGTATTAGTTTCCAGTATACAGCAAAGAGATTCAGTTATGTGTGTGTCAGAGCCCACCAGGCTCCTCTGTCCATGGAATTTTTCAGGCAAGAATACTGGAGTGGATTGCCATTCCTTTCTCCAGGGGATCTTCCTGACTCAGGTCTTGAACCCTGCTCTACTGCATTGCAGGTGGATTAGCCACCTGAGCTACCAGTGAAACCCTCATTATTTTATGTTGTTTTATTCCATTTTAATGTTGGTTTTCATTATAGTTTATTTCAAGATACTTAATGTAGTTCCCTGTGCTATACAGTAAGACCTTGTTGTTTATCAAAACTATCACAGCTTTTAAATGTTGACAACTCAATTTTTTGAACACTATGTATCACAACACAACATGATCACCATTCTGTTTTTGCCTTATAAGCTGCCAGTTGCTAACCACCTATGGGTGAAAGAACATCCAATTATGGTACAAAAATGCCTTAATTGGAAATGTACTGAGCATTTAATTTCTCTTTTATGCTTCAGAATGATGCAAGGACATCAAAGGACTTGAAGGATATCACTGTGCTAGAGACTGTGGAAAAGCCAGTTAACTGATGCTAGAAACCGCTTGAGAAAATGAGTTACATTTTTTTTTTAATGAGAATTCAGAAATATTTGTTTGCAAATTAGATATCAAAAGTCACTTATTTTCATGATTTTCTTTTCATATTCTTCATAGCATTTGTGGTTTCAGGCATATGTCAGTACAATTTCTATTATACTAGGTATAAGCTGAATGGGTTACAAAATGTTCCATGTTCCATGTCCCATATTTTGCTTTCAGTTTAAAAGCTCCTGAGAAAAAAAGGCATTATTCCTCGAAGCAACCTCTAGTATTATAATCCAGTGACACGTGGAGAGCCCAATGCACCTGCAAATAATGATAGCTTCTACTAGAGACTCAGACTACAATCTCTTTGTCAAAAAAAAAAAAAAAACCTTTTTGATATGATTATCATCATTTACATTGATTACGGTGTTTTTCAAACAGAGTGTTGCTTATGTGATGAGGTCAAATAATGACAAAGACACACAAAGTGTATTTGATCTCAATGACAGACTAAACTTTCCAAATTGTTAGTCATTAAGTTGCAACAAGGTTTTATGTGGCACAGATTTAAAGCTTTGGCATGGAATTTGGATGAAAAAAAATTTTTTTGAATGACTAATTTACATCACAAAACTGTCAACAAAATTATATTTTTGTACGTGGATAACATTTGAGTTTTTAGAAAAGATGATTAGCCCTGGAGAATGAAACTATAGGTAATCTTTTATGTCAATCAGGGTGTCCACACCAAAAAGAAGCTGATTCATCTGATGAAATTCAAAACCAGTTGAACATGTATTCAGACCATTTCTTAGTGAGACTTTTCTTCTGAAATCAATTTTCACTCTGGAAGCACTGTTATCCCTTGTGCCAACATTTTCATGAGGAGGTATGCTTACATACAGTCTCTATTTGTTTCCTCTTGCTCAGCACTTAACTGAAACATCATTTTGAAACTGTGTTTTTGTTTTCCTTTTATTAATGGATTACTTTTCTTTTTAATGTTTCCTGCTGTCTCTATTTGAAAGTATAGTTTATGTAGATCTTGCAAACACTGTGCTGTGCCATGCTGTGCTAAGTCTTTTCAGCCGCGTCCCACTCTTTGCCATCCCATAGACTGTATTTCGCCAGGCTCCTTGTCCTCTGTTCTTGGGATTCTCCAGGCAAGAATACCAGCGTGGGTTTTAGTTTCCTCCTCCAGAGAATCTTCCTGACCTGGGGATCAAATCTTCATCTCATATGTCTTCTGCAGTGGCAGGCAGGGTCTTTATCACTAGCACCACCTGGGAAGACTCATTTAGTTTACTCTTATCTCTTAATTTTGCTTTTCAAATTGTCCAAATTTTTTGTCTTTTTCTCTCTTCTTTTGTGTCTTTTAAACTTTATCATGACCACTGTACTAACTTCTGTACATACTTCTTTGAAACTCATCCTTTAACCCAAACAGACACACATAAAGATAGAGGGGGGAAGGAGGGATTCTTCAGTCTATTTTTATTTTAATTTCAGCAGCAATATTTTGAATTGCTTATATTTTGTTCTAGTCTTCAGAATGCTTATTCTAGTGAAAATGTTAGTCTCTCAGTCGTGTCCAAGTCTTTGCAACCCCATGGACTGTAGCCCACCAGGCTCCTCTGTCCATGGAATTCTCCAGCTTGAATACTGGAGTGGGGTAGTCATGGCATTCTCCAGGGAATCTTCCTGATCCAGGGATCTAACCCAGATCTCCTGCATTGCAAGTGGATTCTTTAGCATCTGAGCCACGAGGGAAGCCCGGTAGCTTCTTTT
Source organism: Cephalophus harveyi (assembly GCA_006410635.1). Classification (NCBI taxonomy): domain Eukaryota; kingdom Metazoa; phylum Chordata; class Mammalia; order Artiodactyla; family Bovidae; genus Cephalophus; species Cephalophus harveyi. The sequence continues at coordinate 219,827 of SJYT01059768.1, forward strand.
TATTTTCAGGAATATGCTATCTTATCTAGTCTTTGTGAGAATGCTAATTGGAAATTTTTAAATGCATTTTTGTATTTTCATATAGCAAATTATCTCTGTAGTTTATACAGTTCCATGTGTCCTGAAATATGACAGAGCTTTATAGTTATGACTGTAATCATGACACAACACTAAAAAGTTTTCTCAGCTCTCCAAAATCACCTTTTGCTGTCCTCCTGTCCCCAAGCCCTGGCAACCACGGATATATCCCCTGTCCTATAGTTCCATCTTTTCTAGATTGTAATATAAGTGGAAGCATGTGGTATTTCACTCTTTGAGTCTGATCTCTTCCCTTAGCTAAGTTTTATCTACATTACTGTATGTATTGTGGTGGTGGTGGTGGTGGTGAAGTCGCTCAGTCGTGTCCGACTCTTTGCGACCCCGTGGACTGTAACCTACTAGGCTTCTCTGTCCATGGGACTCTCCAGGCAAAAATATTGGAGTGGATTGCCATTTCCTTCTCCAGTATGTATTGTAGTTTCTCTAATTATAACATTGATGGAAAAGTTTTCTTCTCTTACCAAAAGCATGTTTGATCTTCTTGAGATCAGTTGTTCTTTTTGTTGCTTTTGGTTTTTCATTGTGTAAAAATAGTTTCCATAAAAGTCTGCATGCTCAGTTGTGTCCAACTCCAGTACTGTAGCCTACCAGAGGATTTCCCATGGATTTCCCGGGCAAGAATATTGAAGCAGGTTACCATTTCCTTCTCCAAGGGATCTTCCTGACCCAGGGATTGAAGCCACATCTCTTGGGTCTCCTGCATTGGCAGGTGAATTCTTTACCACTGCAATGTCTGGTGGCCCTTAACTGCTATTTATTTATTTATTTATTATAAATGGAGAGTCTGTTTTTTATACATAGAAGTCACTGGCACCAGCTTTTCTGTCTTGGGTAGGTCTTTTTTTCACTCCTGCTTTTGCCAGGAAGAAAGGAACGGAAGACCTGAATGGAGCAGTGGAAGCTAGTGATGGCCAGGCCTTTGGGGGATGAATTGGGCATTGCACATATTGGGTGTAGTGAGGCAGGGAGTTTCACACCCATCCTAATGCCAAAGTAAGTGCTCAGGTGAGGTGCCAATAAAAGTGAAAGTGAAGTAGCTCAGTCGTGTCCGACTCTTTGTAACCCCATGGACTGTAGCCTACCAGCCTCCTCCATGCATGGAATTTTCTAGGCATGAGTACTGGTGTGGCTTGCCATTTCCCTCTCCAGGGGATCTTCCAGACCCAGGGATTAAACCCCGGTCTCTTGCATTGTAGGCAGACACTTAACCATCTGAGCCACCGGGCAAGCCCAATACCTACACTTAAAATTTTGGTCTCCCTTGACAAATTAGCCAGTTTCTCTATAGAGCAGAGTTTTGTTTCCCTTTAACTAGGAGTAAAGCCCACTACTGTTTCTTTTGCTCTCTCTCTGGTAGTAGTAGTGTGTGTGTGTGTGTGTGTGTGTTGGAAGGGGGTGTGACAAGGAAGATGGGTATTAGGTCACCTCGGCCTTTGGTTATAGAAAGACAAAGTCTGTCCATTTCACGCTTGTGGTCTCTTCACAGTTCTGCTGGAAAAGGGCATCCTCTAGTCCAGGTCCCTTGGATCACAAAGAGTCAGACAGGAAGGAGCAACTAAACTGAACTAGTTCAGTAGCAATATTGCCCTCTGATTTATCCAGCAACACGAACCAAGTGGGCTTTGTTCCCCAAATTCCTCATAATTTCTGAAATACTCCTGATCTGCTTCTGTCCTCAGTGCTATTATGAATCAACTTGTCTATTCATGTTTATCATTCCTTCAGTGGGATTTGGGGAGGAGGAGGAGGTAAAATGCATGCACTCTCTGCCATCCAGCAGCATTATCCTACAGACAGTACTGCCATGGTGGGAATGGTTGATCTCATGCAAGGACTCTGTGATCCTTTCACTACTTGCCACAGAAAGGATCATTTCCCCAAAAACTTTTCCATTCTATTTATTATATTAATAAAGTTCAGGCTAATATTGATAAAAAGAGAATATATAAGAAATTCAATTTGCATTCCAAAAAGTCAATGAACCCTTACATCTCCCAGTAAACCAAAATTTTCAAAATTTACTTCACTATCCTATAATGCTTTTGCATTTAGTATGCACCTCAACTTTAACTCCATCTCATGGCTTTTATTTTTATTTCCTCACTGGAAAGAGGATTCCTTGGGAATAGTATCTATCCACAAAATCTATGCATCTACATACCTTTGTAAAAAAAAATTATTTTTCTGGATATTGCAAGGCAATGTAGAGTTACTGAAACAGTAATAAGTATCTACAATTTTTAGCTGTATGAAACTAAATACTTTTAGTATTTATTAATGGGCTTCCTTGATAGCTCAGTTGGTAAAGAATTTGCCTGCAATGTCCTGCATTGCAGGATATTTTTAGCATATGCATATATGAAGAGATAGTGCATTTGTAGATATTGCATATGAACATTTGCAAACTATGGTAATATAGGTGAAAAGTCAATCAGTACATCTCCTGACCCTAGTTGATTCCTAGGTCAGAAAGATCTACTGGAGAAAGGACAGGCAATGATAAGAAAATATTTGCAGTAGTAATATACATGTAAATGTTTTTAGAATGAATCTGTTGTCATTAAATACTTCCATTTTGTCTTTGTCTTACTCTCTGTTGATTGTTCTACTTGGCGGGGTTTTCCAGGATGCAACTGTTAGCTTTATGTTCCTAGCTCAAATATTCCCAGGTGGCACAGAGGTAAAGAATCTTCCTGCCAGTGCGAAAGACACAAAAGACACAGGTTCAGTCCCTTAGTCAGGAAGATCTTCTGGAGTAGGAAATGGCAACCACCCCAGTATTCTTGTCAGGGAAATCTCACGAACAGAGGAGCCTAGAGGGCTACAGTCCATGGGATCGCAAAGAGTCAGACATGCCTGCGTGACTGAGCACGCTCACAAACACACACACATCTGGGTCCAAGCATAGAAAGTAACATTTTAGTTGTACTTCTTTTACTATTTTCTCTTAGCGCCACACACACAGAGAAGTAAAAAAATATGTAATCCTGCATGGAATGTTAAAAAATTATAAATGATGTATGAGATAAAAAAGTACCCTTGTCTAGAAAACACTACACACAGAGTACAGATGTTCTTAAACTGCTCTTTGTGAGACTAAGCCCTGACAACTATCTCTTTTAAATAATGGAAGACTTTAACTTTTTAAAAAGGAAAGCCAAGGAAAAGAGAGGGAAGGGCTGCCTAGTTTCTTTAGAAGTTGGGTTTTCCTATCTTCTAGATAAGAATTCCATAACTGTCTCAATGGAAACATTATACATCAGATACGCTAATCAATATTTCAAGCCAAATATTGGAAGGACGGGCTGATTTCTATTGTTTTTAATCTATTCAAGAGCTAGGAAGTGAATTTTCCTGTGAAACTTTTAAGTGTCAAAACTGAGACACTACTACATACGTCCTACATATGGCAACAATTTTTATGTATAAACTTGTCTTCTTTGGTGTGTATATATACACGTACATATTGACTTTTCACCTATATTGCCATAGTTTGCAAATGTTCATATGCAATATCTACAAATGCACTATCTCTTCATATATGCATATGCTAAAAAGCCAGATTGAAATAAATTCAATGTGTGAGGAACAAAAATAAATATGTACATTATATTGTAATTTCTAGGATAGGAATAATCATAAAAAGTAGCTTTTTATTTGATATCAGGATTCTCAGTCCTTTTTCCTGTGAGATTAATGGTAAGGAAGAAGTTGATATTCTGGACAAGTTTCCATGGTATACCCTGATTTTTTTAATGATTATGGTATTGGTGCTAGAGGCAAGTAATGTATATTTCCCAGCTAACTATCTAAATGCTTTTTCTAGTAATTAAGGGCTCATGTATGTGTCAGGCCATATGGTCTATCAGGCAGTGAGCTGCTGACCCAGAACTAGAGTAAATGCCAGCCTGGTCCACTGTAGAAAATGAGAAATAACATAGCCGTTCCAATTCAACCCCTTTGAACCTCCAATTTCTTCCCTAAGTCTTGCCCTTGAAAGATACTCTGACAGGTCTCAGAATTTATTGAGAAGGAGAAGGCAATGGCAACCCACTCCAATACTCTTGCCTGGAAAATCCTATGGAGGAAGGAACCTGGAAGGCTGCAGTCCATGGGGTCGCTAAGAGTCGGGACTCGACTGAGCGACTTCCCTTTCACTTTTCACTTTGACGCATTGGAGAAGGAAACGGCAACCCACTCCAGTGTTCTTGCCTGCAGAATTCCAGGGACCGGGGAGCCTGGTGGGCTGCCGTCTATGGGGTCACACGGAGTCAGACACGACTGAAGTGACTTAGCAACAGCATAAGTAGAGGGGAGGTTTCCCTGGGGGCTCAGATGGTAAAGAATCCGCCTGCAATGCAAGAGACCTCGGTTTGATCCCTGGGCGAGGAAGATCCCATGGAGGAGGGCATGGCAACCCACTCCAGTATTCTTGCCTGGAAAATCCCATGGAAAGAGGAGCCTGGCGGGCTACAGTCCATGGGGTCACAAAGAGTTGGACAAAGAGCGGCTAAGCACAGCACAGCACATACATCCTTTTCCACCATCCAGCAAGGTGGAGGGAGGAATTCCTATATGAATTCCTGAGAATTCAGTGAGTTCAGGTAAGTGGTTCTTGTTACATCAGCCTGCAATCAAAATGCATTTTCCTACAGAAATATATTGGGTGAAGCTTCATGATAGAGGATTGGCAAAAGTATCATTGAAGTGTAACGTTGATTAAATAGTAATTTTCTGCACTTTAATGTGTAACTATCAATTATGCTTTTTCTGAGGGGAAATATAAGCCAAACTACAATCAAGTCACTTGAAAAGGGACTTTTGTAAGGCAACACAAATGTAAAAGAGAGACGTCCTCTGATGAAAGTCCCATAGGAGGATAATTCTATTACTTTATATTAACTCTTCATATATTTCAGAAGACTATTCAAAATTTTTAAAAGGTTTTGAAATACATTTCTACAGGAAAGTTGAAAGCTTCGCATACAACTAAGAGTGGCAAAGAAGCAAACAGGATAAAACTCTCAGAATTTTAATTTAAAAGCACACGATCTCTAGAGTCAGACAATAGTAGGCAGACTATAATTGCTAATTTGTATTCTCTTATTTTTTGGATGAATTTAGATATTATACTTACTTTTTCTGTTACTTCAATAAAGGTAATAATACTGATATCAAAAAGAAGTTATAGGTTTAAGGGAGATAATATGAAATCTATTATACTACCTGGTATGAAATGACCATTTTAAATTTTATTTCTCACTTCCCCCAAGGGTTCCCAGAGAATATTTTTTGGTTTATGTTTTTTGGGGGTGGGGGTAGTTGCCAGTTCTATGACTTTATTTATAGACCATTTTTGCTAAGTTATGGTATTCATTAGGCATCCTTGACCTATTAGAAGCAAGAATGGCATCTGTTCTGCCCTGCCAGGCCAGTTGGTTCATTTACAGAAAGTTGACAAAAAACCATCAGAAACCTTAACTGATGGCCCAATGAACTGATTATCTATCGTTCATAACAAATTTATCCATCTGATATTTTGAATGACCTACTAGTTATTTGTGGGCTTCCCAGGTGGCTCAGTGGTAAAGGATGTAACCGCTGATGCAGGTGATGTAAGTTCAAGCCCTGGGTCAGGGAGATCCCCTGGAGTAGGAAATGGCAACCCTCTCCAGTATTCTTGCCTGGGAAATCTCATGGACAGAGGAGCCTTGTGGGCTGCAGTCCATGGGGTCTCAAAGAGCTGGACACAACTGAATGACTGAGCAGGCATGCAACAGTTACTTGCAAACCACGCAGGTATTGTTTGCCAGTAGCCAGAAATTCCGTTTGTGTCATCATCAAGCATACAGGAACCTGTATTTATGGAAACCCCTCACATCTCTGTAATATCAATGTCTATAGATGTCAGATTCTCCTAATTCCAATGATTAGGTTCTATAAAGTCCCCATGAGCATTGAATTAGTAAATCCTGAACCATTGTTCCCAGGGGAAAGATGGGATTAGGTTCCTATAATCATCTGGTAATATTTTCATCAACCAATCAATGCATTATCCTGATTTATATGTATTTCTGTTTAATGTACATTATTTAATATACATTGGTAGTTCATGAATATTGAATTCATGAGCAACAGCGCTATAACTCATGTCTGAACATACCTTATCTAACACATGTATTTTCTCTGCAAAGCACATTAAGGCCTTATGTGTGCAGAAGCCCTAGACAGCATGTCAGCACAATGATTGGAGCCGTTTTCCACAGCGAAATCACCAACTAAGATCACACACACCAGAAAAATGGAACTAAAAGACTTGCTTATAGTATTAATCTTGTAATAAGAAAGCAGTGTTACCTTTTTCCTCCCCAGCTGACGACATGTATGCCTGGTCATCAAAAAATTTGCCCGATTGTTCATGTCCTCAAATGACTGCAAAAACACTGAGTATTATTTGGAAGTGGCAAAGTGTTTTAACAAGTAGATCCATTTACAAATAGTGAATTCACAGATAATCATGATCACTCTGATTTTCAGAAGGTATAAATCTTGACAATGTACCTCCAGATTTATTTCATCTTCTCTCATATTTTTAAATTAAATTTGGCATTTAAAATTTTAAAATCCATAATATATCACAATCAAAATTTTCAAGATCTATAGGATGACTAAGGGTCAACCATATTATGAATGCTTTGTGTTTGGATCTTCAGAAATTCTTGAAACTGATATAAATATTGTGATAATGGCACAAGTAATTTCTGTTCCATATAAAGGAAAACCATCAGCTTTTCATGGTTCTATAAGGAGTCCCAGAAAAAGATTTGGGAAGAGTGATGAGTATTTGGAAGAGCTTGATGCAAAGTATTGGGGAGAAGGATAACCATAAGTAGGTGAAGTTAGGGTTAGGGTTAACAAAACAAGACTAGTGAATAGTGAATAGTGTTAACAAAACAAGACTAAGATGTTGAATTTGAAGTGACTTCAAATAGTGTTAACAAAACAAGACTAAGATGTTGAATTTGAATAGTGAATAGTGAATAGTGTTAACAAAACAAGACTAAGATGTTGAATTTGAAGTGACTTCAAACCACTTACACTGTGATCCTCTCCAACAGTGTTTAGATACCACAGGTTATAAGACATGTTGAATACCTATGTTAATTCAAGGGAAGAGGTTACAAAAAGTATAGCAGAAAATAAAGTACAAAGCAAAGTTGAATATGTGACAGTAGAATAGCTGAGTGGAGGCATGGTGTCTGTACTAGTTAGGAGGTTGAGAGAAACAAAAATTATTTGGGTTGAAGAAACTGAAGTTGTCAGTGAAATCAGAGATTTACTTAGAATATGAATTGAAGGAGATCAAGATAAATAAAGCTGTGATCAAAGATTAGACATTAAAGTTAAAATTCACCAAGATATAATATTTAATAGTTTGGGCTGCTGAAAAGCCTAGGGTTTCCCCAAAAATATGAATAGAAGATTAAATTGATTGATTTCTGGTCAAGAAATTTGCAGTGTGAGGAATTGAACTGCTCTCATTTATTCTAATGATGAAAGTTCTTGGAGTAGAGGATAATGCCAGCTAGATGCCAACATCCACTGTGACTAAGGAATGGGAAGTGTGCAGAAGTAACAAGATGCTAAGGTGTGATGTCATGAACCTCAGAAGAGAGGTGTCTCTAAGTAGGGGACATAGAATAAGTAAAGGAAGCAGAATAACCATCTGAAATTGGAAATAGGGAACTGGGAGAATGTCAACGTCATCTCAGACTCCTGTGTTCTCAGAAGAGTAAGTGAAAGAGAGCATCCTCTGTTCCCTTAGGAGAGATGCAGGAGGTTAGTATGCTGAGGCTGGGAGCCGGTGTTAAATTACATCAGCTGTGCTCAGAGAAAACCGAGTGCAGAGGCCCAAGCTCTAAAGTGCAGGTTTACGATGACGATGGGGTCTAAAGACCAAGGTGAAAAAATGGTAGTGTGGGGAGTAGCGGTGAGAGGCAGAAACAGAGGGCAGGGAGGAGCAGGTGGGGCAAGAAGGAATAAGAGAAGGTAGCTGGGTTTGCATATTTATTCATGTTATTTGTAAATACCTGGAATTAAAGAGCTTGATAGATTTAACAAGCATTCTGATCCTCAGCAGAAACAAGTGGAAAACTCAGGTAGTATTAGAGTCCAAAGGAGTTGAGCAATCTGGATGCTGGCTCACCAATCTGGTGTCGTTAACCTCTCCCATCCATGTGGCTACAGTAGAACCAATTGCTGAGCATATATGGTCATGAGAAAAAAAAAAAAAAAAAAAA
>SJYT01059768.1:228482-251276 GCA_006410635.1 Cephalophus harveyi
GGCTGAGCGCCGAAGAATTGATGCTTTTGAACTGTGGTGTTGGAGAAGACTCTTGAGAGTCCCTTGGACTGCAAGGAGATCCAACCAGTCCATTCTGAAGGAGATCAACCCTGGGATTTCTTTGGAAGGAATGATGCTGAAGCTGAAACTCCAGTACTTTGGCCACCTCATGCGAAGAGTTGACTCATTGGAAAAGACCCTGATGCTGGGAGGGATTGGGGGCAGGAGGAGAAGGGGACGACCGAGGATGAGATGGCTGGATGACATCACGGACTCGATGGACGTGAGTCTGAGTGAACTCCAGGAGTTGGTGATGGACAGGGAGGCCTGGCATGCTGCGATTCATGGGGTCGCAAAGAGTCGGACACGACTGAGCGACTGAACTGAACTGAAAGCTATGAAATGCTATATCCAGGGGCTGGTAGTAGCCATAGTCTTGTCATGTAGACCAGAGGAGGAAAATTTTTCCTTTATTTTAAAAGAGAATCATCAGTTTTGCTGGAGGAGAAAAAAAGTGAAAGTCTCTCAGTCATGTCCAACTCCTTGTGACCCCATGGACTATGGAGTCCATGGCATTCTCCAGGCCAGAATACTGGAATGGGTAGCTGTTCCCTTCTCCAAGGGATTTTACCAAACCAGGGATCAAACCCAGGTCCCCTGAATTGCAGGCAGATTCTTTACCAGCTGAGCCACCGGGGAAGCTGGAGGAAAGTGATTCCTTTTAAGGTTAAGAGAGAATGTGTGTGAGTGCAAGCTTAGTCACTCAGTTTTGTCTGACTCTTTGCAACCTCATGGACTGCAGCCTGCCAGAATCCTTTGTCCATGGAATTTTATAGGCAAGAGTACTGGAGTGGTTTGCCATTTCCTCTTTCAGGGAATCTTTCTGACCCAGGGATTGAACCTGGGTCTCCTGAGTCTCCTGCACTGGCAGGCGGATTCTTTACCACTAGCCACCTGAGAAGCCCAAGAGAGGATATATAAGAAGATAAATATAAAAAACCTTAAGAACTTGTGGTTATGTACTTATTTTATATGCTGAATTTTAATGTTAAATAATTTATTAATCCTTTGCTGAAAAGAAAAAGAAATGACCAATTTTACCACTGATTTTGTTGTGTGCTTGTATGTGTGTACATATATTCTATATGTGTGTATGTATGTGTGTGTGTTTGTAAATTTGAAATCTGCTCCTCAGACTTACATGTGTTCATCCAATAAGTCATTTGGCAAAAGGCAGGTAACAGTTGTGGTAATAGTTTCAAATTTCCTGAGGAATTCCATCTGAACAAGCTGACAACTTGATGGTAAGAAAATAACTCAGTAAGCTTTCTTAGACTTAGTATTTCTTTTTGTGAATTTTTAAAAAATATAATACTTTGTCTAATAATTATTAAATATGAATATAAATTATATATATTTAAAGTGCTTTAAATGGGATTTGGAACATTGTGTATACACTAAATAAAAAGAAGCTATCTTTGGTTACTTTGTGCCAGATACTATGTTTTGAGCAAAGAATAAAATGATATACAGAACCATAATCTCTGCTTTCCATCTCCTCTGCAAACTTCATTTTCCAGGACATTAGATGATTTTTCACTTGTTTTTGCTAAAACCATCTTGCTAAAGTGTCTCACTAATTCTTACAAGCTGTACTCATTGTGTCAAATCCATTTTTCGTGCAATAGAATGATTTATTTAAATGGTACATCAGTCATGTTGCCTGCATGCTCCATACACTCCAGTACCTTTCCATTGTCCTTATAATCTGAACTGCTTGTCTTGTGTACATGGCTGTACTTGAACCAGAACTGCCCACTTCTCTGACCTCATTTTTCACCCTACTCACTCTCATCCACTTTAATTCAGCCATATTGGTTTCCTTGCTGTTCCTCACACTGCCAAGCCTATTCATGATTCAGGACTCCAATAAATTGATCTTTCATCTGTCTATAATACTCTTTACCCACATCATCGTATGACTATTTCTTTCTATCACAAGGGTCCACAGCCCAAATTTCAATTCATCAGAAATGCTTTTCCTAATCAAAAAATCCAATGCTGCTTCCTTATTTTATTGTCTTCGAAGCACTTTATGCTGTTTGTTTTCTTATTCTTGCCTGTGTACTATATCTAGAATTTAAATCAAGGAGAGCAGGGATATTTTGTCTCTGTCTTACCTCCACTGCTTAAAATAGAGCCATACATATAGTAGGTGCTTAATTCATGATTGAAGACTCAATGAAATTGAATATAATTTAGTATGAGTTGTTCTCCAGGAATTAAGGCAAACATCCATACTATTATTTGAAGAATACACGGAATGAAGACTTGTCAGATAATTATAAAGGAAGAGAACTCAGATACAGAAAATACCTCTTTAACCAGGAAAAGAAAAGTGATTTACATTTCTGTAAGATCCTTTTGTCACTCTGTGTGAAATATACATGGTTTTATTCATTAACAAGATTAATTTGGCAAAAATTTCCTGGGTGTATAGTACTTGCTAAGCATATATAAGTGATAATTTTTCCCAAAGAGAAATTTAGAATATATTTCCCAAATTTATAATATAATAACTATTGATTTATATATTAAGTGACACAATGAAATAAGTACACAATGTGGATGGGAAATGGAAAGGAAAGGATATGTGGATGAGGAGGGAAGGAAGGTCTAGGCTAGCACTACTCGATAAAAGTCAAAGATACAAGTCACATATGTAACTTTGTATTTTCTAATGGCCACAATAAAAAGAGTAAAAGAAAACAGAGAAATAATTAATACATTTTAACTACTATTTGCTACTAAGTTTTGAAGTCCACTATATATTTTACAATTGTAGCACATTTCAATCCAGACTAGATACATTACAAATGATCATTAGACACATGAGGCTAATCATCATTTTATTGCACAGGTTTGACCAGAAGGAGATAGAATTTATTTATCTGGCACATGCATAAGTTAGGCTTAACTTCCTTAAGCACTTAAATGAGTTCTGGTTTTGAAGTCCACTATGTATTTTACAATTGTAGCACATTTCAATTCAGACTAGACACATTCCAAATGATCACTAGACACATGAGGCTAATCATCATCTTATTGCACAGGTTTGACCAGAAGGAGATAGAATTTATTCCTTCTGTCTGGCACATGCATAAGTTAGGCTTAACTTCCTTAAGCACTGAAATGAGTTCAGTTTTTAGTAAATTGCAATTCCTTAAAGCTATGTTTTGTATGTAAAAATGAATGACAAAAGTAACAAGTGAATAAAGTGAATCAACAATGCAACACAAGATCATAGGATGTCAAGAAATGGTGAATTAATCGGCATGGTACTATTAAATATGTATGATGAGAGAATAAGCACAAAAGGTAGATACAGCAGAAAGAAAATAAGAGGTTAAATATTTGTGATAAGGAGTTTGAAAAATCGTATCCTAAAACTTGGGAAGAATCTGCAACAGGAGATTTTGTGTCTTGGAAGAAATAGAACAAATAAGAGGTTGTATGCATTATACACACACACACGTGTCTTTGTGTATAAAATCTATCTTTCATATACCTACATATATATATATATATACACACACACACACACACACACACACACACACACACATATATATATATATATATATATAGAGAGAGAGAGAGAGAGAGAGCGTGCTAGAGAGAGAGGAACCAAGAAAGGGAAATGGAGAGGAAAATGGAAAATTCTATTTCAGGGAGTTGACATCCAATTGTAAAGCCTGGCAAGTTCAAGATCTTCAAGGTAGGCCGCTAGACTGGAGAGATGATAGAGATGTAGAGAATACGTTGTGGAAAGAGAACTGAATCCACCTCAGTAACTGGTTTACTAATACCAAATATATAAATAGAAGCTATTATATAAATTTACGTTGCAAGCTACTGATATTTTACAGAGCCTCTATAATTCACTTAAAAAATTCAATTTGGATAATTATGATGCACAGAAAAATATAAAATCAAAATAATCAAAGTAGTATCTATATACTATCAAGTATGTAAAAGGTTGGGCTTGCCAGGTGGTACAGTAAAGAATCCACCTGCTAATGCAGGAGAAACAAGAGATGTGGGTTTGACCCCTGGGTCAGGAAGATCTCCTGAAGATCACTCCAGTAATTTTGCCTGGAAAATTCCATGGAGAGAGGTGCCCAGCAGCCTACAGTTCATGGGGTCACAATGAGTCAGACATGACTGAGTACACACACATATAAAGGTTGTTAAATACTAGGCCTGTATTAATGTTTTATACAAGTAATTATAACCACCTCCTTCATGTATTTTAAAATTATATTTATTTTATTCCAACACTACTTGGCTTCTTTATATAACACAGATCCAACCAGCTGCAACATGCAATTAATACACTTGCAGTTTCCAGATAGTTGTAGCAGAATTCATATGTCATTAGAAACTTTTAAAACAGGTTTGTCAATTGAGTTGGGGGTCACAGACTTGACGACTGAGCCAGTGAGCAACAACAACAAAAACCAAATTGAGCTGCAGGGATTCAATCTAGCCTGTAACATAATATGATGACCATGAGGCTAGTAATAGTTCATTTTTTGCCCACAACTTAAATAGTATTAGCTATTAACTTGAAAAAAAAAATGTGTTAACAAATAAAGTCCTGATATGATGTTAACAATTGTTTTAAAAGATTTAGCAGTTAACAAAGCCATAACAAAGGTTCTTTCCACCAAATGTGTTAACAAAAATTAATTCCTTCCACAATTTATAGAATCATTGAAATAGTGACTTAGACTTTCTTAAGTATACCCTGGGATTAATTTAAACACTTGTAGAAAATGTATTAATTTTTTTAGGCCTCTAGGGTACCATTTGGTAAATTGATATTTTACCATATTTAATGGTACCTAAATAATTACAGTACTATCTTGTCTCTTATCTTAACCCTGAACTTTTCAACTGTTAAAGACAAATATAGCCTAGGGTATTTTAAGTTGAAATATCAAATAAAAAGTTAATGGTGGGCAGAGGTTGATGGCTCCCTGAGAGTTAGACAGGCTTTGCGTTACCTAATAAGTCAGACAAGATGTATTGTCAAATCTCTGTGGAGCTGATTAGAATCATTTGCTTCACAGACACATAAAGAAGATCCTCTTCCTACTTTAATCTCAGCCCTAAGCATTCTATGGTGTGCTGCTAAGCTGCTAAGTCGCTTCAGTCGTGTCTGACTCTGTGCGACCCCACTGACGGCAGCCCCTTGGGCTCCGCCATCGCTGGGATTCTCCAGGCAAGAACACTGGAGTGGGTTGCCATTTCCTTCTCCAATGCATGAAAGTGAAAAGTGAAAGTGAAGTCGCTCAGTCGCATCTGACTCAGCGGCCCCATGGACTGCAGAAGCCACCTGAGAAGCCCAAGAGAGGATATATAAGAAGATAAATATAAAAAACCTTAAGAACTTGTGGTTATGTACTTATTTTATATGCTGAATTTTAATGTTAAATAATTTATTAATCCTTTGCTGAAAAGAAAAAGAAATGACCAATTTTACCACTGATTTTGTTGTGTGCTTGTATGTGTGTACATATATTCTATATGTGTGTATGTATGTGTGTGTGTGTATATATATATACAATATACATGTGTACACACACACATATATATGTATACACAGTATATACATGTATATAATATATATATATATAATACATACATACACACCTGATTTATACAGCCTCATGCTATTGTTTTTTCTAAAAACTGACATATTAAATTCATGATTCTATTATACCTCTGTTTCTTAAATTATGCAATTATGCTTGCTTCTAGATTGTATTCTTCAGTAGTTTTAAATAGTATGTTTCTCTTTTCCTCCTCTTCTATTTCTTCTCTTCTTATACTTTTATAGAGAGAGATCACTTTCTTTTATTCAGCCTAGTAAAACGCAATTGGTTTCTCCTTGACTTTTCCCATTTTGGCAGAAAAAAAAAAAGAAATCTTTTTTTTTTTTTTCTAATCTATAACTTGAAATCTAGTCAAGCTTCTTGCTTGTTGGCGCAGGGAGGGGGTGTAGAAACTAGTGTACCAAGACTACGTACAGAATTTGTGGGGATGCTCGAAATGCTGCTGCTGTTGCTAAGTCGCTTCAGTCATATCCGACTCTGTGAGACCCCAGAGACGGCAGCCCCCCAGGCTCCCCCGTCCCTGGGATTCTCCAGGCAAGAACACTGGAGTGGGTTGCCATTTCCTTCTCCAATGCATGAAAGTGAAAAGTGAAAGTGAAGTCTCTCAGTCGAGTCCGACTCTTTGTGACCCCATGGACTGCAGCCCCCCAGGCTCCTCCGTCCATGGGATTCTCCAGGCAAAAGTACTGGAGTGGGGTGCCATTGCTCGAAATGCAGAATGTTCTAAAAGAGTGCTAACAAAATACAGACGTGTTTCATGCTTCTGGGCTTCCCTTGTGGCTCAGTTGGTAAAGAATCTGCCTGCAACGCAGAACACCTGGGTTCGACCCCTGGGTTGGGAAGATATCCTGGAGAAGGAAAAGGCTACCCACTCCAGTTTTCTGGCCTGGAGAATTCCATCGACTGCATAGTCCATGGGGTCACAAAGAGCTGGACCCGGCTGAGGTTTGGGTTAATCATGTTTCTAAGGATAATAGCTCTGAATGTGGAGTCTCTTCAGCCTGAAACCCTGGAAATGGCAGACTCCAGCACTTTATCCTGCATCTACTTCTGAAACTCTAAGATATCAAGATAAGGACATCCTTGGTGATTGGCAGGATATTCTATTTTTAAGTGATTTTTCACTTATCTCTCCAGTCTGTTTCGCTTCACATTGATTCCCTTTCTCTCATTCTGCGTGTGTGTTTGCATGTATGGAGGAGGGGAGCATATTAGTGAAGGCTGTGAGGTTTTTCCTACTAATGTCTTTTTCCCAATATAGTATCTGGAGATTGGGACAGAGTTTGGATCCAATTTGACGAGTAAGAGTTTTCTATTTCTTTCCTGACCCACCATTTTAGAGGAAATAATCATATTTCATTGATAGAAGTTTGCTAAACTCCACTTTTATGTGTTCATATCTGTCAGCTTTGGTGAGCTGTCCTCTGTGATCTGATTTTATTCTGCCCCCCTTTCCTTTGGGGCAGATAACACTTATTTTAAATAAAGATACAAATTGAGGCCAAAGGTGTTGCTTAGTTCACCCAAATTTAATCAGATAGTAAAAGAGTGTTTTTGATTTACACTAAGTGTAGAACATTTAGTGAATCTCAGTTCAGTTCAGTTCAGTCGCTCAGTCGTGTCCGACTCTTTGCGACCCCATGAATCGCAGCATGCCAGGCCTCCCTGTCCATCACCAACTCCTGGAGTTCACTCAGACTCACGTCCATCGAGTCCGTGATGCCATCCAGCCATCTCATCCTCGGTCGTCCCCTTCTCCTCCTGCCCCCAATCCCTCCCAGCATCAGAGTCTTTTCCAATGAGTCAACTCTTCGCATGAGGTGGCCAAAGTATTGGAGTTTCAGCTTTAGCATCATTCCTTCCAAAGAAATCCCAGGGTTGATCTCCTTCAGAATGGACTGGTTGGATCTCCTTGCAGTCCAAGGGACTCTCAAGAGTCTTCTCCAACACCATTTTAGTGAAATATATTTAAGAAAAACATAACAAATACTATTTAGAAAAATATATGAATTTACTCATAAATATCACTTGGAAACTTCTTGAGTATTATTTTTCTATGCATCTGACTTCCCTAAGAAAGAGACTGAATTGAATATGAAACTAGATATTAAAGGTCAAAATATTACATGTCAGGTGAAATATAAAAGTTCAAAACTTAATTCTTATTTTATACCATCGATAAACTAAATATACCCCCAAACTATAAACTCTACCTGGATTTACCAACAATATGAAATAATTACTAGTACTTTACCCAGTAATTTCTTAAGCTACAGAAATGTAAACAAACAAAAAAGGTTACAACAATTAAGGGTACAGTTTTTAGACTTATCACTTGTCTAACTTTGTTGATCAGTCACTCAGCTGTGTTTGGGCTTTGTGACCCTATGTACTACAGCACGCCAGGCTTCACTGTCCTTCACCATCTCCCAGAGTCTGCTCGAACTCATGTCCATTGAGTCCATGATGCCATCCAACTGTCTCATCCTCTGTCTTCCCCTCCTCCTCCTGCCTTCAATCTTTCCCAGCATCAGGGTCTTTTCTAATGAGTCAGTTCTTCGCATCAGGTGGCCAAAGTACTGGAGCTTCAGCTTCAGCATCAGGCCTTCCAGCGAATATTCAGGGTTGATTTCTTCTAAGATTGACTGGTTTGTTCTCCTTGCTGTCCAAGGAATTCTCAAGAGTCTTCTCCAGCACCATAGTTCAAAGACATCAGCTCTTCGGCACTCAGCTTTTTTTTCTTTTAACTGTCCATCTCTCACATCCATACATGACTACTGGAGAAACCATAGCTGTGACTATACAGACCTTTGTAGGCAATGTAACATCTCTGCTTTCTAATATGCTATCTAGGTTTATCATAGCTTCCAAAGGGCAAGTGTCTTTTAATTTCATGGCTGCAGTCACTGGCCACAGTGACTTTGGAGCCCAAGAAAATAAAGTCTGTCACTGTTTCCATTGTTTCCCCATTTGCCATGAAGCAATGTGAGTCTTCTCCAGCACCATAGTTCAAAGACATCAGCTCTTCGGCACTCAGCTTTTTTTTCTTTTAACTGTCCATCTCTCACATCCATACATGACTACTGGAGAAACCATAGCTGTGACTATACAGACCTTTGTAGGCAATGTAACATCTCTGCTTTCTAATATGCTATCTAGGTTTATCATAGCTTCCAAAGGGCAAGTGTCTTTTAATTTCATGGCTGCAGTCACTGGCCACAGTGACTTTGGAGCCCAAGAAAATAAAGTCTGTCACTGTTTCCATTGTTTCCCCATTTGCCATGAAGCAATGGGACCAAATGTCATGATCTTAGTTTTTTGCATGTTGAGTATTAAGCCAGCTTTTCCACTCTCCTCTTTCACCTTCATCAAGAGGTTCTTTAGTTCCTCTTTGCTTTCTGCCATAAGGGTGATTTCATCTGCATAGCAACAGATGTCATCTGTTAATATTTCTCCTGGCAATCTTGATTCTAGCTTGTGCTTCATCCAGCCCAGCATTTTGCCTGATGTACTCTGCATATAAGTTAAATAAGCATGGTGACAATATATTTGTCTAACTATATGTCTGAAATATTTGTATATGTCCATATGTATGTATCTATGAATGTTTGTATTTGGTAGAACATACTAAACTTTTCATTATTCTATTCTCAAATATGGAGTGGAAGCTCACTAAATCTAACTACAAGACCAGAGTCTGCAGTACTTTGTTTGTCAAATGACTCAAATTCATTCCCTCTACAGAAAAGAGCCTTAGACCCTTATGACAGGTGTCTGGAGAATTTTTCAGCAGTTGATTTAAGAAATAACATCAAACTGCTTCTGTTAGATGTTAGATGTTTTCCTTTAAATTGTACTGGTATGGAAACATTCTAAAGGTCATCTTTAGTGGAAAAATTCCTTTACCCTTTGGAGCTGTAGTCATGTTTAAGGTCTTAGAATCTCTCTTTTTCTTTTTTTTGTCTAACTTAGTTTTTGTATTTTTTAAAAAATTTTGTTTATACCTTCAGACCAGTGCTACTCTGCTTCCCATTCAGTTCCCAACCGAGCCTTTTATTCTTAACCAGTGGGTTGGCTGGTTCCCAATTTCTTTTTGTTTTGGGTAAAAAAAAATCATTTTTTCTTTCCCTGCCTTGGCTCAGCTGGTCTGCTGTCTGCCTGTCTTTAGAAATGAACTTCTCCATTATTATTTTATGTGTGTTGGATTGGCAACTATTGTAACTACAACTGTTGCCTATATTGAGTTCCTCTATTTCACTGACAAGAACTCTGTTGCATCATTCAAAGATGAAATATCCACCCACAGCTCACAGTGTCTATTTACTGAATTGCAGTTTTCTTCATTGGAGAGAAAACCCAGTCTGATCACAATACATTTCTATATTTCTTATATGACTGTTACTTTATTAGATGAAACACTAACATTTTTTTTCAAACCATTTCCACAAATTCTATGTCATATTTCACATCTAACTCTACCAAAAGGGCCTAAACATGCAAGTAAATATAAACAGGAGAAATGCATAATATAAGAACAGGGTGATCATACTAAGAAAGTGATGGAACAGAAACCAGATGTTAACAGCGTGGCTACACTCTGTGAAGTGCCTGCAGCAGTGCCCAGGGCTCACATGGCTTGTACACTAGTCTGTCCAGTCCTATCTGTGCATAGCTGTCAGGTCACCAGTGTCCTGTATGGATTATGGTGGCGGTTTAGTTGCCAAGTCGTGTCCGACTCTTGCGACCCCCTGGACTGTAGCCCACCAGGCCTCTCTGTCTGTGGGATTCTCCAGGCAAGAATACTGGAGTGGACTGCCATTTCCTTCTCCATGTATGAATTATGGTAGTCTACCTCCGGTCATGGTTCCCTACGCCATCCATAGAAACACGGTTGGAGTCTTTGGCCTGAACAGAGGACAACTTACCCACCCAAACCATTTAAAAAAAAAGAAAAAAAGAAAAATTTCTGATTTGGCAGCACAACCTAACTTCACCAAGACTCATTTGCTGGCAAAATCTAACTAATTTTTGGCTAGGAGACTAATTACAGTATTTCTTTTATGGAATTTAAAAAGAATCAAATGCCATATGAATAAGCAATAATGTGTTAATCATGGGATGCTGTCCCAGTTTCCACTGAGATGTTATATATCATAAAGTAAATTTTCCATGTTACCTTGGTAAAATCCGAAAGATCCTAAATTTCAATATACATCATTTTAAATTAATTCTCTTGAGGTATAGTTGCTTTACAATGCTGTGTTAGTGTCTACTGTATAGCAAAGTGAGTCAGCTACAAATATATCCCCACTTTTTTGGATTTCCTTCCCATTTAAGTCACCATGGAATATTGACTAGAGTTTCCTGAGCTATAGAGCAGTTTCCCAATAGTTATCTATTTTATTCAGAGTATAAATAGTGTATATCTGTTAATCCCAACTTCTCAATTCATCCCACCCCTCCTCCGCCTGCCCTTGGTGTCCATATGCACGTCTCTATTTCTGTTTTGCAAATAGAATCATTTATACCATTTCTCTGGATTTCTCTGGATTTCACCATTTCTCTGGATTTTTCTGGCTTATTATATATTTGGTTTTCTCTTTCTGATTTACTTCACTCTGCATGACAGTTTCTAGGTTCAACCATGTCTTTATAAATGACCCAATTTAATTCCTTTTCACAGCTGAGTAGTATTCCATTGAAAATAGGCACCACATCTTCTTTGTACATTCCTATATTGATGGATATTCACGTTCCTTCCATGATCTAACTATTGTGAACAGCAGTGCAATGAAGATTGGGTTGCATGTGTCTTTTGGAATTGTGGTTTTCTTTGGGTACACACCCAGGAGTGGGATAGCTAGATCATATGATAGTTCTATTTTTAAAGCAAATTTCATACTGCTCTCCAGAGTGGTCATATCAATTAACATGTCCATATACATCATGCCTCACATTCTATACAGTCAGCAAAACCAAGACCTGGAGCTGGCTGTGGCTCAGATGATAAGCTTGTTATTGAAAAGTTCAGACTTAAATTGAAGAAGGTAGGGAAATAAATAGGACATTTAGGTATGACCTAAATCAAGTCCCTTATGATTATACAATAGAAGTGACAAATAGATTCAAAGGATTAGATTTGCTCAGACAGAGTGCCTAAAGCACTGTGGAAAGGCATTCATAACATTGTATAGAAGGCAGTGACAAAAACCATCACCAAGAAAAAGAAATGCAAGAAGGCAAAGGGCATCTGATGAGGCCTTTCAAATATCTGAGAAAAGAAGAGGAGTGGAAGTCAAGGCAAAGGAAAAAGGGAAACATACACCCTACTGAATGCAGAGTTCCAAAGAATAGCAAGGAGAGATAAGAAAGCTTTCTTAAGTGAACACAATGAAACAGAGAAAAACAATAGAATGAGAAAGAAAATCAGAGATACCAAGGGAGCATTTCATGCAAGTTCAGTTCAGTTCAGTCGCTCAGTCGTCTCCGATTCTTGGCGACCCCATGAATCTCAGCACGCCAGGCCTCCCTGTTCATCACCATCTCTCGGCGTTCACTCAGACTCACATCCATCGAGTCCGTGATGCCATCCAGCCATCTCCTCCTCGGTCGTCCCCTTCTCCTCCTGCCCCCAATCCTTCCCAGCATCAGAGTCTTCTCCAATGAGTCAACTCTTTGCATGAGGTGGCCAAAGTACTGGAGTTTCAGCTTTAGCATCATTCCTTCCAAAGAAATCCCAGGGCTGATCTTTAGACTGGACTGGCTGGCTCTTCTTGCAGTCCAAGGGACTCTCAAGAGTCTTCTCCAACACCACAGTTCAAAAGCATCAATTCTTTGGCGCTCAGCCTTCTTCACAGTCCAACTCTCACATCCATACATGACCACAGGAAAAACCAGAGCCTTGACTAGACGGACCTTAGTTGGCAAAGTAATGTCTCTGCTTTTGAAAATGCTATCTAGGTTGGACATAACTTTTCTTCCAAGGAGTAAGCATCTTCTAATTTCATGGCTGCAGTCACCATCTGCAGTGATTTTGGAGCCCAAAAAAATAAAGTCTGACACCGTTTCCACTGTTTCCCCATCTATTTCCCATGAAGTGATGGGACCAGATGCCATGATCTTCGTTTTCTGAATGTTGAGCTTTAAGCCAACTTTTTCACTCTCCTCTTTCACTTTCATCAAGAGGCTTTTTAGCTCCTCTTCACTTTCTGCCATAAAGGTGGTGTCATCTGCAAAGACGGACACAATAAAGGAGAGAAATGGTAAGCACCTAACAGAAGCAGAAGAGATTAAGAAAAGGGGGCAAGAATACAGAGAAGAACTATACAAAAAGGTCTTCATGACCCGGAGAACCACAGTGGTGTGGTCACTAACCTAGAGCCAGACATCCTGGAGTGTGAAGTCGAGTGGGCCTTAGACCAAAGCTAGTGGAGATGATAGAAATCTAGCTGAGCTACTTCAAATCCTAAAAGATGATGCTGTGAAAGTGCTGCACTCAATATGCCAGCAAATTTAGAAAACTCAGCAGTGGTCACAGGAGTGTAAAGTTATTTTCTTTCCAATTCCAAAGAAGGTCAATGCCAAAGAATTCTCAAACTGCTGCACAAATACACTAATTTCACATGCTAGCAAAGTAATGGTCAAAATTCTCCAAGCCAGGCTTCAACAATATGTGAACTGTGAACTTCCAGATGTTCAGGATGGATTTAGAAAAGGCAGAGGCACCAGAGATCAAATCGCCAACATCCATTGGATCACAGAAAAAGCAAGAGAATTCCAGGAAAAATCTACTTCTGTTTCACTGACTATGCTAAAGGCCTTGATTGTGTGCATAACAACAAAGTATGGAATATTCTTAAGGAGATGAACATAACAGACTACCTACCTGCTTCCTGAGAAACCTGTATGCAGATCAAGATGCAACAGTTAGAATTAGACATGGAATAAAAGACTGGTTCCAAATTGGGAAAAGAATAGGTCAAAGCTGTATATTGTCACCCTGCTTATTTCATTTACATAGAGTACATCATGAAATATTCTGGACTGGATATCTCACAAGCTGGAATCAAGATTACATGGAGAAATATCAACAACATCAGTTATGTACATGACATCACCCTAATGGCAGAAATGAAGAGGCATATGTACATGACATCACCCTAATGGCAGAAATGAGGAGGCCTAAAGAGCTTCTTGATGAAGGTGAAACAGGAGAGTGAAAAAGCTGGCTTAAAGCTCAACACTCAAAAAAGCAAAGATCATGTCATCCATTAATTCATGGCAAATAGATGGAAAAAAATGGGAGCAGTGGAAGATTTTATTTTCTTGGGCAACAACGTCAGTGCAGATGGTGACTGCAGCCATAAAATTAAGAGACGCTTGTTCCTTGGAAGAAAAGCTATGACCAGCTAACTGCTAAGCTGCTAAGTCGCTTCAGTCATGTCCGACTCTGTGTAACCCCATAGATGGCAGCCCACCAGTCAACAACGTCAGTGCAGATGGTGACTGCAGCCATAAAATTAAGAGACGCTTGTTCCTTGGAAGAAAAGCTATGACCAGCTAACTGCTAAGCTGCTAAGTCGCTTCAGTCATGTCCGACTCTGTGTAACCCCATAGATGGCAGCCCACCAGTCTCCCCGGTCCCTGAGATTTTCCAGGCAAGAACAGTGGAGTCGGTTGCCATTTCCTTCTCCAATGCATGAAAGTGAAAGCGAAGCCGCTCAGTCATGTCCGACTCTTCGTGACCCCATGGACTGCAGCCCACCAGGCTCCTCCATCCATGGGATTTTCCAGGCAAGAGTAATGGAGTTGGTTGCCATCGCCTTCTCCGATGACCAACCTAGACAGCATACTGAAAAACAGAGGCACAACTTTGCTGATAAAAGTCCATGTGGTCAAAACTATGGTTTTTCCAGTAGTCATGTATGGATGTGAGAGTTGGATCACAACTGTGAGTGCTGAAGAATTGATGCTTTTGAACTGTGGTGTTGGAGAAGACTCTTGAGTGTCCTTTGGACTGCAAGATCAAACAGTGAATCCTAAGAGAAGTCAACCCTGAATATTCACTGGAAGGACTGATGCTGAAGCCAAAGCTCCAATAGTTTGGCTACAGGACGGGAAGAGCTGACTCATTAGAAAATACCTTGATGCTGGGAAAGATTGAGGGCAGGAGAAGAAGGGGGACATGAAGGATGAGATGGTTGGATGTCATGATGGATTCAATGGACATTAGTTTGAGCAAACTTCAGTAGATCGTTAAGGACAGGGAAGCCCAGCATGCTGCAGTCCATGGGGTCGCAAAGAGTCAGACATGACTTATTGACTGAACAATACATATTGCCTCAACTGTTTTGTATAAAAAATTGTGGACCTGCAGATATTAAATATACTTTTTGGTAAATGGATTGTTTCTCTGTTCACCTCACTACTCAAAATCGCTTCCTAACCTAACTGATGCTGTCTACATGATGCAAACCCCAGTCTGATCCCCATCCCTTCATCCTTCCCCCTTTCTCATTTATGACCTGCCTTGATGCATTATTTTGAACCATGTAACATGCAGTCAGTGCTTTCACTCCTTTCTGTGGCTTCCATTTATATATATAGACTTGCACAAGATATCTTGTAATGCACAAAAATTGACTGGTTGTGATTCATTTTCCCCAGTAATCTGAAGAAGAAATGGGGTGATTTTCATATGCAGCTCATAGATCCTTCACAGTAGCACTGGTTAGTTGACCTAATAGTGATAGTTTTATGCAAATGATCACAACATGCCACATATTTTTGAAACAAAAAAATTCTAAGAATACCCAGTATTTAAACTCCCTTTTTAGAGATTCTTCGAACAGGATATCTTCTAAAAGCAATTATCTAAATTATTCATAAATAGCTTAATAATTTAATGTCTACATATTTTTACTAAAACAATTTGTTTCAGTGCATTTTTAGTGCTTTGAAAATTCTGAATAACAAAATTAAGTAGATAAACAATTATTTCTGCAAAAAATATATTTAAAATGGATTTTCACACTCAGAACATTGTATAGAATTAATGATAAATAAAAAAACACCTTTACAATTATGCATTAGTTGAGAAAGTATACTTTAATACATTTTATACTCTAGAGCCTGTCTCTTATACACATCTAATATTAGATGATTTATAAGTAGCTATTGAAATAAAGACAAGAAAAAAGCAAGTTTAATAGATAATGAGTCAAATTTTTTTCATAATTTTGGTGTTGAAGAATAAACATTCCTATTGTTTAATTTGAGAGGGAGTTTCTTTTAAGGTGTTTTATTTTGGGGTACTGAGTTATCCAGAAAAAAAATGCAGTATTGCTTATTTTAAAATGTTTTTAAATGATAGAATATCCTATCACATGTGACCATATAACATATAAAAATGTAACTCAAAGGCTACTTTAAAATGATGAATTCATTTTATCTCTTAACGTTTAGTAGAAAATTACCAGTTGGACTCATATAGTTATTCTTTTGTGCATTCATCAAAAGTACACCATACTTTTTCTAGAAATGCAGGATATAGAATGAATCAGACAGTCTCTGTTAGTCAAAATTAATATCAATATAGTGAATTGGCTTAAATTATTAGACAGACATTTTCTTGGGCTCCAAAATTGCTGCAGATGGTGACTGCAGCCATGAAACTAAAAGATACTTGCTCCTTGGAAGAAAAGCTATGACCAACCTAGACAGCATATTAAAAAGCAGAGATATTACGTTGCTGACAAAGGTCCATCTAGTCAAAGCTATGGTTTTTCCAGTAGTCATGTATGGATGTGAGAGTTGGACTATACAGAAAGCTGAGGGCCAGAGAATCAGTCCTTTTGAACTGTGGTGTTGGAGAAGACTCTTCAGAGTCCCTTGGACTGCAAGGAGATCAAACCAGTCAATCCTAAAGGAAATCAGTCCTGAATATTCTTTGGAAGGACTGATACTGAAGCTGAAATTTCAATACTTTGGTCACCTGATGCAAGGAACTGACTCATTGGGAAAGACCCTGATGCTGGGAAAGAGTGAAGGCGGGAGGAGAAGGGGACAACAGAGGATGAGATGGTTGGATGGCATCACCGACTCAGTGGACCTGAGTCTGAGCAAACTCTGGGGAGATGGTGAAGGACAGGGAAGCCTGGTGTGCTGCAGTCAATGGGGTCACAAAGAATCGGAGCAACTGAACTGAGCAACTGAGCAACTACTGAGCAACTGAACTGAACTAAACTGATTAGATAAATATTCAAGGTAGAAAATGGTAAAGACGTTGAATAGGAAGAAGCCATGGACTTGAGGGGCAAAAGAAGCAGATACTACAACAAAAGCTTTAGAGAAGCAGGCTACTAAAATGGGTGATGAAACACATATTGGTAAAATTAAGGGCATATGTGTACTTGTTGGTTTTGTTGGTGGGATAGGGCAGGGTGGTAGGTATTTAATATAAAAGCAGGTAAGAGTACTTAAACTATGGGCCATAAGACATTGAATGTAAGTTTTGGTATGTTGACTAATAAAATGTGGTAGGTTAAGGGAAGGTTTTGTGCAATTGACAAACTTAGGGATGTAGGTGGAGAAGGCAATGGCACCCCACTCCAGTACTCTTGCCTGGAAAATCCATGGACAGAGGACCCTGGTGGGCTGCAGTCCATGGGGTCGCTAAGAGTCGGACACGACTGAGCGACTTCACTTTCACTTTTCACTTTCATGCATTGGAGAAGGCAATGTCAACCCACTTCAATAGTGGAGAAGGCAATGGCACCCCACTCCAGTACTCTTGCCTGGAAAATCCATGGACAGAGGACCCTGGTGGGCTGCAGTCCATGGGGTCGCTAAGAGTCGGACACGACTGAGCGACTTCACTTTCACTTTTCACTTTCATGCATTGGAGAAGGCAATGTCAACCCACTTCAATGTTCTTGCCTGGAGAATCCCAGGGGCGGGGAAATCTGGTGGGCTGCCATCTATGGGGTCACACAGATTCGGACATGACTGAAGTGACTTAGCAGCAGCAGTAGCAGCAGCAGGGATGTAGGTAATGGGGGTCAGACCATGGAAGCAATTACGACTTTGATAAGTAGTTTGGGCTTTGCTGTGTGGAAATGTAGGGCCATTTAAGGGATTTTAGTCCAAGCTGAATTAGGATCAGATTTATACTACAGAAAAATCTATGAGAAGTATTTTGTGTTAGTCCCTCAGTTGTGTCTGACTTTGTGTGAATCCCAAGGACTATAGCCCACCAGATTACTCTGTCCGTGGGATACTCCAGGCAAGAATGCTGGAGAGGGCTGCCCTTCCCTTCTCCAGGGGATCTTCCTGACTCAGGGGATCGACCAAGGTTTCCCACATTGCAGGCAGACTGTTTACCATCAGAGCCACCAGGAAAACCCATGCAGATGTACAGTATGTGATAAAATTGAGTCCTTTAAGAAGATGGCCACAAAAGTCCATGTGAGACATAAAGACAGTCCAACAAAAGGTGATAGTAGGCTGGAAGGAATGGAACTGAAAGTCAATAGAATAAAGACACATGCACCCCAGTGTTCACTGCAACACTATTTACAATAACCAGGACATGGTTGTTGTCCATGTCCATCTCCATGTTGTAATGTGCATTGACAGATGATTGGAGAAAAAGATGTGATATGTGTGAATGTATATATATATATAAAAACAAAATTGGGTCATTTGTAGAGACATGGATGGACCTAAAGACTATCGTACAGAGTGAAGTAAGTCAAAAAGAGCAAAGCAAATATCGTATATTAACGAATAAGTGTGGAATCTAGAGAAATGGTACAGATTGACCTATTTGCAGGGTAGAAATAGGGACACAGATGTAGAGAACGAGTGTGTGGGCATGGGGCGAGGGGTGATCGGGATGATCTGGAAGAATGGGATTCACATACATACACTACTATGTGTCAAACAGACAGTCAGTGGGGATATGCTATATAGCGCAGGGAACTCAGCTCAGCACACTGGGATGACCTACATGGATGGGATAGGTGGGTGGGAAGGAGGTCTGAGAGGGAGGAGACATGAGTATACATAAAGCTGCTTCACTTCATTGGACAACAGAAACTAGCACAGCATTGTAAAAAAGTATACCCCAATGAAAAGTTTTTTTAAAAATCAGCAGAATAAAAAGAGAGACACGCTCAGGTATATATATGCCTGGGTACTGACTGTATTTGCTACTTAGAGTATAATGTTTGAAAAATAATTTAATGTGTCTACTCTTGAATCTCCATTTGTAAAATGAGAATAACTGTAGTACATATGCATAAGGTTACTGTGATAATTAAATGAAATAATGCTTGTAAAATACTAGGATAAGCCTGATACATTATATGCCTCAATAAATGTTAACAGTTTTTATTATTAGGAACACTTCAAATGAACAAAAGCTCAAAGCAGAAACAAAAATGGCAAATAAGTGAATATGTTAAAAATGTGTCAATTGTATAGTGTTCAAAGATGTGCAAAATAAAATGATACCAAGGAATAATTTGCACCTAGTAGATTAACTATCGTTAAAGGAATTGTAATACTCTGTGGGCTGGTAGGTGAGACCAGAACACTAAAGCTTCAGGGGAAGAACCTGATTGTTTTGCAGGGTTTTGTGCTGTGCTTAGTCACGGCCCCCAACTCTTTGTGACCCCAGACTGTAGCCCACCAGGCTCCTTTGTTCTGGGGATTTTTCAGGCAAGAATACCTAAATGGGTTGCCATTTCCTCCTCCAGGGGATCTTCCTGACCCAGGGGTCAAATCCATGTCTCCTGCATTGCAGGCAGATTCTTTACCAGTTGAGTCACTGGGGAGCATGTGAAAATCTGGAAAAAAAAGACATATCCTTTGACTCAGCAATTCCACCCCTTGAGTTTTATACTCTAGAGCAGACAAATATGAAAATATAAATAA
Organism: Cephalophus harveyi; assembly: GCA_006410635.1. Lineage (NCBI taxonomy): Eukaryota > Metazoa > Chordata > Mammalia > Artiodactyla > Bovidae > Cephalophus > Cephalophus harveyi. The sequence goes on from SJYT01059768.1 coordinate 248,102, forward strand.
ACTAGGATGTTATTTGTGACATTGTTTATGGTCACAAAATATTGTGAGCAACCCAAATATTCAACAACTAGCAAACGTTTAAATATTTTATGTTGCAATTTATAGAGTGAAATGGTGTTCCGCCTTTAAAATGATGAAATAAATGAATATTTATTGCTGTGTGACTATCAATGTGGCGTTTAGTTTTTTAAAAAGCAGATACAGCGTAAGCTAATTTTTGATTGAACTCATAAATGTCCAATCACATATGGTAAATTAGATAGATCTCACTAAATTTATAGACTTATTAAAAGCTGTTAGAGTGAGAGAATGAGGGTACAAATAGAGAAACGTGAAGGGAAAATTGATTAATGAAATTCCCTTTGGAAACAAAAGCCCTTTTCATGGTATTAGTGTTATGAAAAGGAATTATTTTTCTCACAAATTGAAATAAAGGAGGTGAGAATATATCATACTATGTGATATGAGGGTACAAATAGAGAAACGTGAAGGGAAAATTGATTAATGAAATTCCCTTTGGAAACAAAAGCCCTTTTCATGGTATTAGTGTTATGAAAAGGAATTATTTTTCTCACAAATTGAAATAAAGGAGGTGAGAATATATCATACTATGTGATTCAATAATTTCCTGACTCCAGAAAAAGCAGCTTCAGATTTTTGTTTGTTTATTTCTTTGTTTGCTTTTGGGTTTTTTGTTTGTTTGTTTGTTTTTGCTATCCAGTCTAAACTACTTCTCTACTCTTTTCCTCAAGACTCTTGCTTTCTACAAAATATGTGTATTACTAATATGTATATTTTAATTATGTGCTTGAGCCAAGTGGTGAGAGGTGGTTTGCTTTATAACCTCAGTAGTCTGTTGTTTTTATTGTTAAATTATCAACAAGATCATTTTACTAAGAGAGATGGGGCAGAAGTGTGGGAGTGTTTTAAAAGCACAGCAAAGAGAGACTTCAGTTAAGACTCTGCATTTCCACTGCAGGGGGCACAGATTCAGTCTCTGGTCAGGGAACTAAGAACCTGAATGCCTCACAGTGTACCCCTCCCCGGAAAGAAAAAGCATATAAAAGAGATTTAAAACACACTGCAGAGGACATAAATCAAACTCATCACCTCTCTTTGTGGGTCTTTTCCTTTGCTGGTTGAGTAATACCATTTACCTCGTTTAGCTAGAGTAAAGCTGAATCTTTCTTGTTTATTTCCTGGGAGGGAAATAGGCAATTTCTAGTTATGGGAAAAGGCAGTCTTTTTTTCCTGCAAGGGTATGAGTTTAAAAGATATTTAATCCTGGAGCTGTTGATTCCATTTTTTTCTGTCATGGAACAAGACATTGCCTGAAAAATGAAATCAACACACAGGAAGGAAGAGAAAATAAAGATCCTTTTATGACATATTTGAGCAACTGTATTCCAAAATGTTTGAAGAGAATTCTGTTTCTAGATCAATGGATCTCAAAGTGTGATCCCCACCCCTAGATACTTGTTAGAAAATCAAATTAAAGTCCACATCTTAGACCTAAATCAGAAATGCTAAACGAGGACCTGGCAATTCTATTTTAACAAGACCTAGAGGGTGGCGCGTCAGGGGCGGGGGGTCCCAGTTGTGCTCTCAGGGGTCACCATTGCAGTTGGGAATGCTAATTTCATGGGCTCCTGGGTCCCCATTAATTGGCATCCAGTGAGCAGAGTGGAGGGGTGCAGACCACAGAGTCTGCCTGCAGTCAGGGAGACCCGGGTTCAATCCCTGGGTCAGGAAGATCTCCTAGAGAAGAAAATGACAGCCCACTCCTGTATTCTTGCCTGAAGAAGTCAATGGACTGAGGAGCCTGTCATTCTGAATTGGGATCCTTCCTGGGGGCACATGCATCACTCAGCCAAGATGAATTCTAGTGAGGAGGATCCTGGGAAGTTGGTAGGAACTCTGGACTGCAGTCTCCCATCTCTTTTTGACCTCTCCAGAATCCAGGTCATCCAGAGAACCCAAGGCATGGTGGTTACTAATAGACTTCCCACAGTACTTCTTCATCCCATGTGGACTCCTTCAAGGGCAGTGAGCATCACAGCTTCCTTTGAACTTCGTCTGGAATATATAGGTGGAGTATAAAGAAAGCTGAGTGCAGAAGAATGGATGCTTTTGAACTGTGGTGTTGGAGAAGATTCTTGAGAATTCTTGGACTGCAAAGTAATCCAACCAGTCCATCCTAAAGGAAATCAGTTCTGGGTGTTCATCAGAAGGACTGATGTTGAAGCTGAAACTCCAATATTTCGGACACCTGAAGTGAAGAGTTGACTCATTTGAAAAGACTCTGATGCTGGGAAAGATTGAGGGCAGGAGGAGAAGGGGACGACAGAGGATGAGATGGTTAGATGGCATGACTGACACACTGGACAAGACTTTGGGTAAACTCTGGGAGTTGGTGATGGACAGGGAGGTCTGCCATGCTGCGGTTCAATGGGATCACAAAGAGTTGGACACGACCGCACGACTGAACTGAACTGAACTTAACAGAAAAAGAAATGCTGTTCAAGGACTCTGAAAGAACCCTGATGTTGAAAACCAGATCTGTAGTGTAAGCAATGCTTAGAAATCCATGAGTTGAAGCATGGTATTATGCCTGTCATCCTTGTAGTTCCCTCAGTGAAATATGTTGAGAAAAGCTCTTCATTCATGGTATAAATTCATGAAAAAGCTAAATACGCTAGCTTTACATTGACAACTGAATATAAATCTCTTGTGAATCCTATGTGACAATCACACATACCAACATCATTTATGAGCTATTCCACGTTCAAGGTCAAGAGGGGCAGCTGTGAGGAGATACCCCTCATCCAAGGTAAGGAGCAGCAGCTGTGCTTTGCTGGAGCAGCCGTGAAGAGATACCCCACGTCCAAGGTAAGAGAAACCGAAGTAAGATGGTAGGTGTTGCAAGAGGGCATCAGAGGGCAGACACACTGAAACCATACTCACAGAAAACTAGTCAATCTAATCACACTAGGACCACAACCTTGTCTAACTCAATGAAACCAAGCCATACCCGTGGGGCCACCTAGGACGGGTGGATCATGGTGGAGAGGTCTGACGGAATGTGAGCCACTGGAGAAGGGAATGGCAAACCACTTCAGTATTCTTGCCTTGAGAACCCCATGAACAGTATGAAAAGGCAAAATGATAGGATACT
>SJYT01059768.1:268536-316988 GCA_006410635.1 Cephalophus harveyi
CTCATGCGAAGAGTTGACTCATTGGAAAAGACTCTGATGCTGGGAGGGATTGGGGGCAGGAGGAGAAGGGGACGACCGAGGATGAGATGGCTGGATGGCATTACGGACTCAATGGACGTGAATCTGAGTGAACTCCGGGAGTTGGTGATGGACAGGGAGGCCTGGCGTGCTGCAATTCATGGGGTCTCAGAGTCGGACATGACTGAGCGACTGAACTGAACTGAACTAAATAGTACTTATTTATCATTTTCTAACTAAGACTATGGGAAATTCATATTTTTTCACCTTGTATTATTATTTTACAAATCATATTATACTAGAAACAAAGCAATAATATAATTTTATATTTCCATCACTAAATTATGAGTAAGAAATTGTTAAGCATAATGAATAAATCATTACATAGCCTTATAAATCTAAAAAGTTTTATTTAACCAACACAACCATATCAAAATCAGTCTGGGAGAAAATCAGTTTCTTGCTTATTAGTGGAAAATAACAATATATGTTTGGACAACACATCCAACAGAAAGTCATGGAGTTCGATGCAAATATCATCCATTTCAATATCCTTTGGCTTATGCTCTCTCATAAACTCTGGTAGCAGTGACACCATTCATGACACATTCCTAGGCACAAAGGCAAAATATTGGTGAAAACCTCGGGACTAAACAACTTATGGTTTATTTATTTATTGTCTCCTTCAATGCTGAGAAGGAAAAAATGTTCATCAAAAGATATTCACTCTTGGCTCTTCTTATATACCTGATATTGCAATAAACTAGGGAGACACAAAGATCAAGAAGATACAAGTCTTGCCCTCAAGGAATCTTACAATCTATGTGGTGAGTGAAAAATATAATTAGAAATGCACAATACAATATGGTTCACATTGAGAGGGATAAGAAAATACTTCCTGAGCCACAGTATACATAGACGGAGCTTAGAAGAATAATTGCCAGAGTGAAACCATAATCCCCATAGACTAACTTTTCATTCTACAAGGGCGATTGTCTATTTCTCTAGGTAGGATAATGATTATGGGATGACCTAGCACTAAAATCTAGAATTAGGTAGTGAGAAGATACTCACCAGCACCAGCTTATCATCCACAAGTTTTCTCTTTATGGTGGTTGATTTTCCATCCCAGTTTTGTACTTGTACCAGAGCACCTTCAACTAAGCTTACGATGCTCTGTGGGGATAATTAAAAGTGATTACAATGATGGAGGGGAAAAAAAAATAGAGCACTTTTATTTGCTTATTTTGAGGTACTTAGCAATTCTAAATTACAAGAAAATGTTGCAAAAGAAAACAATGAATGCCAAAAACAACATGCAAAATTACATGTATATTATGATCAGAATATTATACAAACATGCATTTGAAAAAAATACTGTGAAAGAATATAGATAATAAATTTATGTGGAATAGCATCATAGGTGTTTTTTTTCTTTCCCCTACTCTTTTAAAAGTTCTCTAACATTGTTATGTTACTTCAATTTACTTTAAATAATATATATACACACACACACACACACATATATATAGTATGACAAATAAATTATTATGTTAAACATTTTTAAAGTAATAAGGACAATTTTATTAAATGGGAGAAAATTCACCAACTAAATATCAAAGGTAACATGGTTCAGATCTAACAATCTGAGCTTTTTGGCTTATAATGGAATGGCTTTCCTCCTTCTACAAAATGGCTTGTTATAGGCAGCAGTCGTTTATAAATCAGGCTTTTACTCTGCCTCAGTTCTTTATTCCTCACCTTGACTTTCCTGTCATCTGGAGTGACTTCGTCAAATTCCTGGTCCAATTTGAAGGAAATCTCAGTATTTTTAAAGGTGCTTTCTGATTTAATGTTGACCACATCCCCATTCACACTGATGATCAAAGTGGGTTTGGCCATGCCAGCCACTTTCCTGGTAGCAAAGCCCACGCCTATAGATGGGAAAAGAAAATTGTCAAGTATACGATTTTTCTCTCATATATTTATCTAAGAAAGAGCAGGTGTGTGTGTGTGTGTGTGTGTGTGTGTGTGTGTGTGTGTATTTAGATGCATGTGTGCCTATGTACCTATCTACACTCCAGTGAGTGTATCAAAGGAGAAAGACTCCAGTGAGTTTATTATTAAAGTCTTTATTTAAACATCTCCTGAAAATAAGTAAAATCAGCTAATACTTAAAGAATACCCAAGGCACAATTAGATGTAAGTCTGTTCTTTAAATTTCCCTCTCTGGGTTTCAGATGAGACTCTTCAGGAGACCCATTGTTAATTTTCCATAAGCATATGTAAAAGATTAAATTTTCTGGGACATACATATTTAAAAATCACTGCACTCTCAAAATGTCTGGCCATCTCAGCCATAAGAGCAGCCACCTTCATCTGACTCAGTTCATGAAACACTTGGGAATCTCAACCATTGCTTCTTGAATAACAAAAATGATCTAATCCGTAGTCAAAGGTAGAACTCTCAATAGGATTCAGGGGACCAATAGAGAGTCACTCAGTTAAAATTTAATTTGGGTGTACAAAAACAACATTTCATGGCATTCGCTGCCACGCCTAGTTTTCTTGGCTTTTCATAATTACTCTGAAGTGAAGATCTTGATTAATTTTCCTGAAAGGCAAAACGTTTCTTGCATTCATACCATTTTAGAATGGTGATGGTATTCCCAATAAATTATAGAAAATTTTAAAGAGGGCTTAAGCATCAATTGAAAATTTCAAAGTTTAAGAAACCATTATTTTAGTAAGTTCAGAAATTAATATTTTGCTTCCCAATCACTTAAGTGGCAGACTCCTCTTTTTAAAAAAAAAGAAAAAAAATAGGAATGTGTTTTGGGGGATGTTACAGCTTTGGGTTGAATGATTTACAACTTAACATAGAAAACAGTACCTTACCATCACTGCATATGTTATAGAGATTTTACAACAGTCAGAGTTGTGTTGGATTTTTAAATGCACATGCACAAATCTACTTCTTTGACTATGTATAGATACCAAAATTTAAGAATAGCGGGGAGGCAATATATCATACAAAACAAGCAATGTCAAGGCTCTGATTTAGCTCCCTGTCTGAAAGTGGTGACAGGTGGGAAGATAATATGCTGTTTCATCAAGTCTTGTCTCTGTTACAAAATGTAGCCTCAAATTCATGGAGTGAGTCAGCACAGTGAATGTATGAGGCATTGGGTGTGGTTCCAGATTCGCTAAGCTTAGGAAAATCACACTCTCCTCTTGCTTGATTCTGTTTTCATTTGACTGATGAAAACGATACCTGCTGACTGAAGGTAATCAATTAGAGCAGCTAATTTCAGAATGTATCTTATTGTCTTTCATTATCATCAATACTTAATAATTTTAAAAGGCCAAGGTGCCTGCATGTGTGCTAAGTCCCTTCAGTCGTGTCTGACTCTTTGCAACCCTACGAACCATAGCACACCAGGCTCCTCTGTTCATGGGATTCTCCAGGCAAGAATACTGAAGTGGGTTGCCATGCCCTCCTCTAGGGGAATCTTCCTGACCCAGGGATCGAACCCTCTGTCTTTTAAATCTCCTGTATTGGCAAGTGGGTTCTTTATCACTAGCACCACATAGGAAGCCCAAACACAATGGTATAAGAATTTAAATAAAATACTAAAAGTGAAGACTCTTGAGAGTGCCTTGGACTGCAAGGAGATCCAACCAGTCCATTCTAAAGGAGATCAGTCCTGGGTGTTCTTTGGAAGGAATGATGCTAAAGCTGAAACTCCAGTCCTTTGGCCACCTTATGCAAAGAGTTGACTCATTGGAAAAGACTCTGATGCTGGGAGGGATTGGGGGCAGGAGGAGAAGGGGACGACAGAGGATGAGATGGCTGGATGGCATCACCGACTCAATGGACGTGGGTTTGGGTGAACTCTGGGAGTTGGTGATGGACAGGGAGGCCTGGCGTGCTGCGATTCATGGGGTCACAAAGAGTCTGACACGACTGAGTGACTGAACTGAACTGAACTGAAAAGTGTAAAATGCTTCTAAAAATAAATAGGTAAACAGACTCAAGTCCTGTAATATCAATATCAGTTCATATTGATTAGTTTATTGAGTTACAACTAATCAGTAGTCTGGAAAACTAGTTCTCACTCATATTGACGTTCCTGATTTCCTTCTTGTCTATAAACATGGAAAACGGTAGTTATAAACAAGCAAGAAACAACTATAAGATTTAGAAGAAGGTTAAGTCTTGAGATTTAGGAATTAAATTATAACCTCTAATAAAGATATTGTGAAAAAAAAAATCTCTCCCCAATTTGCACCCCGTGGATACATCTTCATCATGCATGGGTGTGGCTGCCTGACTGAATTCCCGCCTCTCTGCTCCTATGCTTTACCTTTATAATTATCTGGGGAACACACAGGCGATCTTAGCAGAATCCAAAACCCTGAAAGCCTCTATTATCAATAATTCTGTGTCATGCCTTGTAATATTAAGTCGAACAAATATCTAAGACTTTTAAGGAAAACATTTTCAGAAATTAGAATTTTTCCTTCCATAATACAACCACACATTTTAACAGACTGACTTTAAAACAATAAAATAATTGGTTAACATACATTACTCAAAAAATTACATTAAGATGAGAAATACAGTGCTTTCAGTTTCAAATGGAAATTATCGCATGCTAGGGAATAAATATAGGCTTATTTCCAAGTATGCAAAAGAAATGAATGAAAAAGAGGCAGAAAGCCAAGTAAACCAAAGATACTCAAGTTTAGCAATCAAATAAATCTTGTCATTTCTATACAATGCCACTTATACTCTTTTTTGTATCAGTTCACCTTTAGAAAAGGAAGTATTAGTTGTGACTTCCGTCTAGAATGTTTCTGGAAACAAACGATTCTCACTTGTTATTTTTATCACCTCTATATTAAAAGCAACATTTCATGTCAGACCAGTGCTTCCAGAGTGAAAAAGAACCATAGTCCTCTCTTTCCTAGAGAAAAAGTTATAAGCCCAGCCATTCAACAATGCATTTCCTTACCCACTTCTTTCATGTAATCATCAAAGTTTTCACTGGAGACAAGTTTCCAGGTACCTACAAATGCATCACACATTTTGTGAGCTTTCTAGAATTATTCTTCAAGGTGAGAAAGAAGTGCAGTTTTCAGCAAGATGCTGTTACCCTCTGAGTCCAGATAACTTCCTTTTAAAGGTGCCCAGAACACGTGATCTTGGGCATAACCAATTGGGAATGATATCAGATCATTTCCTTCATTGCCAGCCTCTGCAGTTTTTCCTCTGAGTCATGTTTTTAATAGAAATTTCTCAACTTTGGTTCTCCTTGGCAAATGGTCATGGACTCAGAGTACAACTTATTTTTAACCTTTAACAGAATATTTTCAACAACCTTGTTTTGACAGCTTAAAATTCAGTACATTAAATTTCCTATTTTTTTTCATACATGTTTATCCCAGTGTAGAGTGGACCAGTGTAATTCTCTTGGGATAAATTCTGACTCCCTTTTCTAGAGTTCTTATTAAAATTGTAATTATGTGGTTTGTTTGAATTGAGGGACGTAAGAATTACCTTGGATATTCTTAAGTAATTGCAAAGGCTACTGGGGGAAGTACTATCTCAGGAATTACCTGGAAATTAAAACAAAATAAGTAATGGCATTTTAAAGTACCCCAGCTTCCTCATTTCAAATGTTTTATATAAATGAAAAAGAAAAAGTAAGTTTAATTCTCCACCAGGAATTTAGACAGCAGTTTTAACTGACAAATGATCATTTAACCTCATTCTTTCCATTCCCTAAATAAGAGCATAGTGTGGATTTCCACAGACTTCCTAAAAAAAAAGGCACCGATCCAAAATATACTCCCCTTACTGAGAAAATTCGTCCTGTTCCTACCTATATTATAAGCTCTAAATTTATCCAGATCTAAATGGTGTTGCTTTACTTAAATACAATCTGGAGTGGGGTAGTCACAAGCTTCTGAAATCTAATTTCCTTCTTAGTAAATAAGTCATGAGAATGCTTTTCTAAAGTAACCATGTTTATTGGTCCCCCTGCACCCCCAACAGAATGATGGAAGATGGTCACATGGGCAACAAACTCCCGTGAACACACCCAGATTTTAGGAAAGAAAAAAGAAATTCAAATATCATGGGGTGTGTTCCTTATCACTGCACTGTATATTGCTCTGAACAGTATCTGCTGAGCATATCATTGATTTGTAAGAATCCTAAGGGCTTCCCAGAAATAGTTGAGTAAGAGGATTCCGTAAAGGACAGGTTTTCTATAGGCAAGAAATTTGCTAAGAAAAACTGGTAATGTTGTGTTACAATAGTAACTTTTAATGGTTGCATATGTTAATGGCACAGTGATAATGTTCATTCACTCTGAACTGTTGCATAGATATATAGACTGTGGGTGACGTACCATGCAGGATAGGCTTACTATTATGAATTCATCAAACAAACAAGAAAATAAAAATGATCAAGTTTCATACAGGGATAACTTCATGTTCTAAATTAATAAATGGCTTTTGTTTTTAGTTTGTTTTGCTTTTATGATAATTTTTTAGAGAAGTTTTAGGTTTATAACAAAATTGAGAAGGACGTACAGAGATTTCTCATGTACTCCCTGGCCCCCCAAATGCATTGCCTCCCCCATTATCAATATCATTCACTATAATGGTACTTTTTACTAAGAATGAATCTATATTGGTATATTATAATCACTCAAAGTCCATATATTACCTTAAGGTTCACTTTTGGTGTGTATGTTCCATGTGTTTGGACAAAGTATTAATATAATGACATGTTGTTTAGTTACTATGTCATATCTGACACTTTGCAACCCCATGGACCATAGGCCGACAGGCTCCTCTGTCCATGGCATAGGCCAGGGAAGAATACTGGGGTGGGTTGCCATTCTTCCTCCAGGGGATCTTCCTGACCCAGGGACTGAACCTGTGTCTCCTGCATTGGCAAGGGAATTCTTTGCAACTGAGCCACCATGGAAGCCCATAATGACATATATTCATCCTCATAACATCATACAAAGTATTTCACTGCCCTAAAAACCCTCTGTGCTTTGCCTACTCATCTCCCTTCCATGCTCCCACCCTGTCCCACAACCCTGTCAACCACTGTCATTTTTATTGTCTCCATAGCCCTGGCTTTTCCTCAGTGTCATGTAACAGGAATCATATAATATGTGCCTTGTCAGATTGGCTTCTTTCACGTAGTAATGTGCATTTAAGTTTCCTCCATAATTTTTTATGGCTTAATAGTTCATTTCTTTTTAGCACTGAAAAATATTCCATTGTCTGGATGTACTACAGACCATTCATACATTCGCCTTCTGAAGGACACCTTGGTTGTTTCCAAGGTTTGGCAATTATGAATAAAGCTGCTGTAAGCATCCACATGCCGGTTTTTGTGTGGATGGACATAGTTTTCAACCTCTTTGAGTAAATGATGGGGTAATACTATGTTTAGTTCTATAAGAAACTGCCATATTGTCTTCCAAAGCGAATGCACACATTTTGCATTCCCACCAGCAATGAATGAAAGTTCTGTTGCTCCATGTTCTCAGCAGCATTTGGTACTGTCAGTGTTTTGATTTGGCTGTTTTAATAGGTTGCAGTGGTATCATTGTTTTAGTTTGCATTTTCCTGATGATGTATGATGTGGAACATTCTTTCATATGCATATTTGCCATCCATGTATCTTCTTTGGTGAGGTGTCTGTTAAAGTCTTTGCCCATTTTTTAAATTGTGTTCTTTTTTTCTTATTACTTAGTTTTAAGAGTTCTTTGTACATTTGGGTAGCAGTTTTCTATCAAATGTGTTTTTTGCAAATATTTTCTCCCAGTCTGTAAATAATGGTTTACTTTTCAAAATATATGTTGATATTTTATTCCAGTAACAAATTGTCTCAAATAGATTCTCAAATGAATATCACATTTGAACGTATATCATGTGTATGTGATACTACAATTTAAACATTTTTTTTTTAGAGATGGACTGTCTAATACAGTAATCACATGTGGCTCTTGAATACTTGAAATGTGCTAGTATGAATGGAGAAGGCAATGGCACCCCTTTCCAGTACTCTTGCTTGGAAAATCCCATGGACGGAGCCTGGTAGGCTGCAGTCCATGGGGTCGTAAAGTGTCAGATATGACAGAGCGACTTCACTTTGATGCATTGGAGAAGGAAATGGCAACCCACTTCAGTGTTCTTGCCTGGAGAATCCCAGGGATGGGGAAGCCTGGTGGGCTGCCGTCTATGGGGTCGCATAGAGTCGGACACGACTGAAACGACTTAGCAGCAGCAGTAGCAGCAGTATGAACGAGAAACTACATTTTTTATTTACTTAATTTTAATTAAAATTTTAAAAATGGTCTTGATTCAGCTGTTATAAAACCTTTAAATGTATGAAAAGCTATGACCAACCTAGACAGCATATTTTAAAAAGCAGAGACATTACTTTGCCAACAAAGGTCTGTCTAGTCAAAGCTATGGTTTTTCCAGTAATCATGTTTGGATGTGAGAGTTGGACTGTAAAGAAAGCTGAGCGCTGAAGAGTTGATGCTTTTGAACTGTGGTGTTGGAGAAGACTCTTGAGAGTCCCTTGGACTGCAAGGAGATCCAATCAGTCCTTCCTAAAGGAGATCAGTCATGGGTGTTCATTGGAAGGACTGATATTGAAGCTGAAACTCCAGTACTTTGGCCACCTGATGCGAAGAACTGACTTATTTGAAAAGACCCTGATGCTGGGAAAGACTGAAGGAGCAGAAGGGGATGACAGAGGATGAGATGGTTGGATGGCATCATTGATGCCAGATGGAGATGAGTTTGGGTAAACTCTGGGAGCTGGTGATGGACCAGGAGGCCTAGGGTGCTGCAGTCCATGGGGTCACAAAGAGTTGGACACGACTGAGTAACTAAACTGAACTAAACTGAAAGAAGCTGAATATGTGAATCTACACTTTCAACCATAAATTTTATGCGATGTAAATGTCTATCAGCCATTTCAAAATAAACTTCAGAGTCTGAATGGAGGTGTACTGATCGTATAAAATGCATACTGAATTTTGAGGACAATATGGAAAAAAGTATAATATCTCATTAAAAATGTTTACACTGATGATATGTCAAAATGACAATATTTTAGATGTATTGGGTTAAATTAAATATAACCCAATAAAACTAAATTTTTAAAACCCTAAATTTTAAAAAATGTTTTTAAAACAAACCCTAAATTATTTTTATTTTTTACTTTTATTTTTACTGTTTATTTTTACTTTTTAGTGTGGCTGCAAGAAAAATTTAGGTTATGTATGTGACTCACATAACATTTCTACTGAGCAGTGCTGTTTTAGAGTACCATGGCATTAAGTTTCATTCACATATTCAACATGTCTCATATGCCATTTACTAGCCACTGGGGATTCAATACTGCACAAGCTACACCACGCACTTGATTTCGCTCATGGAGCTTATATTCTAACACTGGAGAAGATAATATACAAAGAGATAAATAAATAAACAAATTCAGCCGTGTGTTTCAAAGAAACACACAGAATTACTTACTTGAAGAGATGTCTTTAAAAGCAGCTCTATTTATGTTCCAAACACATGGGCCATTCTATGGGATGCTAATATACTTTCTATGCACAAGTCCTTTAAGTTATGTATCAGGTAAGATAGAAGATTCTTTCTGCCTTGCAGTAAGCAGTCCAGAAATTTAAAGCAGAGGCTCATACATCCTGCTTCATGCATCTGCTCTATAGGGCAGCGGGGAATACACGTAACTGCCCAGTTCCTCCATAATTTATCTTCATCTCAGTTATAAGATGAACTCTTGCTACATAAATACATAAATAAAATAGAATATTCCCTCACCAAATAATTATCTTTCACCATAGCATCCAATGGACTGCTATGTGAGTAAAGTGGTTTATGATAAGGAGAGTCACACTAAAAACAGATTTAATGCTATGCAACCTTAGAGGCAACACTTTTTAAAGAATATTCTCTAACAAGGACCTATTGTATAGTACAAAGAACTGTAAACAATATTCCATAATAACATTTATGGGAAAAAAGCATGAAAAAGAATATAAATATAGATATATGTATAACTGAATCACCTTGTTTTACACCTGAAACCAGCAAAACATTGTAAATAAACCATACTCCAAATTAAATTTTAAAATTTGTTAAAAAGAATGAAGGAAAGAAAATAATATTTTCCCTTTGTGTTAATAAAGAAAATTCAGATTTAACTAAATTTTAGTGATCAGCCTTCCATGAAAGCTAGTAGAAATTATACTACTTACATTTTCAAACCTAGTTTCAATGTATGAAGCTCAAACTAGCAAATAGTTTTCACAGAATCTTTTTTGCAAACCTACTGTGTCCAAGACATTAGCCTAGATGCGGTGAGGAAGTGTAACAATAAATGACATGTGACTTTTGCCTCTTTCTAATGATTCAACTTCCCATTCTCGTTACCAACCTGGGACCAAAATAAAATACAAGATAAAGTGAGTGTTTTTAGATGTTTTGCTTTGTCAATCATCTCAATATGAAAATTTTTTGCACAAGAAGCTCTTGCTGATCTAAACTTTAAAAAATGCTTTTAGCATTTTTTTTTTAGCATATACAGTATAAAAGATAAGAAATATCTTCATTCCAAACCCAGTTCCCCCTCATCCCTTACCTCCCTTCTCCATCCTAAACCATACCCTATCCATGACTTAAACTTCTTAGTACATCTTTCACCAAATATTTTCTGGATTAATACATTGATTAACACAAGGAATGAGGTATGGATTTAGGGTACATCAGTTCAGTTCAGTTGCTCAGTTGTGTCCGACTCCTTGCGACCCCATGAATCGCAGCACGCCAGGCCTCCCTGTCCATCACCAACTCCCAGAGTTCACTCAGATTCACGTCCATCGAGTCAGTGATGCCATCTAGCCATCTCATCCTCTGTCGTCCCCTTCTCTTCCTGCCCCCAATTCCTCCCAGAATCAAAGTCTTTTCCAATGAGTCAACTCCCCGCATGAGGTGGCCAAAGTATTGGAGTTTCAGCTTTAGCATCATTCCTTCCAAAGAAATCCCAGGGTTGATCTCCTTCAGAATGGACTGGTTGGATCTCCTTGCAGTCCAAGGCAGTCTCAAGAGTCTTCTCCAACACCACAGTTTAAAAGCATCAATTCTTCGGTGCTCAGCCTTCTTCACAGTCCAACTCTCACATCCATACATGACTACTGGAAAAACCATAGCCGTCACTGGACGGAACTTAGTCAGCAAAGTAAGGTCTCTGCTTTTGAATATGCTATCTAGGTTGGTCATAACTTTTCTTCCAAGGAGTAAGTGTCTTCTAATTTCATGGCTGCAGTCACCATCTGCAGTGATTTTGGAGCCCCAAAAAGTAAAGTCTGAAAAAAAAAAAAAGTCGACACTGTTTCCACTGTTTCCCCATCTATTTCCCATGAAGTGATGGGACCAGATGCCGTGATGTTTGTCTTCTGAATGTTGAGTTTTAAGCCAACTTTTTCGCTCTCCTCCTTCACTTTCATCAAGAGGCTTTTTAGCTCCTCTTCACTTTCTGCCATAAGGATGGTGTCATCTGCGTATCTGAGGTCATTGATATTTTTCCCGGCAATCTTGATTCCAGCTTGTGCTTCTTCCAGCCCAGCGTTTCTCATGATGTACTCTGCATAAGTGCATCAGGCACTCTATCAGATCTAGTCCATTAAATCTATTTCTCACTTCTACTGTATAATCATAAGGGATTTGATTTAGGTCATACCTGAATGGTCTAGTGGTTTTCATAATCATCCTTAATGGTTGTGTATGAGTTTTAAACCAACAATGCTATGGGCTCAAATCTGTGTTTTACAAAGATATAATGGCACTGGAAAGGGTGAATTTTAAAGGGGAGAGCAAGCAGATATAAATTCATTTACAAAGCAAGAGTTAAGAGGTGGTGAGAGACTGAGCGAAAGAATGACAACAAGATGGTGGGAAAGCAGTGGGATAAATTGAGCCACCAGCTTCCCTGGTGGCTCAGACAGTAAAAAACCTGCCTACAATGTGGGAGGCCTGGGTTTGCTTCCCGGGTTGGGAAGATCCCCTGGAGAAGAGTATGACAACCCTCTCCAGTATTCTTGCCTGGAGAATCCCCATGGACAGAGGTGCCTGGTGGACAATAGTCCATGGGGTCGCAAAGAGTCAACACAGCTGAGTGACTAAGCACAGCACAGCACAAGCTGAGAAATGGTACAGGAAGCTCCTTCCTTCTGGAGGAGCCTGGTTCCCTTAGGCAAGGCACATGGGAGAAAATCTGACTTTGTTTAGAAAAGGAGTTCCCACAAGGGGGAACCATGGTTTTGTTCACAAATATTCAAATACAACATTGATACACACACGTAAAGCCAGCCTCTTCCCCCAGAGTTGTGAAAAGGGATATTCAACAACCAGAGTCTCACTCTGCTTTGGAAATGTGGAGATGGGAGATGTGGTCCCAGACTCTCAATGCAGTTGGTGGGCTGTGTGTATGTGCTGGGGGGGATAGGCACTTTTTGATTCAGGCTAGCTGCTTTGCTCTACGATGGACAGCTTCCATGGAATGCATCCCTCTGACCTTTGCCTCTGCTTATTTCTTTTGGAGGAAACCAGGGTATTTTTTTTTTTTTTCTGACTTTTTAAGTTGAAGAGGAAACATACCTAATCACTAGATAATAAGGAGCAGAGACAAAGCCACTATGAGAGGGAGTGTTTTCACAGCATGTGGGTGATAGGTTAAAGAAGAGTTCATGCCAAGGCTCTCCTTTTATAGAAGCAAAGTTGCTGTGTTAATGCAATATCATTACCAATGTTTTAGAGCTTGTCAGAGTCTTAAGATGAAATTTTACAAAAAAATTAGTCATATTTCACTTGATTTTCTCTCCCCACACACTGCTTGGACCATTTAATATGAGAATTGTTTTACATATTTTAGGATTAAGAAGCAACATAAAGGTAACCTGGATTAGTTTGTGTACCATTCACTGAACATATGTTCCCAGTGACTGACTGTTGACTTTTTGACTTCAGAATGGTGATGATTTTGGTTTCTTTTTTTTTTTAAATTTTATTTTTACTTTATTTTACTTTACAATACTGTATTGGTTTTGCCATACATTGACATGAATCCGCCACGGGTGTGTACGAGCTTCCAATCCTGAATCAGAATGGTGATGATTTTGAAAAGAGTAAGTAAGCCAGTAGACTATGAGTCAGTTAAAAAGGTAGTGGCTAATTACAGACTTGTGTTGTGGCTTCAAGCATGTTGCATAACTTCTTCACTTGCCCTCTTATTCTTAAAAGGGATTCTTCATCCATAGTGTAGTAGGCACAAGTAGGAATCAACTAAAGAGCTGGCAAAGCACTTTCTGAACATAGAGTGTGCCCTACATTTTCTTTGTGTCATAAAGCAAGCACCATTATGGAGAACTGACCGTAGGTAAAAGTGAAAACATTAACTAGAAAAACCAGAAAGAAATGTGCAAATGAACCAGAAGACATCACCAAGAAAATGTCCAGAAAGACAGAAACACACCTGCAGACTGTCAAGTTTTTTCTCTTCTATGAGCTCTTTAGTGGTACAGATTTTACTCTGTATGACTTGGTAGTTCTGTAGATCAGCAGTCTCCAAAGTTTTTGGCACCAGAGACCAGTCTCACGGAAGACAATCATAGACTGGGAGCAGGGTTGGGGAAATGGTTTCAGGATGATTCAAATGCATCACATTTACTGTGCACTTTATTTCTATTGTTATTACATTGTGATATATATAATGAATAATATAATATTTACATATATAATATAATAATATACAACCCACCATAATGCAGAATCAGTGGGAGCTTGTGCTTGTTTTCCTGCAACTAAGGAGCATGCAACCTAGATCCCTTGCATGCGCAGTTCACAGTAGAGTTCAAGCTCCTATGAAAATCTAGTGCCACCGCTGATCTAACAGGAGGTGGAGCTTGAGCAGGAATGCAGTAATGCAAGCAGTGGGGAACATCTGTAAATACAGATGAAGCTTCACTTGCTCTCATCTGCCACTCGCCTCCTGTGATGTGGCCCAGTTCCTGACAAGAGGGTTGGGAATCCCTGCTGTAGAGTTCATTGTTGAATTAAGAGGAAATCAATATATACCTCATACTAAGGTATATATGACAGATAATATCCTAACATTACTAGAAGTGTTTACATCTTTTAAAACAATCCTGAAAAACTCCCCAAAATTATGACAAGGGGAAAATTTCAGATGTTGGGGAAAAAACCATAGAGCAGAAGAACTAGTTTGGTGCCCTCAAGTTTAGTAGCATGCTGTTACTTGTGCTTGTAAGAACTCTTCTCAATCCACAAACAATGAACACACCCTATCTTTTCCAAACTTCTATTCATATCCTTGTTTTCCTCATTTCTCAGCCCAGTTACCTTCTATAGGCTTTTAAAATTGTACACATATTGTTTTAAATTAAATATATAGAGCTAAAGGCGAAGAAGATATTCAGCTATGTATTCATTAAACGTCTAGTAAGTACCAGTCTTTGTGTTTGATACTGTGTCACAAGAATGAATAAAACAAGCAGAGAAAGTAGGTGAGGACTGTGAAGGGATGTGCATCCAGAGTGTTTCTGGCTGACGGTTGACATAGTTTTGGGTTCATAATAGGCACTTGGGAAAAAATAAGGTTTAAGAGAGAGAAGAAGGAAAAAGAGGTCAAGGAGGAGGAATAGAAAAAGAAGAAAAAAATAAAGAAAAGGAGAAGAGAGGAAGGGATTGTGAGACAGCATGCTTGGGATGAACACGTGGGTACCCTGAGGTTGCAGACAAAATGAGGATCACATACTGGAATGAAAATATCAGAGAGCAGCAGATGCCACAATAGGCATTGACTGTGACTAGATAGAGAGACAAAACAGGAGCAGCCCATCCAAGGACGATTTTGATTACAAGGAAACACTGTGGGGCCCTTTTGCGGTGGGACTTCCCTCCAGTGAACTCTGACCGAGTAAGAAATCACAAATGTCAGGCATCTGCAAACTATGTTTGCCATGTGGGTGTTAACTTCCCTCTTGACGAAAATCCTCTCTCACTGGGTGAAATGTGCATTCCTGTATTATTCAGTGGTTTGCCAAGATTCTCCAAATCTGGGTATCATTACCCCTTCCACCAGATTCTTGATAATAATTTTTATGTTGTAAAGATACAGCCATTCATTAAAATTTTGTCATTATGCTAAATTTTTTACTCAATGAACACTAATATATTTGTGATATTTTTTCTGGTTGCCTTATAAGCAGTGTTATATAAAAGAAAGAATCATGAGCTCTGGAGTTAAGACATGTTGAAATTCTGTTTCTACTATTCCCTAGCTTGTGACCTTTGGCAAGCTAGTTAATTTCTATGACACTCAGCTTTCTCATCTGTAAAATTGAGAAGCTATATTTGATGTTGCTGTTTAAATTAGCAATCTTAAATGTCAGATACTTTATATGTTTCCTAGCATATACTCATAATAGGCACTTGGGAAAAAATAAAGTTTAAGAGAGAGAAGAAGGAAAAAGAGGTCAGGGAGGCAGAATAGAAGAAGAAGAAGAAAATAAAGAAAAGGAGAAGAGAGGAAGGGATATGTTGCCTCGCATACACCTAACGACATATGATAGTACTGACAGGAGCAGTAATAATAATAATAAATCACCAGAAGATAAACCACATTCTTGGGATATGAGTCCTGGGCTGAGAAGACTTAGAAAATGTTCTCTAATGCAAAATAGTCTTACTTTCAATCATCTATGGTTTAGAACTCTTAAAATGCTGAGCTTTCTCCAAACAATGATTCAAGAGTGAAAGTTCAGTCATGAGACCACAGGAATCATGACATTCAAAACGAGTTTTCTTGATATCCATGATTCAGAACAAGAAAGTTTTTGTCCTCGAGAACATGATACTATTATCATGATACCATGTTAATCCTTCTTTCCTCTCACTGGGGTAAATTTTCCTCCCCAAATAGAAATAGCTTAATATTAAAAAAAAAAAATAACATAGGCTTGATGTAAAAATTCAAACAATATAGATATAGAGGAGAAAGGAATTGTTCTACTCTCTAGACCATTCCTTTTAGTGATTCGATGAGTATTCTTTCAGTCTGCTGCTGCTAAGTCACTTCAGTCAAGACTCTGTGCGACCCCATAGACGGCAGCCCACCAGGCTCCCCCGTTCCTGGGATTCTCCAGGCAAGAACACTGGAGTGGGTTGCCATTTCCTTCTCCAATGC
The DNA here is from genome assembly GCA_006410635.1 of Cephalophus harveyi. Taxonomy (NCBI): domain Eukaryota; kingdom Metazoa; phylum Chordata; class Mammalia; order Artiodactyla; family Bovidae; genus Cephalophus; species Cephalophus harveyi. The sequence goes on from SJYT01059768.1 coordinate 284,891, forward strand.
ATGAAAGTGAAAAGTGAAAGTGAAGTCGCTCAGTCATGTCTGACTCTTAGCGACCCCATGGACGGTATGCAGCCTACCAGGCTCCTCCGCCCATGGGATTTTCCAGGCAAGAGTACTAGCCATATACAAACACATGGAATCTGAGTATGAATTTCTAGTAAAGACGTTGGATGATACATTAAGACTTTGTATACACTTGGCCTCCCATAGCTTTCATCTTCACTTAGTAATATATCATAGTCATCTCTTCATGTCAAGGAATATAACTATATCTCATTTAAACAAATTGCTTCCAAGTATTTCATTTACATATGTACCATATTTTAGCAAATACTTCCACTTTTCATTGTTAAAAAACTTTAGCAGACATTGTTGTACTATGCATCTTTATCTATTTAATATTTCCATAGAATAAATGCCTAGAGACAGATTTGAAGGGTCAGTGGTTACACACATTTTAAATATTGATACATACTATAGAATTGCCCCCCAAAAAAGGTTATGCCCTTACAACTTCCACCAATAGTGAATGATATTACCTAATTATTCTCAATGAAACTGGCAAAAAATGGGGCTTGCTGTCAATGGAACTTATCATTTGAAATAGTCAACATGGGCACAAGACGAGTTGACAACAGAAACTTGAGTATGAGGCTATCCAGCCATGATCATCGAGGGCCTGACTTAGGAAATGCAAGTGAATTGGATGAAGAAATAAGTAATATTATGTACAAACAGTCTTCTGCTCAAAAAAAAAAAAAAAAGTGTAAGACACTGAAGCAATGTCTCTTAAGAAGGTTTAGGGGAGATGGTGGGACCTTTTCAAGTTCCAGTCAGAGAGACGTGGAGTGCCTATCCTTTAATCGTGTCTTTCAACTGCTCTCCAAATAATGAAACAGGAAAATCACAATGACTGTGCTTTGGCCATAACTATTCTCTTAAGGCCAATCAAGACTTCATGAAGTATGCTTTTTTATTTTGTACCTTTTGTGGGGTTGAGCATTTGCTTTTATGTTTCCCAATGGAGGTAATCCATTAGTAAGTATAGGAAGTAAGTTTGTAATATCATAATTTTCTAGGATAAAAAGACTTACTGTGATTCTAATCCTCTTGAAATGCTTATCCCCTTTCGTGTATAAATATGAAAGATTGCCCTACACAGATTAAAGACTGTTGCACAAGTGGGTTTATCAGTCAAGGAACTAAGTAGCCTCATTAAATTAAGTGTAAATCTGCAATAAATGTATAATAATCAAAGGTGTATCAAAACAGAGTTCCTTTGACATGGAAATAGAGAGAAAAATCTAACATAAAATCTAACTTAAAATTCAGGAAACTATGGATTGTGTTTCCTAAAGTTTGATCCCCATGCCCAACGGTGTACTTTTGGGACCCTATGCCTTTTCATTACCTTCCCTTGCATACACCAGGAAGCTGCCTCCTGATCATTAGTATCTCACAGAGCAAGGATTCTACCAAGAATAATTGTTTTGCCTCCATAAAGGCGTCAGTCGTTCTTCAAAGGCATATTAATGAGTGCAAATGCTGGAAATCTTCTTTGAGCTACTCTGTTAAAAACTGCCTCTAGGGTCAGATATTGGTAAATAAAAACTCCATGTAGCAGCAGTTTCATCTAACACAAATAAAATTAACCCCTTGATTATTTCTAAATGTTTTAATCATTAGTACGTATGTGAAAAATCATGAATTACTTTGACAAATTAATTTTTTGTCAAGGATTTCTTTTTAAAAAAACTTTAAATTTTGTATTGGGATATAGTTGGTTAGCAAACAATGTTGTGATAGTTTTAGGTGAACAGTGAAGGGACTCAGCCATACCTAGATATACGTATTCATTCTCCCCCAAATTCCCCTCCCATCTAGGCTGCCACATGACATTGAGCAGAGTTCCAGGTGCTGTACAGTGGGTCCTTGTTGGCTATCCATTTTAAATATAGCAGTGTGTACATGTACATCCCCAACTCCCTAACTATCCCATCCCCCCATTCTTCCTCCTGGCAACCCTAAGTTCATTCTCGAAGTCTGTGAGTCTGTTTCCATTTTGTAAGTAAGCTCATTTATATCATGTCTTTTTAGATTCCACATATAAAGGATGAATATGATATTTCTCCTTCTCTGTCTGACTTAACTTCACTCAGTATGACACTCTCTAGGTTCATCCATGGTGCTGCAAATGGCATTATTTTCTTCTTTTCAAGGGGTTAGTAATATTCCATCATATATATGTACCACATCTTATTTATCCATTCCTTTGTAGACAGATATTTAGGTTGCTTCCTTGTTTGGGCTACTGTAAACAGTACTGCAGTGAACGTTTGGGTGCATGCATCTTTTTGATCATTTTCTTCTCCAAATATATGCCCAGGAGTAGGATGCAGGGTCATATGGTACTCTATTTTTAGTTTTTGTTTTTTTTTTTAAAGAAACCTCCATACTGTTCTCCATAGTGGTTGTACTAATTTACATTCCCACCAAAAGTTTAGGAGAATTCCCTTCTCTCCACGTTGTCTCCATCATTTATTGCTTGTGGATTTTTTGATGATAGCCATTCTGGCTGGTGTGAGGTGATTGCTCATTGTAGTTTTGGTTTTCATTTCTGTAATAATTAGTGATGTTGAACATCTTTTCATGTGTCTATTGGCCATCTGTATGTCTTCTTTGGAGAAATGTCTATTTAGGAGTTCTGCCCATTTTTTGAGTGGGTTGTTTTTTTTGATGCTATTAAGCATCATGAGCTGTTTGCAAATTTTGAGCACTAATCCCTTATCTGGACTGATCTAAAATTAGGAAAGGAGTATGTCAAAGCTGTATATTGTCACCCTGCTTATTTAACGTATATGCAGAGTACATCATGAGAAATGCTGGGCTGGATGAAGCACAAGCTGGAATCAAGATTGCCAATAGAAATATCAACAGCCTCAGACAGGCAGATGATACCACCCTTATGGCAGAAAGAGAAGAGGAACTAAACTTCATCATTTCTTGATGAGGGTGAAAGAGGAGAATGAAAAATCTGGCTTAAAGCTCAACATTCACAAAACTAAGATTATGGCATCCAGTCCCATCCCTTCATGGCAAATAGATGGGGAAACAACGGGAACAGTGACAGACTTTATTTTCTTGGGCTCCAAAATCACTGAAGTCATGAAATTAAAAGACGCTTACTCCTTGGAAGAAACGCTGTGACAAACCTAGACAGCATATTAAAAAGCAGAGACATTACTTTACCAACAAATGGCCCTGTAGTCAAAGCCTTAGTTTTTCCAGTAGTTGTGTACGGATTAAGAGTTGGATCATAAAGAAGGCTGAGCACCAAAGAATTGATGCTTTTAAACTGTGGTGCTAGATAAGACTCTTGAGAATCCCTTGGACAACAAGGAGATCAAACTAGTCAAGCCTAAAGGAAATCAGTCCTGAATATTCATTGGAAGGACTGATGCTGAAGCTGAGACTCTAATCCTTGATCACCTGATGCAAAGAACCAACTCGTTGGAAAAGACTCTGATGCTGGGAAAGATTGAGGGCAGGAGGAGAAGGGGACAAGAGAGGATGAGATGGTTGGATGACATAACTGATTCAATGAACACAAGTTTGAGCAAGCTCTAGGAGATGGTGATGGACAGGGAAGCCTGGTGTGCTGCAGTCTATGGGGTCGCAAAGAGTTGGACATGACTTACTTAGCAACTGAAAAACAACAAAATCCATCACATCATTTGCAAATATTTTCTTCCACTCTGTGGGTTTTGTTTTTGCTTTGTTATGGGTTTCCTTTGCTGTGCAAAAGCTTGCGAGTTTAAGTAAGTCTTGTTTATTTTTGTTTTTATTTCCATTATTCTGGGAGGCAGATCAAAAAAGGTAATTTCTGTGATTTGTGTCAGAAAATCTGCCTGTTTTCCTCTAGGAATTTTATAGTGTTTGGTCTCACATTTAGGTCTTTAATCCAGTTTCAGCTTACTTTTGTGTGTAGAGTTAAAGAATGATTTAATCTCATTTTTTAACATGTAGCTGTCCATTTTTCCCAGCACAATTTGTTGAAGAGACTATCTTTCCAACACTGTGGGGTCTTGCTCCCTTTGTCATAAATTAATTGAACATGGACTTATTTCTGGGCTTTCTATCAAGGCTTTCTTTTATCTCCTTTTTTTCCTCTGGAGAAATCATTTCATGTTTTGTTTTTAAGCTTTGGGAAGTTGTAAATTTATTTATGCATTGAAGCCTGTGCTTTTTCAAAAAATCATTGAAGCTTATATTTTTAATATGTATGTTGTTGCTCTTAGATATTCCTTGAAGTATATTTATGTCCCTTAAAATGTTTCTAATTACTTATTTCTTAAGTCATCAAAGAAAGGAGTTCTGGCTTAGGGAAAACATCTAATATGAAATACTCCTTTAATTTTTTTTTTATTTTGCCGTAATGTGTCTGAGTTTTATTATAAGATGTGTTTTCTTCTCTTTCATACTTTAGACAAAGGAAAGGATCAGCATCCTTTCAATAATATGGACAGGCAAGACTATCCACTTAAGCATTCCCAGGGATGCCAAAGTGGAATTTCCCTTCATCCAGATTTCTTCAGGGTTTTGATTCCCAACTGCCCTAAAACTTGGAAGCAGCTCTTCTAGCTCTTGCTCTTTCCCATAGTTATCTTGCCAAATTCTGTAAATGTCATTCTTGCTTCCTTCCAAATCACACCCAGGGACATTGTCCTCAATTTTTTCTAGATGACTTTTCCCCCCTTGTCCTTTGACATACTTCTGAGTTCCTCAGGGCTACAGACCATGGACTATTTTAAATCAAGTCAATGACACATTCTCAGTTCCCAATATTCATGTTTCTTTTTTTTAAGTTCTGATTATGTTTTGTTTTTATACAAAAATAGCATTCTATTTTTAAAAAATCACAGAAGAGCAGTCCAAAGTACAACTTCACTAATTTCATAGATGAGAAAATATTTTGAACATAAAACTTTAGTGAACAGATCTTAAAAATATCTTATTTCTTCTAATTGGTGGATACTTGTCTAATACTGTAATTTGGAACTGTAAATGAAAGAATCTAAATATGTAAAAGAAAGCATATGATAATTTTAGATATCATATATATTTGGTGTTTTAAGTTAATTTTTACAAAAATGTGCTTTTATCCTTTATGGACTATAAAGTATATTATTCTTAAAATTTTTACTATTCTTAACTTTTCTCCTAGTTTCTTTTAATTACTGCAATTTTACAATAACACCAAAAAATAATTAGAAAAATCATAGAATTATACTGCCATCACTGAACTCTGAATTCTCTTTATTTTACAGATTAGAAAATATATCCTCAATATGTTGTATGGCTTGTCCTAATTCACACAGATACCAACTTAACCAGCATGAAAATAGAGTTCTTTTCATTTTCTCTATATGCTCTCTTTCTACTGAAATTTTATTTTCCTAGTGCTATTTTATTTTCCCTAAATTACTGTCCAATGTACATCATGCTAGAAGTTATAATACTCACTACATGTATTGAACACATTGCAGCATCTCTTCAGATTTTCTTCATGATATTGTCTCTTGGGATCTCTGCCCCAGCTCCCATAGCAACCAAGACAGTAAAACATAAATAACACTGCATTCCTAGAAGGACTGTGGATTCTAGTGTCAGCAACAATGCAGGGATTGGGGTCTCTATATCTCTATGCGGTTACCTACCTGTCTAGCCCCTGTGAAAATTAGATGGACTATGGAATTGAAAACAGACTAATCATCGATTTAACCAGTTGGTATCTCCAAAAAAAAATAAATAAAAAGCTCATATGCCAGCTGTGGGTATTTTTACTGCATTAGAATTTTCAGAGACCTAGGCAAGCAGGCACTGGCAGGTGGGGCTCCCTGTAGCTGGATCATAATGGAAGGGTATTTCTTGGGCCTCCACTGGAAGGCTAATTAACAACAACCAGGCCCAGTCACTGTGGTAAGGCAGCAAGTTCATTACAGTGGTCTGCAAAACAGGCACTGGGAATAAGAAGGAAGCCCAATTACCAGAATCTAGGCACTGAGGCTCACTGAGACTCTGGGCTGGCAGATTGGAGGGTGTGACAACGCTGTCTCCAAATGAGGACGAGATACAGCTCGTGCTTCCTGGGGACAACTAGGGTGAGACTCCAGGAAAGGATGAAGTGGCCTCAAGCACTGGGAGCGGTATAATGAGTGACCAGGACTTAAACGGGTTATAATAACCATGCACAGTTCCCACCCTTCCTCCCTTGACTGGGCTTTTAAGGTCATTTTTTTTGTGTATATTTCTTCACATGTGTATTTTATTTTAATGCCTATCTACTACCCAGCTACTATTATTACTTTTACTTTTATTGATATTAATGATAATAACATTAAAACATCATTAAGTCTATTGGGAAGGCTGGACTTTAAAATAAGTAAATCCAATATAGGTTATAGGTCCTCCAGTACAAGTGTGTACAAGATTCCAAGGGAACAATAGTTCTACTTGGAACAGTCACAGAAGCTTCGACAGGCTGACTCATGCTTTAACTTAAGGTTGAAAGTTGAAGAGTCCACGAAAAGGATGTTGCAGGCAAAGGCGTTTCTTAACCCTACATGAAGCGAGATGGCAGGTGAGGGTGGAAATGTACCAAGAGGCTACGTGACAGATAGCATTAGATTCTTTGCAGAAGAGTGTGGATTTGCTATAGGAAAACTACTGAGAAGATTTTTAAGCTACAGAGATTTGAAGACAAGCCACTGAGAAATGCAATTCACCTCTTATAAAATTCGTTCTAGCAGCACAGTGGAAACTGGGGCTGGAATCCAATTGGGAGAAGGGAGATGGACAAGCCAGGGGGACCCTAAAAGCAAGAAAGCTAGAGAAGAGCTGTTAAGCTATATCAGCAGGAAGGCATGAGCATTTGTTTAGCCCATGTTTTTTGACTGGAATTCTCCCATCTTCATCCTAAGCAAAATAAACCCTGAATCCTGCCCTGACCTGGACAGGCACCCTCTCCACCCTCGCTCGCTCTCTCTAGCACTGAGGTTGTCCAGGTACAGTTTGATACCACATTTAGAAGGTTTTTGGAACTGACCTTGGACAGACAACAGCTGAGTCTCTCAAATCTTTGCCCTCCTGCTTCCTTTTTGCTAAACCTTGAGTGAAGTTGTTGTGTTTCACCGCTAAGCCGTGTCCAGTTCTTTTGCGACCCCATGGACTGTAGCCTACCAGGCTCCACTGTCCATGGGATATTCCAGACAAGAATACTGGAGTGGGTTGCTATTCCTTCTCCAAGGGATCTTCCTAACTCAGGGATCAAACCTGCCTCTCCTGCATAGGCAAGCAGTTTCTTTACCACTGAGCCACTGGGGAAGCCCATCTTGAGTGGAGTTGCTGCTGCTGCTGCTAAGTCACTTCAATTGTGTCCAACTCTGTGCGACCCCCCAGACAGCAGCCCACCAGGCTCCCCCGTCCCTGGGATTCTCCAGGCAAGAACACTGGAGTGGGTTGCCATTTCCTTCTCCAATGCATGAAAGTGAAAAGTGAAAGTGAAGTTGCTCAGTCATGTCCGACTCTTCACAACTCCATGGACTGCAGCCCACCAAGCTCCTCCATCCATTGGATTTTCCAGGCAAGAGCACTGGAGTGGGGTGCCATTGCCTTTTTCCGTTGAGTGGAGTAGCATTTCTTAAAGTCTGGCCATGTGCTTCAGGAGCACTCTGAGGGCTTATTGAAATACCAATTTCTAGACCTCTTGGAGCAATCAGAATCACTTGGAGCTGGGCATCAAATCTATACTTTTCACAGTCTCCCCAGAGGAGAATGACTTTGAGAAGTCCTGCAAGAGACCACTAGCTAAGTGATCCTTAGCTAGTAATACTAGCTGTGGTATTAGAAAAGACTCTTGAGAGTCCCTTCGACTGCAAGGAGATCAAACCAGTCATTCCTAAACGAAGTCAATCCTGAATATTCATTGGAAGGACTGATGCTGAAGCTCCAATACTTTGGCCACCTGATGAGAAGAGTTGATTCATTAGAAAAGACCCTGAGGCTGGGAAATATTGAAGGCAGGAGAAGAGGATGACAGAGAATGAGACAGTTGGATAGCATCATTGACTCAATGGACATGAATTTGAGCAAACTCTAGGAGATGTGAACATTTGCTAAACCTTGAGTGAAGTTGTTGTGTTTCACCGCTAAGCCGTGTCCAGTTCTTTTGCGACCCCATGGACTGTAGCCTACCAGGCTCCACTGTCCATGGGATATTCCAGACAAGAATACTGGAGTGGGTTGCTATTCCTTCTCCAAGGGATCTTCCTAACTCAGGGATCAAACCTGCCTCTCCTGCATAGGCAAGCAGTTTCTTTACCACTGAGCCACTGGGGAAGCCCATCTTGAGTGGAGTTGCTGCTGCTGCTGCTAAGTCACTTCAATTGTGTCCAACTCTGTGCGACCCCCCAGACAGCAGCCCACCAGGCTCCCCCGTCCCTGGGATTCTCCAGGCAAGAACACTGGAGTGGGTTGCCATTTCCTTCTCCAATGCATGAAAGTGAAAAGTGAAAGTGAAGTTGCTCAGTCATGTCCGACTCTTCACAACTCCATGGACTGCAGCCCACCAAGCTCCTCCATCCATTGGATTTTCCAGGCAAGAGCACTGGAGTGGGGTGCCATTGCCTTTTTCCGTTGAGTGGAGTAGCATTTCTTAAAGTCTGGCCATGTGCTTCAGGAGCACTCTGAGGGCTTATTGAAATACCAATTTCTAGACCTCTTGGAGCAATCAGAATCACTTGGAGCTGGACATCAAATCTATACTTTTCACAGTCTCCCCAGAGGAGAATGACTTTGAGAAGTCCTGCAAGAGACCACTAGCTAAGTGATCCTTAGCTAGTAATACTAGCTGTGGTATTAGAAAAGACTCTTGAGAGTCCCTTCGACTGCAAGGAGATCAAACCAGTCATTCCTAAACGAAGTCAATCCTGAATATTCATTGGAAGGACTGATGCTGAAGCTCCAATACTTTGGCCACCTGATGAGAAGAGTTGATTCATTAGAAAAGACCCTGAGGCTGGGAAATATTGAAGGCAGGAGAAGAGGATGACAGAGAATGAGACAGTTGGATAGCATCATTGACTCAATGGACATGAATTTGAGCAAACTCTAGGAGATGTGAACGACAGGGAAGCCTGGTATGCTATAGTTCATGGGGTCACAAAGAGTTGAACATGATTGATCAACTAAACAGCAACAACAACTTGGGGAAATTTTTAAAAGTAGCCTTTGTGACCCCATCCCTCCAGAGATCTGAAGGCCTAGAGTTGAGTGTGGGGTCCTCATACCATAGCAAGCAAGATCCCTGCTGGAGGTGGATGCTCATCAAGTTTGAGAAACACTGCCTAATAGTGCCTTCCTGGTGAATTACCCTTCTGCTGTTTGAATAAATGAAATAATTAGTCACAAACCTTTCCTTGTGTAATTACAAAGGGATGACTGAGTTGCCATTTCATTGAATTACCACAGAAAGATTTTTAAAAAACAAAGAGGCTAAGATGAAAGAAGGTCCGTCTTAAACTTACTGCTTAAGAGATGCTCTTGAGAAGGAATAGCTCCCGATGACCACAGCATTTCTTAATTTATGCCTGACAAGGTGCACAGCAGGCGGAAAACCACCTGACGCGGGACAGACTGCCTTTGATCTAATCATTTGTATCAGAGTCCTTCTCCAGCTCCTCCCTCATTTGTTTCAGAAATGCAAGGGAACTCCCTTTAGCTAAATAATGCTTGTGCTTCCAGTTCAGAAAACAAGGGTCATCACTTTTCTACTTGCTCATCTGCCAGGCTATGTGAGGGTTTTAGGCCCCAAACATGATCTAATCCAATAATGAACCTGTTTGGGGTGGGAGAAGGCAGGTAGGATAGGAACTTTCCTATGGATGGATTAAATAACAACTAATAATTGTAAATAAAATGACACCAATGAAAAAAGTACCTACCTGGGTATTATTCACCATATCAGCATCCAAGCCTAGGACTGCAGTAAAGAGTTTATGTGACTTAAAATGAGATTAAAGAGTTAAAGGAGAAAGTCCTACAGGATCAAAACATTATGCCATGAGTTATCACTGAGACTGGATCTGATATGGTTCCACTACTTACTTTTTCCTGGTTTAATGAAACCCTCATGGGATTGACTATTAAAGCTCTTTGCTCCATAAGACACTATGAATACATGGAGGCATTTTTTTTTACCAGTTTCAAAATGATGAAAAGATGCTTTTGGAATATTTTTTGACGAAGTGATGGTAACAACTCAAAATGTCTGTTTTGATTTACTCAGGTGGAATTAAAGTCTATTTACGCAGACTTCCATCCAGCAAGAGATCTTTTAAGAACTTGCAAGCACAAAAGAGATTGAACTTTTGCCTCAGGTAAAATGTGAACCTTCTTGTAATTTCTATTGTGTAAATGTTTATGAAAAGAGAATAACCCAGAGAATAATATTAACTCTCCTTTCTACCACCAGGAAGACCAAGAAGATAATATTTTTGGAAGCATAGTCCTGCCAGTAATAGGGCAAGGTAGCTCATCCATTTGATCTGGAAATTTCAGAAGAGTCTTGGAAAGAAAAAAGTCCCTCTGCAACGTAGAAGTACTTAATTCATAATTAATAAGAAAGGACAAAAAAGATTTCCCTGAAAAGGTGTCACTGGAGTTGAATATTGTGGCATATTACAAGTTTGCCACATAGAGGAGGAGAAGTGAAATGTGGCAATTAAAAAGAAAAAAAGTACATATTTTAGTGCCCCAAAGTGTGTGGGAGGGTAAGGATGAAAGCATACAGCCTCTGCGTTTGGGTCCGGGCCATCTGAGGGGGTGGACCTGGAGGTCAGGCCCAGGTGTTTGTCAGCAACGTGAGCATCATTGCGTTTTCCAGTAGGGGAGCATCATTGCGTTTTCCAGTAGGGGAGTTCATTGGGAAATCAGATTCAAGTTTTAACGAGGTAAAAATTCTGGCTTCAGAGTGCCTTAGTTTAAAGAGTGACTGGCAGTTGTGACTAGAGACCAATTAGAAGGCTAGAGCAGATGTCTAAAAGAAAAATAAAGTGGGGGTGCACTGGGATGGGAATAAAGGGGGGCACCAGGGTTTCCAGAAATCTGCCTAGGGTTGCATAGGGAGGGTTTTTCATCTGTAGCCCTGTAGCTTTTCATACTCCACTCCTTTTACTGCTATATCATCATTTGCTCTCATTTGCTTCTTTCAAAAACTGTCATCTCCTGCTCCCACACAGCTGACCACAGTCTCCCTTCTCTGGAATACCATTGCACATGATTTGTATGCTTGTTTGAGATAGGATTTTTTTTTTTTTTTTTCTGCTTTGAACCCAGCTTTGAACCCAGCTTTGAATGTTACTGCCTATTACTCCACTTAGGAACCAAACAAGTATATTAAATGGAGCAAAAATGCATTTTTCCCCTCCACCACCATTGCCATAACTTATGTCTTAATGAGATAAACTATGAAATGCAGAAACTTCAAAAAGACTCTTTAATTTTCCAGAAAATACTAATCCCAAATGAAATATACAGCAACTCCATTTTTCCTTCCTTAGTCCCCAATATTGCCTTTTAAAAATTTTCTCAAAGGGTAGTATTTCTCAACCCCAAGAAATAGATACACAAGTCCCCAGGTCTTCTCAGACTACAGAGGAAGAGAAAAAGAGAGACAGCAAAAGGATATTTACAATTCCTTTTAACCCTCCTGTTAATTTTTTCATGCCTTAGACTTGTTGGAGGTGAGAGTCAGGTCACTGCTTTTTGGTGGCCCCACTCTCCAATCAATGTTAGGGACCAAATGATGATAGGAATGGATGGGATTTTCACCTTTTTGAGAGCAAGGCTGAGGCTCCTACTATACTATAACTGCGACAGGGTTTTACTTATAGTGGATATTTAATTGTAATTAAATAAATTATGTTGAATCCGCATTATAATTTTTAAAAATTTGTGTTTGTCTTCATAGTTTTAGAGAATTGCTAGCCTATCTCCTTCTGTCCCTTCCATAATTGTGTAACATAATCAGTCAAAACCTTACTGGTCTTATTATATAAACGATCCTTTAAAATGTGGGTTAAAATGACCAAGCTTAACCAAGCACCAATAGACAGTTAAGTGGCAAACCAGAACTCAAGCTCAGGGGTTTTGACTTAGTATTCTGGTCTCTCCATCAACCCTTGGTCTTCTGTGGGATTCTTATTATGAGTCTTGCATTGAGGAACCTGGATCCAGATATAAGCAGATAGTTTCAAATCTGGGGGCAGTGGTGTCAGGCCTCCATTTTCTTTCTGTGAAGGAATTTTTGAAAACTAGTAAAATGGGAAAGAATAGTAGTGATGGAACAAGTCAAATATTTGTCCATCTACCCAGAGTTGATGAAAGTTTATCTGGATTAGTTTTCAGATAAGAGTACAGCACAGGATATTCCCTGATTGCCTCTTATATCAAGGCACAATCTCCCAAATTCTGCATTTGGGGACCATCTGAGGATCTTGTGAAAGATGGAGATCTTAGGTTCTACCCCATCTACTAAGTCAGACTCACTAAGATTTGAATCCAGAAAACTACATGTTTAAAAATCTCTTTTTAAAGTTTGAAAAAATTACTGGACTAAGGATTTAGTTCCCTCATTTAACCTCTAGAGCTGTTTTAGCATCAGCTGTTTAATCAGCAAAAAGGTGTAATAAATAAGATCTTACCTCCCTAAAGCTAGGAGGCTAGATCTGAGTATGTCTTCGTGTCTCTCATGTTTGTAAAACTTGTCATTCAATTATTTATTTTTCATTTTTCTTATCAATCATTGCTGATGATTCATTCATGCTTCCACGTGGTTATATCATTGTCTTTGTCCAGATTCCCTTGTCCAAATCCTTCTCTCATTTACAATCCACCCCTCTGTGGAAGTGTTCCCAAATGCTCCCACCCTGAGTTTATTCCCCTCTCTTCTCTGAACTCTTAAAGCATTTCTAGTCCCGATGCTGATTCAGCCAGAGGATGCCATTGCCTTGTGGTGACCTTTTCTAAGTCTTTACCTTGAAGATAAAGACTGTTCTTGTTGATGATAATGATGCTAACCAACACTATACAAACTATTATTTCTCTCTGTAATAGTTAAATATATACAAGTTTTATAATCACTTTATGATGCATGTTCAAGCATCATGAAATAGATTCTCTGAAAATTCTACGGTGCACAGACTTCAAGCTCAGTTTTTAATAGATTTGAACTCAGGAATTTGACTTAAATTAGCTAAAAGCAGTTAACTCTTCAGTGTCTAGTTCTCTATACTCTTCAATTAAGAGTGAATATAAATTATTTCTCAAAAACAAGGAGGTTGTAATTAAACTATAAAAAGATGCTAGGTTGAAATTACCAATCGATGGCTTATAAGAGAAATAAATATGCTTGAAAGATAATGTGGAGCATGTAAAGAGGATTATAATCAGAAAGTCATCTCTTCCCAAGATGTCCCTCCACATTGATGGGGAATACAGTAAACTATATTTTTGACTTTGAAATAGGAGGTATTCAACTTTTCCTGAAAGCAACACCTCTATCTAAACCAAGGCTATCTGCTAGATTTTCCAAAGTCACTAGTTAAAAGTTCACTTAATGCAGGATTGCAATAAACAATTAGCCCCTAGTCTTAGAGTTAGTATAAAACAATGCTCATATGTTACCTAATTATCAGCTTTAAGGTTTCTATTTAAATTAACTATTTAAAATAAGAATACTTTTATTTTCAATGTGAACTTTTGAATTTCATAATATTTGAGTTTGAAATCAGAAAGAGAAAACTAATCTCCTGAATAAGCAATTGTGTAGAGAAAGCCATTGGATATTAGTGATGTCAAGAAGGAATCAATATTTGAGCACCAGAATTTTCAGAAAGAGCCCTGGTGGCTCTCTGGCAGTTCTCTACACTTTGCTATATTCCTCATTCAAGAGCAGCAAAAACAGTTCTTAAAGGTACGCTTATAATGACACAAGACTACCTTGGGAAACAAGAAAAAAATCTCAAATGAGGAACTTAAAGGTGAAGGTGAAGGTGAAGTCGCTCAGTTGTGTCCGACTCTTTGCAACCCCACGGACTGTAGCCTACCAGACTCCTCCGTCCATGGGATTCTCCAGGCAAGAATACTGGAGTGGGTTGCCATTTCCTTAAAAAAAAAAAAAAAAAAAATCAGAAAAATATAAGTGAGATAGAGCCAAATAAATAAATGAAAAAGAAGTTACAACTGACACCACAGAAATACAAAGAATCATAAGAGGCTGCTATAAACAACCATATCTCAATAAAATGGATAACTTAGAAGAAATAGACACATTTCTAGAAATGTACAATTTTTCAAGACTGAGCCAAGAAGAAATAGAAAATACCTACAGACCAATTACCAGTCATGAAACTAAATCCATAGTTGGAAAACTCCCACAAGAGTCAGGGACAAATAATTTCATAAATGAATTATACCAAACATTTGAAGAAGATTTAACACCTATCCTTTTCAAACTATTCCAAAAAATTGCAGTGAAAGGAAAGCCTCTGAACTCATTCTAAGAGGCCAGCATTATCCTGATATCAGTACCAGACAAAGATGCCATCAAAAAAAAAAAAAAAAAATTACAGGCTGATATCACTGATGAATGCAGATACAAAAATTCTCAACAAAACATCAGCAAATGAAATCCAACGATAAACTGAAAGAGTCAAGGGGGATTTATTCTGAGGAGGCAAGGATTTTTCAATGTCCTCAAAATTATCAATGTGATACACAATAAATTGAAGGAAAAAATATGATCATTTCAATAGATGCAGAAAAGCTTCTGGCAGAATTCAGCATCCATTTATGACAAAAACTCACCAGATAGCGGGCATAGAGGGAACATACCTCAACATAATAAAAACCTTATATGACATACCCACAGCCAACATTAAACTCAATGGGGAAAAGTTGTAAGCACTTCTTCTAAGATCAGGAACAGGGCAAGGATGCCCACTTTCATCATTTTAATTCAACAGATTATTGGAAGTCCTAGCCACAACAATTAGATGGGGGAAAAAAAAAACAAAAAACTAAAACATCCCAATTGGAAAAGAAGAAATAAAATTGTCACTGTTTGCTAATGACACGACTCTACATAGACTAGTATAAAGACCCCATAGAAAAATTACTAAAACTAATCAATGAATCCAGTGAAGTTGCTGGATAAAATTAATATACATAAGTTGGCTGTATTTTATACACTAATGATATATCAGAAAGATAAATTAAGAAAGAAATTTCATTGACAATGTGGGATAGCTCCTCTAGGCCCTCCTGTGCCCACGCTGCCACCGCTCCTTGGACGTGGAGTTGCTCCTCCCGGCTGCCACATAAATTTCTGATTGATCAAGGTGAACCAGATGGCATGGAAGCCATTGCTATACTCTATGAAATTATTGGTCCTCATGTTGCTGACTTCAAAACATTGTGCAGTGCATTTTAAATGATTTTTAGTTTTGATGTTACCCATCTGCTCCCCCTCCCAGACACATATACACCACACGCCAAGCACTGAGAAAGGAGAGTGAGAGGGGGAGAGAAGAAAGATAAATTAGTATATTCTCCATGTTTATATAGCTTACTAATATTAGCTTACATTTGTTATGTTTAATTGAAACGTTTTATATTTGCATTAATGTGTGATTGGAATATACATTTTTCATGAATACTGTGAAAGAAGTCACAATATATTTGCTAAGCCAATGTATATTAATACAAAGAGGTGGAGTGGGCCTAGTGCCTTTTTGTGCTTCCGTGAGCTCATTTGTGGTATTTTCACACATGAGTAAGGTGAAACCTTGACAGCTTTGTAGAGAGCAATGAGGAGAGAGATTCCTCTGCAAGAGCGAGTTAGATCGGTAGCCTGCAGCCCCTGGACAAACCATTCCCTTTCTGGTGCTTCGATATTACATCTCCACAAGATCGCCTAAGAGGTGAACTCGTCCAGTGATAGGAGAGAGTGGCCTTGAAGGAGCCATTTTCTCAGCAAAACTTGGTTTTAAAAGGGGGCTCTTGAGGACATAAAAATTTTAAACAGTCAAAGAAAATAAATGGTGTAATTTGAGGACTCCTTATAAAAGGAGATATCAAAGAGGCAGAAGGAGAATGAGGAAATGGTTTCATGACATCTCTCAAATTATTCCTCCTCGGCTATACTAGTCTCTCCTATATTCAAGGCTAATAATACATAGATCTAGTCAAACCTAGTCAATCTTTTTAATAAAGATTGACTCTTTCCATATCTAAACAGGCATAGTTTTCTTCATTCATACATTTTCTCTCATGTCTAACGATTTACGTCAGTCTATATAAGATTTTATGGAATTCATAAAAACTAAACATATATCTAAAAATAGGAAATTGATGTTGAAAAGTGATCAGTCATCATTATACATTTATGGGAATCAGTTCAGTTCAGTCGCTCAGTCATGTCCGACTCTTTGCGACCCCATGAACCGCAGCACGCCAGGCTTCCCTATCCGTCACCATCTCCTGGAGTTCACTCAGACACGTCCACAGCTAAATTAAAAAGATGGACAATACCAAGTGTTGACAAGGATGTGAAGACACTAAAACTCTCATATACTACTGATAAGAATGTTAAATAGTATATCCACTTTGGAAAAGAGTTTGACAGCTGCTTTAAAAGGTAAGCATTCATTTACCATGGTTCTTTTCATTTGCATTCCATGCAAAAGTCTATGTCACGGATGTTTATAGCAGCTTTTTTAATATATAATAGTCAAAAGCTCAAAAGAACCCCAGAGTACATTAAAAATGAGTGACTGAACCAATTGTTGTATGTCTGTGACACCACAGACTGTAGCCCACCAGACTCCTCTGTCCATGGAATTCTCCAGGCAAGAATACTGGAGTGGGTTGCCATTCCTTACTCCAGGGGATCTTCCTGACCCAGGGATCAAACCTGGGTCTCTTGCATTGCAGGTAGACTCTTCACCATCTGAGCCACCAGGGAAGCCAATGAAATACTATGCAATAATAAAAAGAAATAAATGATCAATACACATATTTGTGATGAAAGAAGCCAGAACAACAAAGAGTAAATAGTGTATGATTCCATTTTACTTAAAACTCTAGAAAATAAAAAAGAAATTATAGTGACAGAAAGCAGGTTAGTAATTGCCTTCTGATGGTGAGGTGAGAAGAGATGGAGAGAGTGGTGAGGGTTTATTAAGGAAAACAAGGAAACTTGAGAGAACTGGATATGTTCATTCTTTTGACTGTGGTGATGCTTTCACAGGTGTATGTACCTTTCAAAGCTTATCAAATGGCAGGATTTAATATGTGCAGCTACTCTAAGTCAATTATATCTCAATAAAACTATTACTTTTAAAAAGAATAGTTAGCTTAAAATTGAACCAGAAAAACATATGGACAACAAATACCTAGAAAAAAACAAGGGACTAAAAAAATAGAAAACTTAGCATTGAATGTATCAAAGTCTTTCAGATAAATCCTTCTGTGATAAATAATAGACACAGTTGGAAGAAATGAAGCAGCATATGTATATCTTTCAAAAATTGTTCAAAGGAAGATGTGCTTGTGCAGTTAGGTAGAGATAAATGGTGGGCTGAAAAGACAAGAAAGCCAACACATCTGATAATCTTGTAAGGCCTCTTCCAGTAAAGAAAATAAATCTACAAGATTGAGAGTTTGAAAAGATGAAAAGGTTTAAAAAAATACATAAAGGAAATCGATCAGCTATCAAGGCCATATTAGAAAAAAAAATAATTATTGCTTAAGTCAGCTGTCCTTTGTGGTACGTACCAGGGACTAGTTTCATGGAAGACAATTTATCCTTGGACTGTGGGTGGGGGGCAATAACAGTTTTGGAATGATTCAAGAACATAACATTTATTGTGCACTTTATTTCTATTACTATTATATCAGCTCGACCTTAGATCAGCAGGCCTTAGATCTCAGAGGCTGGGGACCCCTGGCTGAAGTTACCTTTTATGCTGTACATAGCACCACCTTGAGGAAAACCACAGGAAATGCTATTTCACGTTGACATGAAAGTGTTCGTCACTCAGTCTTGTCTGACTCTTTGTGGCCCCATGGACTGTAGCCCTCCAGGTTCCTCTGTCCATGGAATTCTCCAGGCAAGAATACTGGAGTGGGTTTCAATTCTCTTCTCCAGATGATCTTCCCAACCCAAGGATTGAACCTGTGTCTCCCACTCCACGTTGCAGGCAAAATTCTTTAACATCGGAGCCACCAGGGAAGCCCTATTTCATGTGTAATAGAGCCCAATTCATTTACTGATTCATTCAACCTTCATTTACCATGTACAAGCACTTCTAAGTATATTCAGCATTATTCTAGGTGCTTGGAATACAACAATAAATCAAAAATAACAATAACCAAAAAAAAAAAAAAATTTCCCATCCTCTTGGAGCTTATTTATCAAGGAAAACAACTTTGCTTTAGATAATTCATGGTCATGTGTGAATTCATTTTACAAACTTAAAAAAATATGCACTTTAAGATTTCAGAGGAAGCCTTTGTATGGAAAATAAACATGAAAGACCACTGTATATTTTCAAGTAGCTTTTTCACATAGGGATTTGGATAAATCAGAGGGTTTTTTGGTACCACACCATAGTCAATTCTAGGATTCTTTAAAATAAAAGGTATTCATTTTTAGTTGAAGCTAATTCTGATTTTTAAACCCTAGTGCTGATTGCCCTCATTCACTTTTGGAAGAAGGCATAATGATTTACTTATCACCAATGAACTGTCCAAAGCAAACCAACTAAAAACATCATCAACAAGGGCAAAAACCTGCTGGTGTTGTGAAAAAACTTAGCAATTCAAAGAGAGGAACTGAAGGACCAATCTGAACATTCAGCACAAATAGCACTTAGCAAAAGATATATATTCAGGAAGTAGGGATGAACTTTAAAAAAACCTTTTACTTACATTTTTAGTGAGAGTTGAGATGTTGTTATGTTGATTTAAAAATATCATTTGGAAAATAATGAAGAATTATTGAAAAGAGAAAGAAAACAAAAATAAAAGATATGTCCTATACCTCTTTCAGGACTGAGGTGCACATCCATCCCATCTTCAGAGATGTAGGCTTATTTGGACTTACAGCTGTGATTCCATCCTGGAATGATTCTTCAAGCTGGCTTAAAGCTCAACATCAAAAAAACAAAACAAAACAAACAAACAAACAAACAACTAAGATCATGGCACCTGGTCCCATTCTGTTCGGTTCGGTTCAGTCGCTCAGTCATGTCCAACTCTTTGCGACCCCATGAATCGCAGCACGCCAGGCCTCCCTGTTCATTACCATCTCCCGGAGTTCGCTCAGACTCACGTCCATCGAGTCAGTGATGCCATCCAGCCATCTCATCCTCAGTCGTCCCCTTCTCCTCCTGCCGACAATCCCTCCCAGCATCAGAGTCTTTTCCAATGAGTCAACTCTTCACATGAGGTAGCCAAAGTACTGGAGTTTCAGCTTTAGCATCATTCCTTCCAAAGAAATCCCAGGGTTGATCTCCTTCAGAATGGACTGGTTGGATCTCCTTGCAGTCCAAGGGACTCTCAAGAGTCTTCTCCAACACCACAGTTCAAAAGCATCAATTCTTCGGTGCTCAGCTTTCTTCACAGTCCAACTCTCACATCCATACATAACCACCGGAAAAACCATAGCCCCATTACTTCATGGCAAATAGAAGGGGAAAAAGTGGAAGCAGTGGCAGATTTTATTTTCTTGGGCTCCAAAATAACTGCAGATGGTGACTGCAGCCATGAAATTAAAAGATGTTTGCTCCTTAGAAGGAAAGTTATGAAAAACCTAGACAGTGCATTAAAAAGTAGAGATGTCACTTTGTCAAAAAGGTCTGTTTAGTCAAAGCTATGGTTTTTCCAGTAGTCATGTATGGATTTGAGAGCTGGACAATAAAGAAGGCTGAATGCCAAAGAATTGATGCTTTTGAATTGTGGTGTTGGAGAAGACTTTTAAGACTCTCTTGGACTTCAGGGAGCTCAAACCCGTCAAGCCTAAAGGAAATATTGTACTTTTCATTGCCTGAAGATTTATTTTCCATTTATCTTATTATGCTCAGGTTTTCATTAAATCCTTGGGCATTTCAGCTTATAGGTATACACCATTTTATTGTGCTTGAGCTTGTTGCTTTTTGCAGATACTGTATTTTTTTTCCTTTCTTTTACAAATTAAAGTTTTATGGCAACCCTGCATTAAGAAAATTTATCAGATCAGAGCC
The DNA here is from genome assembly GCA_006410635.1 of Cephalophus harveyi. Taxonomy (NCBI): domain Eukaryota; kingdom Metazoa; phylum Chordata; class Mammalia; order Artiodactyla; family Bovidae; genus Cephalophus; species Cephalophus harveyi. The sequence goes on from SJYT01059768.1 coordinate 305,254, forward strand.
TTTTTTTCAATAGCATTGATTTTTAAATTAAGTGAAGAAGGCTGAGCGCCGAAGAATTGATGCTTTTGAACTGTGGTGTTGGAGAAGACTCTTGAGAGTCCCTTGAACTGCAAGGAGATCCAACCAGTCCATTCTGAAGGAGATCAGCCCTGGGCTTTCTTTGGAAGGAATGATGCTAAAGCTGAAACTCCAGTACTTTGGCCACCTCATGTGAAGAGTTGACTCATTGGAAAAGACTCTGATGCTGGGAGGGATTGGGGGCAGGAGGAGAAGGGGACGACCGAGGATGAGATGGCTGGATGGCATCACTGACTCGATGGATGTGAGTCTGAGTGAACTCCGAGAGATGGTGATGAACAGGGAGGCCTGGCGTGCTGCGATTCATGGGGTCACAAAGAGTTGGACATGACTGAGCGACTGAACTGAACTGAACTGAAGGTTGTTTTCTCAGATATAGTGCTATTGTACACTTTGTAACTATCATATAGTGCAAATTTAACTTTTATATGCTTTTGGAAACAAAAAAATATATGACTCACTCTATTGAGACATTTTCTTTATTGTGGTGGTCTGGAAGCACACCCACAACATCTCCAAGGTATGCCTGTACTGATATATTTTAAAGAAATTTTAAAGTCTGTGTCTGCTAGTTGCATCATCTCTGGGTCTGTTACTATTGATAGATTTCCCCTCTCATTATATATCTTATTTTCTATCCCTTTTTTGGGTTGCATTTTAATTATTTTGTTTGGATGCCTGGACATAGTGAATGTAACATTGGTGAGTATCTGAATGCTGTCTTCCTTGAAAGAGTATTGGTCTTTGTTGTCACAGGAACTTAAGTTACTGGCAGATTAGTTTAATCCTTCCAAGGCCTTTTTTTTTTTTTTTAATGTTTGTTAAGGTGCTACTGGAGAAGACTCTTAAGAGTCCCTTGGACAGCAAGGAGATCAAACTAGTCAATCCTAAATGAAATCAATCCTGAATATTCAATGGAAGGACTGATGCTGAAGCTGAAGCTCCAGGACTTTGGCCACCTGACTGCGAAGAGCTGACTCACTGGAAAAGACTCAGAGGCTGGGAAAGATTGAGGGCCAGAGGATAAGGGAATGACAGAGGATGAGATGGTTGGATGGCGTCACTGACAATGGACATGAGTCTGAGCAAACTCCAGGAGACAGTGAAGGACGAGGAAGCCAGGCATGCTGCCATTCATGGGGTCATAGCAAGTCCATGACTGAACAACAACAAGGGTGGCCTAACCTCACCCTTACTCTAGGAATCGTTTAGTGCTAGTACCAAGAAAAGACTGTGCTGGGGTCTTCCTGAACGCTGTCACTGAATGTCAAAGGGCTCCACTCTGACTGGCCAGAGCTTAAACAACTCCCTGCCCTGTATGAGCTCTGTGAGTCATTCAGTTTACGGCCCTTTGGTCATTCTTTCCATGGTCTCTGAAGTTTTATTCTAGTATAAGCACAGCTGAGGATTTTGCCAAGATGGAGGAAGACCTTTAATAGTTTTCTAGAGCTTTCTTCTGTAAATCTTTCCTCACCAGAGCCCTGCCCTGCATCTTCCAGCTGACTCAAACTCTACCTTTTAATCTCTGTTTTCTCAACTCAGTGAGTCTACTATCTTCTTGTGATTCACCTCTGTGCACTCCCACTGGACAAGTGTCCCCAGGCAGAAAGCTGGGACAATGGTGAGGTTTCCGCTCAAATGTTTCCCTTCTCTGAAACATCATGGCCCTATATTTCCTGTAAATTCATTATCTAAAAATGCCTGCTTCATATACTTTATCCAGCATCCTAGCCATTTATGGTGCAAAGGTAAGTCCAAATCCTCATCAGTATATTATGGCTAGATCAAATTTTCTTTTGATTTCATCTGCACTTGCAGTGAATGAGGGCATGGCAACCCACTCCAGTATCCTGGAGAATCCCATGGACAGAGGAGCCTGGTGGGCTACAGTCCATAGGGTTGCCAAGAACCAGACACAGCTGAAGCCAGTGAGCACACATGCACGCATAAGCTAATGAGTATAGATGCTCACTTCAGTAAAGCATATCGCCAGCTTTATGAGACTAGAATTCTTTAGGAACATGTATCTGAGGTCCTAATGCAGGAGAAGACGTAGCTTTTCCTCCTTGCCCATCTTTAATGGAGTAGTGGGAATGGAGGTGGGTGGTGACAGTCGAGACTTGAGATGTTAATACCCATCAGTACGACGCACTGCCTCTTTGAATGCCTACATCTGTGCAGGAGATGGTAACTCTCTAGGGAAACAAACAAACAAAAAGTGAAGTGTAGTACTACAAGAGAAGAAAGGAGCTGGAATCTAGATTGAAGACTATGCTGACCTGAACTGTTCTATTGCAAGCTGTGGGCTTTCCAGGACTTTATAATTTTGAAACACATTTTTGACTCTCCTCAAGGGAAAAGACAAAATAAAGATTACCAAACACAAGATGTTACATCTTGCATTCCTATGTCTCACATGTGATAAATTTGTGCTTGGTATTCATGGGTCACTATTACCAAAGAAATAAACAGAAAGTCCCAATACTTTACCATGTGTGTACTTAGTCGCTTAGTTGTGTCTGACTCTTTGCAACCCCCTGGACTGTAGCCCACCAGGCTCCTCTGTCCAAGGGGACTCTCCAGGCAAGAATACTGGAGTGGGTTGCCATGCCCTCCTCCAGGGGATCTTTCCAAATCAGGGATCGAACCCTGGTCTCCCACATTGCAGGCAAATTCTTTACCATCTGAGCCACCAAGGAAGGCCACACTTTACTAGAGGCACTGAAATAATAGTAATAGAATTCTGGAGAATAAATTACTCTTCCATTCCTTCTCTATCCTTTGCTAGCCTTCAATATCTTTTAAAGTAAAATGTAACACACAATTAGAAATAATCCTGGCTTTAAGCATAATCTCAGAAATAAAGCTGAAAGCCTTACTTTTCTTTCAAAGCCTTTTATTTGACTGCAATGCTACTTAGTGATTGAGGGCAAAGCCTTTATAATGTGATAGCCTGGGATCCTGGATGTGTCATTAGTATCTCCATAATCTTGGGTATTATTTAACTTCAGTGACCTAGTACATGTCTTAACACATGGTAGGCAGTCTTTACCAGTCAGAACAAGTAGAAACCACACAGCAAAGAGATTTTAATATAAGAAATTGTTGAAGCTGATATTAGAGAGCTAACAATGTCACAGAGACAACAGAGAGAGAGTAAGCAGCAGAATTCAGCTACTAACACTATGGCTTGCAGGAGCAAAGGAAGAGGAATGGGGTTTTAGACTTCAATAGCTTGGAGGAAGTCTCCCATATGCTGGGACTCAGACTTCAGAGTAGAAGGCACACCGTCAAGCTGGTGCTGGTATCCCCTGAGTATATGAAGAGACTGGGTTAGTGAATGAGCTTATCTCATTTGTTACCCTTCTCTCAGGGATTCCTGTTCTAATTTTTCTGAAGTCCTATGTCTTACAAACCAGTGTTTCATAGAATGGGTGTGCTTTTCTGTTGTTTCAGGTGGGAAGTAAATTTGACCCTTAGTACTGGATCATGGCCAGGAAGCAACTCTCTAGTATTTTCCAAGGAAATAAATTAGCCACTTTGGGCAATCAGTTTAGTTGGTTTTCATGTCCTGTTTACTTTTCCAGTGAATTTATGAAATCAGATATTATAAGGCATAGCTTAGAGACAAAGTTACTTAATAATACATCTCTCTAAAATCTAAGACCAAAACGTTTTAAATCATGCTTATTAGCACTCTCCTTCTTTCAAATTCAATCTATCTGTAAATTCTGTTAACTCTAATTTAGAACTGTATTCCAAATTCCATGACCTCTTGCTATCCCCACTGCCATCTCTATTGCAAATCACATCATTAACATACCTGGATTATTGTTTGAACTTCCTGACTGATCTGCTTAAATGACAGGCTCATTCCCTAACTCCCTCATGTGCCACATCACTTCAGTCATGTCTGACTCTTTGAGACTATGGACTGTAGCCCATCAGGCTCCTCTGTTATGGGATTATCCTGGCAAGAATACGGGAGTGGGTTTCTACGTGCTCTTCCAGGGGCTCTACCCAACCCAGGGACAGAAACTACATCTCTTACATCTCTTAAATTGGCAGGTGGATTCTTTACCCTAGTGCCACCCAGGAACTCGCTCCTAGCTTTACTCAAATGTCATATTTTTTGTTCCTACCAGCATGACCCAGCTATACTTCAGACTGCCAGCAGCAGTAGGTTGCAGTAGCTGCATTTTATTTCAGTTCAGTTTTCCAACTCTCTCAGAACCATGGCATCCCAGCAGAGGAACCAGCCCCACTCATCTGGAGTCTCCTTCTCAGAAATCTGGGTCTCAACCCCTCTGGTCTCTCATGAAGGTGGCTCTCAGCAGATGGGAAGTGAGTAAAAGGTGTCCTATAGAACACCACTCCCCAGCATCTTGGCACCAGGGACCAGTTTCATGGAAGATAATTTTTCCACAGGTGGGCAGCGGAGGTGAGGTGCAGGGATGGGAAAGGATGGTTCAGGTGCTAATACCAGTGTGAGCAATGGGGAACAATGAGGAGAGGCAGGGGAAACTTTGCTCTCTTGCCCCCTGCTCACCTCCTGTTATACATGCTGTTGTTCCTAACAGGCTGAGACCAGTACCGGTCCTCTGCTGGGTATTGGAGACTCCTGCTCTAGAACCTTGCTCAGTTCAGTTCAGTTCAGTTCAGTCACTCTGTCGTGTCCGACTCTTTGCAACCCCATGAATCGCAGCATGCTAGGCCTCCCTGTCCATCACCAACTCCCGGAGTTCACTCAGACTCACGTCCATAGAGTCAGTGACGCCATCCAGATTTGCTCTCCTCTTTCACTTTCATCCAGAGGCTTTTTAGCTCCTCTTCACTTTCTGCCATAAGGGTGGTGTCATCTGCAGAACCTTGCTAGAACATGGGAAAAGCCGATGGAATCATGCATGGGATTTTGGGATCTTCTACACAAACAGAAGAGTTCTGCATTGATCTGTTTTATACATTAAGGCTCTGCATACAATTTATTTGGCAAAACTGTCAATTAATTGAAAAAAAAGATGTTGAAAACTGCCTGTGACCAAAATCAGGTCAATGAGTTTTGCAGTGTATGCAAAGAAGTGCCCAGATCACAAAATAAGGCAGGTATAATTCTTTGCCATAAGGCTTAAATGAGTCTCTTTCTGTCAGCTAGAGTCATATATGCATCTGGTGCTAGACTGGATTCAGTATATTCATTTTGTTAAATGTCAAAAGTGAAGTGAAGTGAAGTGAAGTGGCTCAGTCGTGTCCGACTCTTTGCGACCCCATGGACTGTAGCCCACCAGGCTCCTCCGTCCATCGGATTCTCCAGGCAAGAATACTGGAGTGGGTTGCCATTTCCTACTCCAAGCTCATCAACAATTCTGCTCAAAGTAGGTTTAGACTAGTGGCTTTAGTTTTCCTTTCATTTTGTCTATAGGATTCCAAATGGTCTCTGCTGCTGCTGCTGCTAAGTCGCTTCAGTTGTGTCCGACTCTATGCGACCCCACAGATGGCAGCCCACTGGGCTCTGCCATCCCTGGAATTCTCCAGGCAAGAACACCGGAGTGGGTTGCCATTTCCTTCTCCAATGCATCAAAGTGAAAAGTGAAAGTGAAGTTGCTCAGTCGTGTCTGACTCAGCGACCCCATGGACTGCAGCCTACCAGGCTCCTCTGTCCATGGGATTTTCCAGGCAAGAGTACTGGAGTGGGGTGCCATTGCCTCCTCCGAAATGGTCTCTAGCAATTGCCAAGAACAAATCTACACTAGATACCAGAGAGCAGTCAGAATTTGGACAACCACAGACAAGGCCTTGCACCTTCATCCTCAAGGGCACCTTAGTTTTCCAACCTTTTGAATGAGAAATTCTATTTTATGAGCCTCAGAGCCCTGTCTCGTACTAACAGCATCTTTCGGTGTCTTCTCCACACTGAAAGAAAGTGAAAGTGAAGTCGCTCAATCATGTCCGACTCTTTGTGACCCTATGGGCTGTAGCCCTCCAGGCTCTTCTGTCCATGGGATTCTCCTGGCAAGAATACTGGAGTGGGTTGCCATTTCCTTCTCCAGGGGATCTTCCCAACCCAAGGATTTAACCTGGGTCTCCTGCATTGCAGGTAGTCTCTTTTCCATCTGAGCCACCAGGGAATCTGTGTCAAGGTAAAAATTTACTAGATTCATAGCATGCAACTGTAGTCTTCCACTGATTCTTATACATACCTCTCATCTACAAATGCTAAGCTAAAAACTTGACCTTCTGTTTCTCTTAGTCAGCTCCTCCAGTCTGCAAATCTTAGATTTTATTCCTTTTGTTTGTACACTGAGCAAGGGTTTCCTGACAAATCTGTCTCACACAAGGATAGATTAGTCATGGTTTGGCTGCTTTTGCTTCTTAAATCTTCAGGTGATCTTTCTGAACAGTTGAGGGCATGAGAGTTTAGGTAGGGCAGGTTTCTCAGGCTTTACACGTTCAGATTAATGGTTTTAACTATGCATTTATTTGCATTATTATTACATAGAAAGACTCTCAAAGAAACTCTAATCTTGATTTCTGGGAGAGGCATTCTGGCATCAGGGTTAAAGAATATAGACTTGAAGTCACAGAGACCTTGCTGTGAACTTTGACCATGGTATTGATGAACTGAGGAACTTGTAGCAAAAAAAAATTAACCTCCCTGGGTTTTAGTTTATACCTTTGTTAATACTTTACAGAAGAGAAAGAAGATGAGGTTTGCACAAAAAGTGGTAAATACAGTATCTGGCCCTTAATAACTACTCAAAAAACAGTCTGCTATTATATTATTATTTTATTTTCCATCTCGAATTGTCAACTGAATTACTCAAATGGAATATCATTTTTCCAAATGTGTTTACCAGATAGAAAATGCCCAGCATTTTTAATTCCACTGTTTAATAAAACCTAAATATCCTTCCTTTCTGTAGTCAGTGGTTTTCTGATTTCTTTTCTAGTAATATTTTGGCCAAATCTGAATCAAAGAATATAATTTTTAAAAAACAATAAAAATACTTTAAACATTTTTAATATTTAATTTTTGGCTGTGTCAGATCTTAGTTGAAGCATATGGAATCTTCAACCTTTGTCGCAGTAGTTGCAGCATTGGGCATGTGGGATCTAGTAATAATTATCTGACCAGGAATTGAACTCCCTGCATTGGGACCAGGGAGTCTTAGCCACTGGACCACTAGGGAAGTCAAAAACTCCCAGCTTAGGAAATAGAGGTCAGGTCATGTCTTTCTAGGAATACCTCCACGTTTCCTAAGTATCCTGAATAATGATCATTGACTTGAACTGTGTGGGTGCAGTCCACACCGAGGCTGCAGCCCAGAAGGCTGCCTCTCCAGGACAGATAGGAAGGACTCAGGGTCCTCCTGTTCTTCTGCTGCCACAAATGCTGTCCTCATCCTTGCTGCCCCTGCCACCCTGATTGTTAATATTCTTTCCTCCTGAGCTAGACAGTTATTCACCAAGAAAGTGGTATTAGACCTTCCTTTCCAGGTTCCAGACCTTCTCCTTCCAGGTGGTAACATTTGTTTAAAAATCTGCTACAGATCTTCCTTGACTCACAATGGGGTTGCTGCTGCTAAGTCACTTCAGTCGTGTCCAACTCTGTGTGACCCCATAGACGGCAGCCCACCAGGCTCCCCTGTCCCTAGAGTTCTCCAGGCAAGAACACTGGAGTGGGTTGCCATTTCCTTCTCCAATGCATGAAAGTGAAAAGTGAAAGTGAAGTCGCTTAGTCGTGTCAGACCCCTAGCATGGACTGCAGCCTACCAGGGTTACACGCTGATAAACTCATTGTAAGTCAAAAACATCATGTCAAAACATGCGTTGAAAACATCTACCCTACCAAACATCATAGCTTAGCCTAACCTACCTTAAATGTGCTCAGAACACTTATATTAGCTTGCTGCTGCTGCTGCTGCTGCTAAGTCGCTTCAGTTGTGTCCGACTCTGTGCGACCCCATAGACGACAGCCCACCAGACTCTGCCATCCCTGGGATTCTCCAGGCAAGAACACTGGGGTGGGTTGCCATTCCCTTGTCCAATGCATGAAAATGAAAAGTGAAAGTGAAGTCGCTCAGTCATGTCCGACTCTTCGCAACCCCATGGACTGCAGCCTACCAGGCTTCTCCACCCATGGGATTTTTCTAGGCAAGAGTACCGGAGTGGAGTGCCATTGCCTTCTCCTACAGACAGGCAAAATCATCTAACATGGAATCCATTTTAAAATTATATATAATTTTTATATATTTTATAATTTTATAAGTATATGTATATTTTTTAGGAAATATATGGCAAGAATACTGGAGTAGGAAATGGCAACCTACTCCAGTATTCTTGCCTGGAAGATTCCACGGGCAGAGGAGCCTAGTAGGCTATAGTCTATGGGATCATAAGAGTCAGCCATGGCTTAGCGACTAGACCACCACCACCAGACTGGGGAAACAGATCAAAATTCAAAATTTGGAGTACAGTTTCTACTGAATATGTATCTTATTTGCAGCAGTGCAAAGGTGAAAAATCTTGCTTGGAACTGTCATATGTTGGGTCTTGTCTGTATTTATAGATTCTTTGAGATTAGCATACTGATGTGGTACTTTCCAACAGATCCCTTCTCTTCTGAGTCAATCCAGGACAGTGAACACAACTTAGCTCCCCTTCCATCACCAGTTCTCACACGGTGCCTGGTACATATTAAATGTACAGTGAATCTTGAATTACAGCATCACTTTAAAGCAGTGGTAGTCTTGATGGATTTGGTTATAGATGGATTGCCAATTTTAAATGGATAACTGAGGGATATTCCACATCCATCAGCCAGAGTGGGTGACCTTTTATTTTAATGATTTTCCATCAGGTGAAGGGGTGAGAAGAAGGTAAGCTGTTCACTCCCCCTCTTGGAAAACTTTTGCTTGCTGCAGTTGTATTTGTGAGTGTATGTTCTGGAATACTCTGAAGTCTCTAGACTTGATCAGATTGTTGACAAAATCATATTAACATCAATATTTAAATGCCCAGGAGTCATTGGGGGATCCTGTGTTCTGCTGGGACCCGATACCTATCCCTTTACCACAAGGCTTCCTGCACTGGGTCCTACTGCCCACAAGACTACCCCCTACCAAGGCAGACAAGAACCCCTCATACCAAAGACAGAAGCACTGATAGGGAAGGTCCCATAGCCACTGACCCCTGTGGTGTCAAAGCGGTGCTGGGTTCATTTCCATTGGGTGAGAAGGGTCTTTCCTGTCTCAATACAGCAAGCTGTTACCTGGGCTCTGCCACAGAGCTGCCCACATCCACAGCCTACACCAGGTCCTTCAGCCTCTGCCTAGACTCTTCCCTCTGTCGACTCCAAGAAGTCCAGAGGATGTTTTTCTATGCCTTCCATTGTCTTCTGCATTGTTCCAATACGCCCAAAGCAAGCACTCCTCTCACTTCTCTGGAGCACCAAGACCCCTTATAGACCAATGCAGGCAAATAAGCAATGACATGCCATGAGTTCAAATGGTCAAACTCCATGTCCTCACCTGGACAAAGTTGTAGCGCCCCACCACATGTCTTAAGATGAAGAAAAGCTTGTGTGTTCCTTAGTTTGATGTAGTGTTATATTTGATTCATGCTGTATACTGTGAACCTGTTTCTACCTATATTCCTTTTGTTGTGACTGTGGGGTAAATAATTAGCAAACATAGATTCCAGTTTCCAGTTCTTCCTGAAACCATTAGGGTGATATTGACATGTACAGTTTTCCAGTCTGGATCTGTTTGCTGATCTGACCTATAAGATAAAGTGATGAGTCCACATTTGATGCAAATAAAACAGAATATATTTTCCTTTGTGCTAGTTTTCAGTGATAACTTGGATGATCAATTATTGCTCTCCTTCCAAACCTATTTATTTCCTTCTCACATACAGCTGAGATATAACCTGTGAGTTATTCTCTGTCCCGATTAGTTTCTTTAAAATTTGTATTATTTTCCCAATATTGTGGAGTTCATGTTCATGGTGAAATTAAAAGATGGACACAATATCCCCACAAGAGAAAAGTTAACATGAATCCATCTCCCTGAATATATTATAGCAACTCTGACTTAAACAGGATGTATCATTCCAGTTTCTCATAGCAGCCAATGCCAAAGTACTCTATCAGTTTAGTTCAGTCGTCCAGGCATGTCCGACTCTTTGCGACTTGATGGACTGCAGCACGCCAGACTTCCCTGTCCATCACTAACTCCCAGAGCTTGCTCAAACTCATGTCCATCAAGTTGGTGATGCCATCCAACCTTCTCATCCTCTGTCATCCCCTTCTCCTCCTCCCTTCAATCTTTCCCAGCATCAGGGTCTTTTCCAAGGAATCAGTTCTTCAAATCAGGTGGCCAAAGTATTGGAGTTTCAGCTTCAGCATCAGTCCTTCCAATGAATATTCAGGACTGATTTCCTTTAGGATGGACTAGTTTGATTTCCTTGCAGTCCAAGGGATTCTCGAGAATCTTCTCCAACACTATAGTTCAAAAGCATCAATTCTTTGGTGTTCAGCTTCCTTTAAACAAAACCTTGTGCTCACCAGGACCTAGAGGAAAGGAGCAGTGACCCAACAAGAGACTGACCCAGACTTGCCTGTGAGTATCTGAGTCCCCACCGGAGATGTGGGTTGGCGGTGGCTTGCTGCAGGATCGGCGGCATTGAATGCACCAGTGTGTGCGTGGGACCTTGTGAAGGAGGTCACCATTATCTTCATTACCTCCACCATAGTTTGGTCTCAGGTCAAACAACAGGGAGGGAACACAGCCCCACCCATTGACAGAAAATTGGATTAAAGATTTCCTGAGCATGGCCCAGCCCATCAAAACAAGACCCAGTTTCCCTCACAGTCAGTCTCTCCCATCAGGAAGTTTCCATAAGCCTCTTATCCTTATCCATCAGAGAGCAGGACTGAATGAAAACCACAATTACAGAAAACTAACATCACCAGATGGTCAACACCAAAATCAGATTGATTATATTCACTGCAGCAAAAGATGGAGAAGCTCTATACAGTCAACAAAAACAAGACCAGGAGCTGACTGTCGCTCAGATCATATTACCAAATTCATATTTAAATTGAAGAAAGCAGGGAAAACCGCTAGACCATTCAGGTATGACCTAAATCAAATGCCTTATGATTATACAGTGGAAGTGAGGAATAGATTTAAGGGCCTAGATCTGATAGACAGAGTGCCTGATGAACTATGGAATGAGGTTCGTGACATTGTACGGGAGACAGGGATCAAGACCATCCCCATGGAAAAGAAATGCAAAAAAGCAAAATGACTGTCTGGGGGGGCCTTACAAATAGCTGTGAAAAGAAGAGAAGCGAAAAGCAAAGGAGACAAGGAAAGATATAAGCATCTGAATGCAGAGTTCCAAAGAATAGCAAGAAGAGATAAGAAAGCCTTCTTCAGTGATCAATGCAAAGAAATAGAGGAAAACAACAGAATGGGAAAGACTAGAGATCTCTTCAAGAAAATTAGAGATACCAAGGGAACATTTCATGCAAGGATGGGCTCGATAAAGGACAGAAATGGTATGGACCTAACAGAAGCAGAAGATATTAAGAAGAGGTGGCAAGAATACACAGAAGAACTGTACAAAAAAGATCTTCACGACCCAGATAATCA
>SJYT01059768.1:317396-338929 GCA_006410635.1 Cephalophus harveyi
TTGGGGGCAGGAGGAGAAGGGGACGACCGAGGATGAGATGGCTGGATGGCATCACTGACTCGATGGATGCGAATCTGAGTGAACTCCAGGAGTTGGTGATGGCCAGGGAGGCCTGGTGTGCTACAATTCATAGGGTTGCAAAGAGTTGAACACGACTGAGCGACTGAACTGAACTGAACCGAATCAAACTGATCACATGGACCACAGCCCTGTCTAACTCAGTGAAACTATGAGCCATGCCAGGTAGGGTCACCCAAGATGGACGGGTCATGACAAAACGTGGTCCACTGGAGAAGGGAATGACAAACCACTTGAGTATTCTTGCTTTGAGAACCCCTTGAATAGTATGAAAAGTACTCTATGGTACAGGCGTATTCAACATGGCATCCAAAGCTATTGGCATTTTTGCAAAGATTCTCTCAAATTAGCTGTCATAATATTTTTATTTAAACACCCTTGGCAGTTTGGATCACAGTTTGAGAGTGCCTAAGAGTTTGAGACTGGGTTTGTTTGTACTCTCTCATATGTTCGTGTGCAGGTAACATTGTTCACCACACTTTCCTTGAAGACAAACAAAGGATAAGATATTTCAGTACTGCTGGTGAAACTGACATTTAGAAAAAGGTAAACTAATTGCTATGCATACATATATTCCTTAAAAATCTGGAAAAGAAATCTATAGACAACTATAAGTCAAAACTATTTACCGAGTGATTTTGCCATGTATACGTATATAAAATTTGGCACTAATAAAACAGAATATGTCACTTGTGATAAAGTAATATTCTACTTAAAGTAAGAGTATATATATATATACATACATATATAAATCACAATTATATATGATATATATGACACAATGTGTAAATATATGTGTATATGCATATACAGTTATATATACAGAAAAAGTTTATTTATATGAACTTGAAATCTTTATTAAAACATTTTTAAATGCCTACTTGAAGCATTTTTATAGATACTCTATATTTTTCAAATAATAATATACATCAATTACAGTACTTCATGATTTTTAGAGCACTGATATACACATGATGGTATTTAATTCTATCCAAAAATTTTTTTCCTACATTTTGAAGGCAATAAAACTGAATCTTGGAGAAGATGAATGACTTTTCCAAAGTTGCATAAGAACTGAACACAGAGATGGAAAGCCATGTCTTCAGGTTCTGAATCTAATATTTTTTCTAATGAACTGTTAAACCTATCTGTTTAGTGATTAAGGTCTTTATAGAAAGCAATAAAATCAATTATCCTTAGTCTTTCACTTCCTATTTTATAAGGGAACATACTCCATTGTTGAAAAAAATATCCTTACATTAAAAAATGAGGATAGTTTTTTTATATTTCCTTTGAAAGAACTATTTTATACTGTGTCCAGAACTACCATTTTATTCATTTTAGTGGAGGTAGGGTTTGAGAAGAGGAGAATCATGAACATGTTTCCGTCCATTCTGTACAAACAAGAAAGATGACTGGGGAAGCCATCCTGAAAAGAGCAGGATAGACTAAAAAAATGTAGATATTGGAATTAAGCCAACCTGGATTTTAACCCCAGCACCACCACATTTTCACAGCCAAATATCCTCAGGTAAGTCAGTGTCTGATTCTCAATTTCCCCACTCATTAAATGGATTAAATAATCTTATTTCACAGGAGTATTGTGAAGATTGGTTAAATAATACATGAAAACATGGGGACATGGTAGCCATTAAGTGTTAGTTTTTACCTGTGTCAATTGATCTAGACATCAAACAGACAGCACTTAAACTTTGCCTCTCTAGTTTAAATTTCCTTTTCATGCTTTCGCTTGGTGTTGATCTAGAAAACTCAGAAATTCACCCTGGTGTGGAGCAAAGGATCAGCAAAAACTCTCAACCCCTGCGGAAATCTTTCTTGCACAAATGCGTGCTTGTTTTGGCTCCCACACCAATCCAAAAATTAGGCAAGACAATTTTTAAAATCCTCTCTAGGTTTTTAGTTTCTCAATCCTTGCACATTTTCTAATCTTTATGATCATATATTTATCTGCCAATATCCCCCTCTCCCATTCTTATAAAGGAAAATAGAAAAATTACATTCACTCCTATTGTTTCAGAACAAGCTGAGTGATTTTATGTACAGTTATTGTGTGCACGCTCAATCGCTTCAGTCATGTCCAGCTCTTGGAGACTCTGTGGACTGTCGTCCATCAGGCTCCTCTGTCCTTGGGATTCTCCAGGCGAGAATACTGGTGTGGGTTTCCATGCCCTCATCCAGTCTTCTCGACCCAGGGATCGAACCTGCATATCCTGCATCTCTTGCATTGCAGGTGGATTCTTTACCCACTGAGCCACCTGGGAAGCCTATATATAGGTGTTAGATAGAAAAAATGAGAAACAGTTCACTCACCACCACCATTTTCTCATCCACCAGCTTCCTCCTTATGGTGATCTCTTTGCCATCCCAGTCCTGAACTTGAATCAAGGAGCCATCATCTAAGATTACAGTACTCTGAAAAACAGACAAGACCAAATTCAGCTCAGACTGTGACATATGAACTCTAAAATTTTATCAGGAGACAAATTCTTTTCAGCTGTTGTGATATTCTCAGGTAGTTTTAGAATGGTTTAGTTTACAATTCCATTTATTTTGAGACTTCATCAACAGTAAATTTGTTGGCTGATTCTTCTGGGGAAAAAGGTTTTAAAAGAGTAAAAACTAAATATTACCTTCAGGAGTAAGTAAAGTTTTTACAAAATATATTTATTGTACAAGCCAAGTATTATCTTATTGGGTAAAGAATCACAAGTGAGTTTCAACTTTAAAAACATATGTGAAGCTAATTCAAACTCCCAATGTAAGATCCCATTATATCTTCTTACTCCAACAATATAAAAATAATTATAGTGTTGTGGGAATGTAAAATGGTGTGGCATGTATTACAGTGAAAGATGATGTCATTTGGAGAGCTTCCAGTTGATGAACATATTATTTTTTTAAAATAAATTTATTTATTTACTTCTTTATTTGGGGCTGTGCTGGGTCTTCACTGCTTTGCTTGGGCTTTTCTCTAGTTGCAGCAAGCAGGGGATACCCTCTAGTTGCGATGTGAGGGCTTCTCACTGTGGTGGCTTCTCTTGTTGTGGAACACACGCTCTAGAGTGTGTGGGCTCAGCAGTTGTGGTTGCTGGGCTCTAGAGCACAGGTGCAATAATTGTGGAGCACAGGCTTAGTTGCTCCTCAGCACGTGGGATCTTCCTGGACCAGGGATTGAACTCATGTTTCCTATAATAGCAGGTAGATTCTTTACCACTGATCCACAAGGGAAGCCCTGATGAACATATTAGTGTGCTGGGAAGTTTGTGTACCTGGAGGGATATGGAAACTTCAAACCATTTCCCACATACCTTGTCTTATGCATTTCTTCCCTTTTGTTGTTCCTGAGTTGTATGCTTTATAATAAAATGGCAATAGAGAGTAAAGCAATAATAATAGTAAAATAAATAATAAATAGAAATGATAATAATCGTAACAACAACAGTAGCTAGCACTTTGTAGCACTATTTATTGTGTGTGAGGCACTCTTCAAGAGTATTAACATATTCATGTAATTCTCACAACAACCTTATGACATAAGTACTATAATTATTGGGCTTCCCAAGTGGCTCAGTGATAAAGAATCCACCTGCCAATGCAGGAGGCACAGGAGGTGTGGGTTCTATTCCTGAGTTGGGAAGATCCTCTAGAGAAGGAAATGACAACTCCCTTCAGTATTCTTGCCAAGATAATCCCGTGGACAGAGGAACCTGGAGGGCTATAGTCCATTAGGTCACAAAGAGCTGGGCATGACTGAGTACGCACACACTCTATAATTATCCCCTTTTGCAAATGAAATGACTGAGTCACCATGAGTCTGTGACTTGCTCATAGTCACACGGCTGATTGATTGATTGGTGGCAGAGGTGGGATTTACACCCACATAATCCTGAGCCAGAGTTTGCAGCCTGCTCCTCAAAGTTTGGAGATAACTCTGTTTAAACTCTATTGCAGTTCAATTCAGTTGCTCAGTTGTGTCCAACTCTTTGTGACCCCATGGATAGCTTGCAGCACGCCAGCCTTCCCGGTCCATCACCAACTCCCAGATCTTGTTCAAACTCATGTCCATTGAGTCGGTGATGCCATCCAACCATCTCATCCTCTGTCATCCCCTTCTCCTCCTGCCTTCAATCTTTCCCAGCATCAGGGTCTTTTCCAGTGAGTCAGTTCTTCATATCAGGTGGCCAAAGTATTTGTGCTTCGGCTTCAGTATCAGTCCTTCCAGTGAATATTCAGGACTGATTTCCTTTAGGATTGACTGACTTGATGTCCTTGCTGTCCAAGACACTCTCAAGAGTCTTTTCCAAGACCACAGTTCAAATGTATCCATTCTTTGACACCCAGCTTTCTTTACGGTCTGACTATCACAGTCATACATGGCTACTGGAAAAGCTTACATCTCAGAGTTTATGCATCCACTGAGCTGGGTTTTCTACCAAAATTATTTACAGTCTGTCCTGTGATAAAGATAATGATAGTTACCAAATTTCCTTTCTGCACTTCTATACTTTCCAGTCTTTTTGTTACTAGTAGTTTTTAAATTTATTATAGACATCTTTATTAAACATTTTTGGTCAAAATTCTTCCATTTGATATTATACAGGAATGTGAAGTCTCATATTATTTAACAGCAATCTGATAATGTGGTATTCAGTTCCTTTTATTGGGACTTCACTCTCCATATTGTTTAATAATCTTCTATTGAGTGCTTTCATTCAAATGATAAATATTTATTGAGCAAATGTTAATATTATGTAACATAACTAGGTTCTGTGAAACAGAACAGACAAGACATCCTTTCTTGGGAGAGCTTACATCCTAGTCTGAGGGAACAGACAATAAACATAAAATATAAATAAATTGTGTAATGTAGGTAAATTGTATATTCAAGTTGGAGCCCATGAGTGAAAGTGTGTGTCAATTCCAGGTGTAGACAATAAAAAGCATAGTGTCTCTTTCCCAATTTTGTTGACTGAGATCACAAACCTCACATGGTCCAGCTACAGATTAGTTGAATCTCCTTTAGCCTGGTCCCTGGAGAAAGCAAGAGGGGCAGACACTTTATGGCCCCATCTCCAGCCTCCTCCTCCACAAAGAAACTTCTCCAACTCCACCATAACACTGAATATGTACTATGAGTTAGAACTACAATTGTGTAAGCATTGAGAGCTTGTGGATAATTTGTTTACTGTGATATAACCTCACCTATACCTGCTAATGGGCTTCCCATGTGGCACAGTGGTAAAAAATCTGCCTGCCAGTGCAAAAGACACAAGGGACTTGGATTTGATGGATTTGGTCTGTGAGTAGGGAAGATCCCCTGAAGAAGGAAATGGCAACCCAATCCAGTATTCTTGCCTGGAGAATCCCATGAACAGAGGAGCCTGGTGGGCTACAGTCCACAGAGTCGCATAAAATCAGACATGACTGAGCATGCACACACATACACACACATGCATGCCAACTAATACAAGCTTTTTATTCATTGTAAATCCATGTATGGAAAACTGCTACAAAATGAAAAGGCAGACCTTTTGTTTCTGAGGTCTAAAAATGATTCTGAAAGTGTTTTCTGTTCAATATTTGCGTAAGAATTGTTAAAAACACTATTTTCAGTTCTGGTCCCGGATACCACAGCCTCTGGTGATAGAACCTGGAAGGAGGCATTTTTTACCAACATGCCGTGAGATTTGTATGTATATTAAAAGTTGAGTTCCTCAGACCAAGGCTTAAGCCAAAAGTTTATCTAACACACTTTAGATATGTTCACCATAATTGCTTACTTACCTGGGAAGATTTCAAAATTAACATTCGTAATTACATTCATCTGAAAATGTTGAAGGCCTCACCTTGGTTTTATGGCCACCTGGTGTGTTTTCCTCAAATTCTTCTCCCAGTTTAAAGGAGATTTCATTATTTTTAAAGATGCTTTTGGTTTTTATAGTGATCAGATCTTCTTTTGTCATGATGGTCACAGTGGGGTTTGCCAGACAGCCAAGTTTCCTGCTGGCTCTTCCTATTCCTGGAAACCAGATAAAAGGACACAGTGATTAAATCTGTTGTTGTCTCCCAAGACTCTCAGTTAGCTGTATATGCTAATTAGGAGGTTTTAGAGTTAAACAAATTTGACTCTGCTTGCATTCAAACTTCTAAGTTAGTAGCACCACCATTATATATTAAAATAGAGTAGTTTTTACAGAAAAAAAAAATCTATCTCCAGTTTTGATCTAACAGCTGTCATGTTTTCTGGTCCAGTAGCTATTAATCCTATTGTCTCATAGACCCTTCTGAAAATTTGCTTAAAAACATGAACCATTTCCTTACTTTAAAAATGCACTTATTTACATAGAGACAAAACCCTTTGGCATGAATTCTTCCAGATCTTTATTTATTCTCTTACATTCTTTTATGTTCACATGTATAGGGTTTGTTTTTATCTATTATGTATTTTTACTGTTGTGAAATATATATAACATAAAATTTATAATTTTAACCATTTTAAATGGCAGTACATTTAACATCATCACTATATATAGAATTTTTAAAAATATAAATGTTTTATTATAACGATTGTTATTCAATTTGATTTTCCTCTATATCTGTATGTTTTGGAGAGTTTCCATGTCAGTACATATAAGCATAAATTTTTGTCATAGCTACATAATATTTCATAGTATGTACATTCTGATATTTAGTTATTTATGCCCTATTGATGGCCATTTTTCTGTTTCCATTTTTTGTTATTACAAATAGTGCTGTTGTGAATATGACTGCACATAGAACTTTGTGCAGTACATGTCAGAGTGTATTCTATAGAAACAGTATTACATATACTTGAATATGTAAGTTAAATTTCTAAGAGGAGGTACACTGGGGAGACACAGTAACATGTCCATGTTCATGGAATTCATATTGTGAAACATGATGACAAAATGTGATAGGTTGGAAAATGGTCCCCAGAGATACTCACATCCCAGACCCTGGAACCTATGAATGTTGCTTTATATGCCGAAGGGGACTCTGCAATTATAGCTAATTTAAGGTTCTTGAAATAAGGAGAGTATCCTGGATTGTCTAGGTGGACCCCAAATGTAGTCACAAATGTCCACATGAAATGTCCAAGAAATTTTCCTTATAAGAAGAGGAAGAGGGATATTAGACTCCAGGGGAAAACGTGACTCTAGGAGCAAAGAGTGACGTGCCATGGCCACATGCTAAGGAATGCCAGCAGTCATCAGAAGCTGGAACACAAGATCAATCCTCAAAAGGCACAGAGCAAATGTTTGCAAAATGATTATTTTTCAAAATAATAATGAAGAGACTTGTGGACACAGGTGGGGAAGGAGAGGGTGGGACAAATTGAGAGAGTAGCATTGACGTATATACAATCTCTCAGTCGCATCTGACTCTTTGCGACTCGATGGACTGTAGTCCGCTAGGCTCCTCTATCCATGGGATTTTCCAGGCAAAAATGGAGTGGGTTGCCATGCCTTCTCCAGGGGATCTTTCTGACCCAAGGGTTGAACGTGTCTCTTGCATCTCCTGCATTGGCAGTCAGGTTCTTTACCACCAGCACCACCTGGGAAGCCCAATATATACACTACCGTGTAAAATAGCTAGCTAGTGGGAAAGTGCTGTATAGCAAAGGGAGTTTACCTCAGCGCTCTGCGATGACCTAGAGGGGTGGGTTATCGGAGGTGGGACGGGGGCTCAAGATGGAGGGGATATATGTGCACATATAGCTGATTCACATTGTTGTACAGCAGAAACTAACACAAAGTTTATACTCCAATTAAAAATTATACTCCTATATTGGAGTATATATACACCAATTAAAAATTAATTTTTAAATGTGATTTTTTTGTTTTAAATTATTTATTGAAATCATTTACTATTTAGTATATGGCACATGTGTATTTATCTATGCAAATCAAGGGTAAATTATGTGAGAGCAAGGATTATGTCAATTTCAACTAATTTTGCACAGAACTGTATCTAGGTGCTAAATCAATATTTATTGTTTCTATGTGAAAAACTGAAGGAAGAGGTTCATACAGAGCAAGTTCTGTGGTATCAAAGCTCCCACTTTTACTGGCTGTGATATGCAAGTAAATATGGCTCACCCAATTCCTTCATATATTCTTCAAAATTTTCACAAGAAATGGATTTCCATGTTCCCTGGAACAGATCAACCATTCTGCCTAAGTTGGCTTTAAGGAAAAATTGCATCATATAAATAAGTATGTTCCTTGAAATATGTTGGAACCTGTTTTCAATACAATTCTGGTGTGATAGTGCAGAAGAGTCAGGAAAAAAAAAAAAAAATCTTTCCCAGCATTTGGGTCTTTTCAAATGAGTCAGCTCTTTGCACCAGGTGGCCAAAGTATTGGAGTTTCAGCTTCAACATCCGTCCTTCCAATGAACACCCAGGACTGTTCTCCTTTAGGATGGACTGGTTGGATCTCCTTGCAGTCAAAGGGCCAAGAGTCTTCTCCAACACCACAGTTCAAAAACATCAGTTCTTCAGCGCTCAGCTTTCTTTATAGTCCAACTCTTACATCCATACATGACTGTTGGAAAAACCATAGCCTTGACTAGATGGACCTTTGTTGGCAAAGTAATGTCTCTGCTTTTTAACATGCTATCTAGGCTGGTCATAACTTTCCTTCCAAGGAGTAAGCATCTTTTAATTTCATGGCTGCAATCACCACCCGCAGTGATTTTGGAGCCCCCAAAACAAAGTCAGCCACTGTTTCCACTGTTTCCCCATCTATTGAAACTTTGAACTAAAAACAAGAGAGACTCCAGAGATGGCATTTGAATCAAAAAGTTAAGTTTAGTCAGCGCTAGAACAATCATATTGTCATGTACATATTGAGCAAGAGAACGGAGCAGAAAGAAAAGGAAGGAAATACAGCAGCTATGATGAAGTCTTTTCAGTGAATATTCCAGTTGATTTAGGGTTGTCTTGTTTGATCTTGTTTCTATGCAAGGGACTCTCAAGAGTCTTCTCCAGCCCCACAATTTGAAAGTGTCAGTTCTTCAGCATTCAGTCTTCTTTACAATCGAACTCTCACATCCGTGACTACTAGAATAACCAAAGCTTTGACTACATGGATCTTTGTCAACAAAGCAATTGCCTCTGCTTTTTAATACACTATCTAAGTTTGTCATAGCTTTTCATCCAAGGAACAAGCATCTTTTAATTTCATGGCTGCAGTCACTGTCCTACCACCCGGAGGGTAATTAAACCACTACTCATTCAACCTGCATCCACACACTGAGCTGACCTCTCTGCAACTCACATCCAGGCTTCTTCTACTCCTTCAGCTGATCACTAGGACCTGCCCATAGTCCTAGGAATGATCTGAGGGGGTGGGTGCTGGTATTCAAGCAGTGGGGACATGGTCTGGGCTACCTCCTCACAGTTACCTCACATCTCCTGGTCTTACCCAGCCTTGATCCCAGGTGAACAACTTTGATTTTACTTGGGACTGCTGCTGGGGCTGCCTGAGTTTATGACTGTGGGTCTGATAGATTCCAGCTCATAATGGACAGTTCCAGACACGTGGTAACTTAGTATTCTCTAATCCAGAATTCCGCCTATACTCAGTCCCTGCAACACAACAAGAACTCTTTGCTAAAAAGCATATAAGTTCCCTTAGCCGATGGTGTGGCCTTGTTTCCCAGTGTCAGAGGTCTGTGTTGTGTAGCTCCCACCCTGCTTTATCTATGTGTTACGCTGGGTCTTTTCCCAACACTAACACCTCCAACAGCATAGGGTTTACCAGATCATCTGACCCAAGGAGCAGAGCTGCTTGTATTGCAGCCCTGACTTCTGGCTTCAGGCCTCACCCAGAGCAGAGACATTCACTTGTCATCCAGTATATGGGCTGGAACACGTTTCTGGATGTGGAGTCTGTTTCCTTCTTTCAAATAGAAAGGTAAGATGCAGCAATTTGTCTCAGAGATGTCTTCACCTTCCCTTGACCCACTTGCATCACTAAACACTTTATAACCCTAGAAGTTCCCTAGTTGTCACCCACTTTAACACTCATGCTTTGCCATCTCTGTGTCTTACCAGTGCCTCCAGCATGCAGGCCACTTCTTGCTCACCCTCCTGACCAATGCAATGTTGTGTAGGATGTCCAGACGACCCAGATCTTATCTGAATATATATTACGACAGAGAATAGAAGGTAATGAAGCCTCAGACAGACCTGTACATGTATATAGTCATCTGTTTCATGTAAATGCAAGCAGTTTCTGACCTTTCCAGATTGGGAGAAAAAAAAGTGCCAAATCATGTGCATACTGTGTACCTGAGGCCATATTCATCTGCTCTTGCAAAAATAACACAGAGCACAGCAGCCACAATCGGGGCTATTATTTGAGCTTGCTGTGGCCTACAGTCATTCTCTGAGTCACTGGTTTCTACAGGGACCAGACTGGTGAATTAAAAGGAGCTATGATATGAACCTCTGTCCCCTGCATTCTTAATATTGCTTAGAGTAGCATTAATTTCTACCATTCCTCTTCATCACCACTTCCAAATGCAGTATGGTTAGATTCACCATCTTTGCCAGGATTGACCAAGGGCTGGGATAGAGAGGAGAATGGAGTGTAGAAGTACAGTTTCAAAAGATTCCATATCGCCTTCTCATTATGATAGCTCATTTGGTTGGAATGGGAAGAATTAAAGATGGAGGCTACTTCAATGGCCACCTATATCAGTCCCAGTTATATATATAGTCAAGGACAGGGGAGGTAATCACCGGTTGGGTCCACAGGGTGCCATGTTCTATTAAGCATCTCCACAACTCCCTCCAGGTCAAGCCCTCTTAGCTACAAACCCCTGGCTTCTGGCAGTAAAGTGCTGCCACCCCATCCCTATTGCTTCCCATTTCCCTATTGCTATCAATGAGCAAACTGACTGATTGATATGGAATTAATATGGATACACATATAGCTATAAATATATTTTTCTCTTTTTACAGAAAGGTATAATAACTATATTGATCCATACCAGAAGTACAAATCTTTTCATTTTCCTGCAGAGAAGGAGAGATGAGAGCCCCACAATATAAGAGTTGCCAGTGTTTTGGCATATTGAACTTGAGTTATTTCAGCTAAGCAATTTGAAGTGCACTGGAGCTGGACAAGGCATTGTGCATACTCTGAAGAGACTGGTATGCTAGGAAAACTCAGGCTTCACTCACTTGCTATTCATTCAATAAATCTTTGTTGCTGTTGTTTCTTTTATTTAGTCGCTAAGTTGTGTCTGACTCTGCAACCTGATGGACTGCAGCATGCCAGGCTCCTCTGTCCTTCACCATCTGCCAGAGTTTGCTCAAATTTATGTCCATTGAGTTTGTGATTCTATTTAATCATCTTATCCTCTGTCGTCCCCTTCTCCTTTGCCTTCAATCTTTTCCAGCATCAGGGTTTTTTTCCCAGTGAGACACCTCTTCTCATCAAGTGGTCAAAGTATTGGAGCTTTTCAGTATCAATCCTTGTTATGAATATTCAGGGTTGATTTCCTTTAGGATCAACTGGTTTGATTTCCTTGTTGTCCAAAGGACTCTCAAAATAAACTTTTGAGTCCCTATTAAATGAAATGCCCCAGTGCTGGGCATGGGGTGTATAATGATGAATGAAAGAGATGTGAAAAATGTTTCCAACATTATGAAAGAGAATCTGAAATGATGCTAAATTCCTGAATGTTTCCATATGGAGATCTATCTGTACAATATAAGCATGGAGAAACAATCCTTTTTTAGAGTAGGGATTGGCAAGCTATGATCTATGTTCTAAATCCAGCCACCACCTAGGTAAAGATTTATTAGAACACAGCCACACTTATTATCTGTGGCTGCTTTCAGGCTACAGTAGAAGAACAGGATATTTGGAACAGATACCACATGGCTTGCAAAGCCTCAAATATTTACTGTCTGACCCTTTACAGAAAATGCTTGCCAATCCCCATTTCAGAGTCTTGTAGGTATCTATGTGATAGTTGCTCAGTCATGTCCAGCTTGTTGCCATGGACAGTAGCCCATCAGGCTCCTTTGTCCATGGAATTCTAGAATAGTAGAGAGGGCTTTCATTTCCTCTTCCAGGGGATCTTCGCCACCAGGGATCTCCCGCATTGTAGGCATATTCTTTTCCATCTGAGTCACCAGGGAAGCCCTTTAGAATCTTAGATCTGACTTAAATTTATATTTAAAACTCGGGGTCATAACAATTACTGTGTTTGTAGGCTTTCTTTGGGCTTCCCTTGTGGCTCAGCTGGTAAAGAATCCGCCTGCAATGTTGGAGACCTGGGGTCGATCCCGGGGTTGGTAAGATCCCCTGGAGAAGGAAACAGTTACCCACTTCAGTATTCTGGGCTGAAGAATTCAGACTATAGAGTCCATGGGATTGCACAGAGTTGGACATGACTGAAAGATTTTCACTTTTTAGAATCAAACCTCATGTGCATCAGAGATGCTCAGAGGGCTCAAACAAAACTTTGTGCACACCAGGACCAAGAGACCCAACAGAGACTGAGCCAGAACTGTGTATGAGTGTCTCCTGTGGAGGTACTGATCTGCCCTGGCCTGCAACTGGGGCAGAAGCTCTGGGTGCAGGAGACCTGGTCACACAGCCTGTGGCATAAGCCATCTTGGAAGAGGTCACCTTTAACCCCATCATAGAGCCGCCGAGCAGAGGACCCACAAACTGTAGAACAATTATACCAAAGAAATTCCCTCGGTGTTAAGAAAGTTCTAGGACCCACAACAGATTTCCCAACCTGGGGATC
Organism: Cephalophus harveyi; assembly: GCA_006410635.1. Lineage (NCBI taxonomy): Eukaryota > Metazoa > Chordata > Mammalia > Artiodactyla > Bovidae > Cephalophus > Cephalophus harveyi. The sequence continues at coordinate 330,294 of SJYT01059768.1, forward strand.
TGGCAAAGGGACTGAGAACCCCCAGGGAATTTGACTTTGGAGGCCAGTGGGATTTGATTACAGAACTTACACAGGACTGGGGAGACAGACTATTGGAGGGCACAAACAAAACCTTTGTGCACCAGAACCCAGGAGAAAGGAGCAGTGACTCCACAAGAGACTGACCTAGACTTGCCTGTGAGCGCCCAGGGGTCTTCGTCAGAGGTGTGGGTAAGCGGTGGCCTGATTCAGGGTCAGGGCACTGAGTGCAGCAGTGCCTACATCAGGCCTTTTGAAGGAGGTCCATTATTTTCATTACCTCCACCATAGTTGGGGCTTTCCTGATAACTCAGTCGGTAAAGAATCTACCTGCAATGCAGGAGACCCTGGTTTGATTCCTGGGTCAGGAAGACCTGCTGGAAAAGGTATAGGCTACCCACTCCAGTATTCTTGGGTTTCCATGGTGGCTCAGATGGTAAAAAATTTGCCTGCAATGCGGGAGATCTGGGTTCAATCCCTGGGTTGGGAAGATCCCCTGAAAAAGGGCAAAACTATTCACTCCAGTATTCTGGCCTGGAGAATTCCATGGACTGTATATAGTCCATAGGATCGTTAAGAATCAGACAGGACTGATCGACTTTCACTTTTCACTTTCCACCATAGTTTGGCCTCAGGGAGGGAACACAGCCCCACCCATCAACAGAAAATTGGATTAAAGATTTACTGAGCATGGCCCAACCCATCAGAACAAGACCCAGTTTCCCCTAAAGTCAGTCTCTCCCAACAGGAACCTTCTGTAAGTCTCTTACCCTTATCCATCAGAGTGCAGACAGAATGAAAACCACAGTCACAGAAAACTAATCAAACTGACCACATGGACCACAGCCTTGTCTAACTCAATGAAACTATGAGCCATGTCTTGTAGGGTCACCTAAGATGGACGGGTCATGAGTTCTGACAAAACGTGGTCCACTGGAGAAAGGAATGGCAAACCATTTCAACATTCTTGCCTGGAGAACCCCATGAACAGTATGACAAGGAAAATATATATGATACTGAAAAATGAACTCCCCAGGTAGGTATGTACCCAATATGCTACTGGAGAAGAGTGGAGAAATAACTCCAGAAAGAATGAAGAGATGGAGACTCTTGGATGTGATTGGTGATGGAAGTAAAGTTCAATGCTATAAAGAGCAATATTGCATAGGAACCTGGAATGTTAGGTCCATGAATCAAGGTAAATTAGAAGTGCTTAAACAGGAGATGGCAAGAATGAACATCAACAGTTTAGGAATCAGTGAACTAAAATGGACTTGAATTTAATTCAGGTGACCATTATATCTGCTACGTGGGCAAGAATCCCTTAGAAGAAATGGAGTAGCCACAATATTGCATAGGAACCTGGAATGTTAGGTCCATGAATCAAGGTAAATTAGAAGTGCTTAAACAGGAGATGGCAAGAATGAACATCAACAGTTTAGGAATCAGTGAACTAAAATGGACTTGAATTTAATTCAGGTGACCATTATATCTACTACTGTGGGCAAGAATCCCTTAGAAGAAATGGAGTAGCCTCACAGACAACAAAAGAGTCTGAAATGCATTACTTGGGTGCAATTTTAAAAATGAAAGAATGATCTCTGTTCATTTTCAAGGCAAGCCATTCAGTATCACAGTAATCCAAGTCTATGCCCCAACTAGTAATGCTGAAGAAGCTGAAGTTGAATGGTTCTATGAAGACCTACAAGAGTTTTTAGAACTAATACCCATAAGAGATGCCCTTTTCATTATAGGAGACTGGAATGCAAAAGTAGGAAGTCAAGAGATACCTGGAGTAACAGGCAAATTTGGCCTTGGAGTACAGAATGAAGCAAGGCAATTGCCAAGAGAACAAACTGGTCATAGCAAACACCCTTTTCCAACAACACTAGCGAAGACTCTACACATGGACATCACCAGATTGTCAATATTAAAATTAGATTGATAATGTTCTTTGCAGCCAAAGATGGAGAAGCTCTATAAGGTCAGCAAAAACAAGACTGGGAGCTGACTGTGGCTCAGATCATGAGCTCCTTATTGCCAAATTCAGATGTAAATTGAAGAAAGTAGGGAAAACCACTAGACCATTCAGGTAGGACCTAATCAAATCTTTTATGATTATACAGTGGAAGTGACAAATAGATTCAAGGAATTAGATCTGATAGACAGAGTGCCTGAGGAACTATGAACAGAGGTTCATGACATTGTACAGGAGGCAGTGATCAAGACCATCCCCAAGAAAAAGAAATGCAGAAAAGCAAAATGATAGTCTGAGGAGGCCTTACAAACAGCTGAGAAAAGAAGAGAAGCTAAAGGCAAAGGAGAAAAGGAAAGATATACCCATTTGAATGCAGAGTTCCAAAGAATATCAAGGAGAGATAAGAAAGCCTTCCTCAGTGATCAGTGCAAAGAAACAGAGGAAAACAATAGAATGGGAAAGACTAGAGATCTCTTCAAGAAAATTAGAGATACCAAGGACATAATTTTGCAAAGATGGGTGCAAAAAAGGACAGAAATGGTATAGACCTAACAGAAGGAGAAGATATTAAGAAAAGGTGGAAAGATTACACAGAACTGTACAAAAAAGATCTTCATGACCCAGATAATCATGATGATGTGATCACTCTCCTAGAGCCAGACTACTTGAAATGTTAAGTCAAGTGGGCCTTAGGAAGCATCACTACGAACAAAGGTAGTGGACATGATGGAATTCCAGTTGAGCTATTTCAAATACTAATAGATGATGCTGTGAAAGTGCTGCACTCAATATGCCAGCAAATTTGGAAAACTCAACAGTGGCCACAGGACTGGAAAAGGTCAGTTTTCATCCCAATTCCAAAGAAAGGCAATGCCCCCAAATGCTCAAACTACTGCACAGTTGCACTCATCTCACACGTTAGCACAGTAATGCTCAAAATCTCGAAGCCAGGATTCAGCAGTACGTGAACCGTGAACTTCCAGATGTTCAAGCTGGATTTAGAAAAGACAGAGGAACCAGAGATCAAATTGCCAGCCTCAGATGGATCATCAAAAAAGCAAGAGAGTTCTAGAAAACATTTACTTCTGCTTTATTGATTATGCCAAAGCCTTTGACTGTGTTTATCACAACAAACTGTGGGAAATTCTTCAAGAGATGGGAACACCAGACCATCGTATGTACGTCCTGATAAATCTGTAGGCAGGTCAAGAAGGAACAGTTAGAACCAGACATGGAACAACAGACTGGTTCCAAATTGGGAAAGGAATATGTCAAGGCTGTATATTGTCATCCTGCTTATTTAACTTATATGCCGAGTAAATCATGTGAAATGCCAGGCTGGATGAACCACAAGCTGGAATCAACACTTCTGGGAGAAATATCAATAACCTCAGATATGCAGATGATACCCTTATGGCAGAAAGCGAAGAACTAAAGAACCTCTTAATGAAAGTGAAAGAGGAGAGTGAAAAAGTTGGCTTAAAACTCAACATTCAAAAATGAAGATCATGGCATCAGGTCCCATCACTTCATGGCAAATAGTGAAACAATGGAAACAGTGAAAGACTATTTTGGGGGGCTCCAAAATCACTGCAGATGGTGACTGCAGCCATGAAATTAAAAGATGCTACTCCTTGGCAGGAAAGCTATGACCAACCTAGACAGCATATTAAAAAGCAGAGACATTACTTTGCTAACAAAGGTCCATTTAGTCAAAGCTATGGTTTTTCCAGTAGTCATGTATGGATGTGAGGGTTGGACTATAAAGAAAGCTGAGCAACTAAGCATTGATGCTTTTGAACTGTGGTGTTGGAGAAGACTCTTGAGAGTCCCTTGGACTGCAAGGAGATCCAACCAGTCAATCCTAAAGCAAATCAATGGTGAATATTCATTGGAAGGACTGATGCTGAAGTTGAAACTCCAATACTTTGGCCAACTGATGTGAAGACTGACTCCTTAGAAAAGACCCCGATGCTGGGAAAGATTGAAGGCAGGAGAAAAAGGGAATGATAAAGGATGAGATGTTTGAATGGCATCATTGACTCAATGGACATGAGTTTGAGCAAGCTCAGGGAGTTGGTGATGGACAGGGAAGCCTGGCATGCTGCAGCCCATGGGGTCACAAGGAGACAGTTACAACTGAGCTACTGAACTGACTGAAGCTTTCATTGCTTGGGATACAAGAATAGTGGATAATATTTTGCTTTCCACAGCTTTTTCGTCAAAAAAACACATTTTTATAACTGTCACAGATAAGGCCAATAGAAAATTTAATATAAAAATTCAAGCTCTGGTACTTTACAAAAGTCATGTGAGACAGAGATGGTTATCAGTAAATACAAATAAAATATTTAAAAAATTGCTTTGAATGGTATGGGACTTCTGGACGCACGTATTTAAAATTCTTTGATTAGGAAAAAAGAACAGTATAAAAAACTCCTGCTGTCTGTCTCCCCAAATCTAACCTGAAGTAACTAAGGTTTTGTTAAATTTGAAAGCTTTCTGCAGAAATAATCCTGAAAACCCCACCCTTTTAGTGACCTTAGTGATGTTGAGCCTTCAGATTTTTCATGCATTTCTAAGATCCTTAGGTTAAAACTGTATAATAAGAAAAATATCTTTAATAATTTTCAAAGAAGAATGTATTGACAATAGGGAAAGTCTGTTTCAAAAGTTTAGCTTTTGTGGCAAACAGAATGTAGTGATCTAAAGAGTTGTATTTCCATATTAGTTGGGCTTTATTGGGGTGTTGACTCGATGCACATGAGTTTGGGTGAACTCTGGGAGCTGGTGATGGACAGGGAAGCCTGGCGTGCTGCAATTCATGGGGTCACAAAGAGTCGGACATGACTGAGAGACTGAACTGAACTGAACGGAACTCAGGAACACAGCCTCTTTGGTCACCCCCTCAGTGTGTACTACTCAAGGACAACAGAAGAAGAAAGGTGTTTCTTCATGTTCCTACTGTACAGAAGAGTAGATGAAAGTGACTAGCAGACAGAACTGAATGGAATAAAGCACACCCAAGAAAGCAATAAAATGGCACCCTTCCATGCCAGTATTCTTCACACACTGAAGAATATTTTTTACTAGGGTTGGGAAGTGTAGTGAGTTGAATTAAGTCCCCCTACCCCCACCCCCGCCAAAAAAAGGTGTGTCTAAGTCCTAACCCTGGTACTTGTGAATGTGAACTTGTTTAAAAATAGGGTCTTTGCAGTTGCATTTAAACTAAGGACTTCAAGATGAGATCATCCTGAGGTTTCGGGTGTGCCCTAAATCCAAGGACATATGTCTCTATAAAGGAAGAAGAGACAGATTTGAGACCCAGAGACAGGGGAAAGATCAACTGAGGCAGAAATTGGAAGACAGCCATGAGCCAAGCACTACCCGGAGGAGCCACAGGAAGCTGGGAGAGAGGCCTGGCGTGGATTCTTCCTTAGGGCCTCTGGATGCTGTCAGCCCCTTAACTTCATACTTCTGGTCTTCAAAACTGTAAGAGAATAAATTTCTGCCATTTTAAGCCACCAGTTTGTGAGGATTTGTTATGGCAGTCCAGGATACTAGTAAAGGGAGAAACTAATTTTTAAAGGTCTTAGATGCTTTATGTTTAAAATAAGGAGTTCATTTAAAATTAAATTGAATTAATTAGACATTTAAAATTATTAGGAATTGTCTCTATCTCACTGGATTTTGTTTTCGGTCAATTTAAGTTATATTTACCAAGGAGAGATGTCAGTTTATATAAATAATAATAACTATTAAGTAATTTTGAAATAGGGGCTTCCCTGGTGGCTCAGTGGTAAAGAAGCTACCTACAATACAGGAGACATGGGTTTGATCCCTGGGTTTGGAAGATCCCCTGGAGAAGGAAATGGCAACCCACTCCAGTATTCTTGCCTGGAGAATCCCAAGGACAGAGGAGCCTAAAAGGCTACAGTCCATGGGGTCACAAAAATATTGGATATGACTGTGAGACTGAGCACATGTGTAATTTTGAAATAGAATAAAAGGCTAAATAAAAGTAGTTAATAATGGTATAATTATATAATAAAATTATATAAATTATTTATTTTAAGTTCAAGTAATCAAGATTTCCAGGAGAAATATCAATAACCTCAGATATGCAGATGACATCATCCTTATGGCAGAAAGTGAAGAGGAACTAAAAAGCCTCTTGATGAAAGTGAAAGAGGAGAGTGAAAAAGTTGGCTTAAAGCTCAACATTCAGAAAACGAAGGTCATGGCATCTGGTCCCATCACTTCCTGGGAAATAGATGGGGAAACAGTGGAAACAGTGTCAGACTTTATTTTATTGGGCTCCAAAATCACTGCAGATGGTGATTGCAGGCATGAAATTAAAAGACGCTTACTCCTTGGAAGAAAAGTTATGACCAACCTAGATAGCATATTCAAAAGCAGAGACATTACCTTGCTGATTAAGGTCCATCTAGTCAAGGCTATGGTTTTTCCAGTAGTCATGTATGGATGTGAGAGTTGGACTGTGAAGAAAGCTGAGCACCAAAGAATTGATGCTTTTGAAGTGACCTAGATAGCATATTAAAAAGCAGAGACATTACTTTGCCAAAAATGGTCCGTCTAGTCAAGGCTATGGTTTTTCCTGTGGTCATGTATGGATGTGAGAGTTGGACTGTGAAGAAAGCTGAGCACCAAAGAATTGATGCTTTTGAAGTGTGGTGTTGGAGAAGACTCTTGAGAGTCCCTTGGACTGCAAGGAGATCCAACCAGTCCATCCTAAATGAGATCAGTCCTGGTATTCTTTGGAAGGACTGATGCTAAAGCTGAAACTCCAGTACTTCGGCCACCTCATGTGAAGAGTTGACTCATTGGAAAAGACTCTGATGCTTGGAAGGATTGGGGGCAGGAGGAGGAGGGGATGACAGAGGATGAGATGGCTGGATGGCCTCACCGACTCAATGGACGTGAGTTTGAGTGAACTCCAGAAGTTGGTGATGGACAGGGAGGCCTGGAGTGCTGCAATTCATGGGGTCACAAAGAGTCAGACATGACTGAGCGACTGAACTGAACTGAACTGAAGAAAAACATTTTTCTTATTTCTCTAGTCTTTTATCCTCTTCCCCTCTCCTGCTAGTTTTCTTTTGAAATATTCAGAATCATAAGACTTCTTTTAGGGAACACTGAAGGATTTAAGATTTAAACAATAAATCTAAACCTTAAACTAAGGATTTCAAGATGAGATCATCCTGGATTTGGGGTGTACACTAAATCCAATGACACATGTCTTCATAATGGAAAGAGAGAGATTTGAGATGCAGAGACAGAGGAAAAGGTCATGTTGTCTAAAGAGATTTAGACAATAAAATAAGTTACTTGATCTTAGAAAACAGAATCACGTTGTCCCTATTCTTTGTCAGAATTTTAGCAGATTGCTAACTTTGGGTTGAGTGCTGTCCACTCCTGAGCGATCATGTGAGTTGGACAAATCAAAGCACTGGGGAGTCTTCCTGTGGGGATGAATAGAGACAGGTCAGAGTCAGGCAGGCAGAAGGCCTATGATTCAGATCCTGCTGGGTTCCCAGGCTCTCCTGCCCTTCCCTTCCCACAGTCAGAGCTGTTTGAACCCCACCTGCTGCCTTAGCACTGCCCCGAGGCACAGTTCCACGTTTACCCGTAAAGCAGCCTGAACCCCAGTGGTTCTCAAGCTTCAGTTGCATTTGTAAAAATGCCAACTCATGTGTGTTGCCCTAGATTTTCTCAATCCAAATTATCAGGGTCCAGACCTGGCAATATGAATTTAGAATTCCTCCAGGTGATTCTATGCCAGTGCATGAATTAGCGATGATGGGCAAACAAGCTAGACCAGGGGTTCTGCAAGTGTGGTCTTTGAATCAGCATCATCACCATCCCTCGGGAACTTGTTAGAAATGCAAATTCCTGGGCCCCACTTCAGGCTTGCTGAATCAGAAATGGGAAGGGAGTCCAATTATCTGTGGTTTAACCAGTCTTTCAGGTGATTCCTGTGATAGCTCAAATTTGAGAACCATTGCCCATACGTAGACTCACTTCCAAAGGAGAGAGTCTGGATAAGGGGAAAATAGTAATTCCGAAAACCTGGTGAGCATCATTTTAATCAGGTGACCAGGTTTAACACCCTTTGTGTTAAATCTTGCTGGTGTCATGTGCCTCCTGATACGATGTCCTTCACCCTCATGGTCTTCTTCCTACAGAACCATAATCCAAATCTAATCATTAGGAAATACCAGACGTATGAAAAAAAACTGGAGAATATTCTGCAAAATACTCTTCAAGACTACCAAGGTCTTGAATAGCAAGGAAAAACTGAGAAACTGTCACAGACTGGAGAAGACTAAGGAGACATGACAATTGAATACAATATAGGATCCTGAATTGCATCCTGGAACAGAAAAGGACAATAGTGGGAAAAGTGGAGAAAAATGTGAATAAGGTCTGAAGTTTAGTTACTACTATTGCACTAGCATTCATTTCTTAATTTGACAAATGTATCCCATGAAGTAAGATACTGACATTAAGGAAATGGGATGAACAGTATATGGGAACACTTTGCATGTTTTGGAACTTCTCTGTAAATCTAAAAGTATGCCAAAAAATATTTTTAAAAGTCAACAACAACAACAAAAAG
>SJYT01059768.1:339203-359265 GCA_006410635.1 Cephalophus harveyi
AGAAGATCCTCAGGTCAATCATTCAATGTACAGTAAAAGTTGAAAAACCCTGCTCTTTACCACAAGCCTGGGATTTAGTATCAGCTTAACCTTGTCTGGACCTGAAACACATACTAGTTTCTATTGTGAGCCACTGTCTATTTATTAAAACCCAAGCTCTGTTTTCAACCTGATTGATATCAATAAGCTCTGTGCCACTCCTTAGGAGTCAGTCCTTATATGTTATAACATTCCCCAAAGGCTCAGACCCTACCTTTTATTTATGAGATATTTCCTTCCTTAAAAGGTGGGAGTCTTGCCTTTGATCCCTAAGCCTGCCTGGGGCCTGCTACCTGTCACAGACTTCCCTCTTGCTGACATGTCTTGTATTTTAAGTGCTGCCTCCTCGAAGCACCCTGTCATAGTGTTCCATGCACCTCTTGTGCTGATAGCACTGGGATTTCCACTTATTGTCACTAAAAAATCAGATGTTATACTTTATTTGCAGATTCAACCAGGCCTGGAAATACCTAGAGATAGGATGGCATGTGCAGAGCTTGCTTCTCCAACAGATAGCTCAACAAAAAGAGCAGGATTTCCAGAAATTCCAATGTTTACTGAAAAACTGGGTTCAGCAGGATCTGGGATTTGAGATAAAAGCTAGAGGCCTAGAAATGAAGCCGGAGAGGTAAACAATTTTCTCTGTGTCCAGATTTTTTCTTTTGGTGTCATTGAATCTCAGAAATAAGAACCTACTGATTTTATAAAGATAGTTTGCTTTTATGGATATTATAAAATCCAGCCAGAATGGTGAGCATGGACACTTTTCCTGAACATGTTAGCATTAACTTTCTTCTCTTGGAGAAAAGGATTGCAGTGAATTCCTGAAGTTTAAAAGTTCAGAGACATGACTCTTTGAAAAGATGTCTGGCCCGGTCTATTCAAAGGAAGACCAGGCTTCTTGGTTTCATAGGGAAAACACTGGGCCCCTGTCTTGGGGCATCTTGGCAAGCATCATCCTCAGGAAATATTGTGTGAATTGGACCAACTCTTCAGGGAAGAGTTGCACCAGCAGCCAAATGACTTGTGAGCAGCTGAGGCAACCATGCAATGACCTTAAAGTTGGAACCAACCTGGTGAGTGGGACATGGGAGAGGCTGATGGGATTCCACACCTGTCTGAGCAGTGGAAGAGCTCTGGATTGGGCTGGGAGTGCCCATGTGTCGGCAGCGGGTAGATAGTTCGTGAGTATACAGTTTGCAACTCTCTGGTGCACTGAGTGTGCTCCGTTTGCAGTGACCTGGAGACACCCATTTGAACCAACACATCCCACTCCACAAATGCACTGATTTCCAATCTTTTGTGTGATTTAATTTAAACATTTGAAAAACTCTAATCTTGCTGCTGAACAACTAAGGGGAGAAGAGGTTTTTCTCACATTTTGATCAGGATAGACAGGAAACTTAGAGTAGTTTCACAGTCCAGAGAAAAAGGAGAGCTGGGGAAGAAAGGAGCCAGGCTACCTGAGGGCATTGACCCCTGGCTGCGGTGGAGGAGGCAAACTCACCCTGAGATGAACAGTGGGGACTTCGGTGTCAATGTTAGGAAGAAATTCCACTCTTTTGGAACAATTTAACACCATCTCCATTTAAGATATTCATGTTTAAAATTTTGACACTTTGGAATCTAAGAATTGTGATGAAATACCCAATAAGAAAAAACATTGTCATAGAAGGTAGTACGTTTACTCCTTTGGCTTCGGGATCCTAAGTTGCATTACAAAACCAATTAGCTGTAGGCTAGGCAGTATGTGAGTCATTTCTTTCTTCTCACATTAATATCAACTGTGAAATCTAAAGTGAATGATGACATTCCAAGGACAATTGCATATGATTCTTCTTCAGCAAGTTCGGGCAACTCAGAGTAGCTGTCATAAGGGAATACGTCATCTCACGCTATTCTAATGATGATGGCTCCACTGGGAAGCATCATAAGGGAGAAAATGAGTTTAGTGTCTGGGCTGTGTCTGAAGTTAAAGTGAAGCTGAAAAGCAAATATTATATTGAAATTAATTTCGGGTTTTGTTGATAACAGATGAGAAATTAGCTTCAGGGGTGTTTAAAAAAACACCAATAATTTTGAAAAGCAATGAGATCCATTCATTCATCTGTAGGTATACAAAGTTATTTACATTCTGATCAAAAATATGAGAAAAAAATCATAGTGAAATGTCTGGAATGAGATGCACTAAGTTAAAAGTGAGTGTCTTCAATGATGGGACAATGGAAATTAACCTATTTCTTCCCATTTCTCAATAATTTCAGTTTGTCTGAAATTGTTCAATAATTAAAAGAATAAATTCCTTTCAAAAATTACAGCACAAAAGGACAAATAAAGATATGATTACATGATATGATGATATTAATCATAATATATAATTCTACTTATATGAAGTTTCTAAAGTGGTCAGATCATAGAAACAGGAAGTAGGAAGGTAGTTGCCAGGGGCTATGGGGAGGGAAAGGGGTAGTTTTAGTGTCACAAGATCAAAGATAGAAAGATCTAGAGATCTGTGCACAGCAATGTTAATATACTGAACACCACACTTAAACATGGTTAAAATGGTAAATTTAATTTTAATTTAAAAATTTTAACTTAAAAAAAAAAAAAGTAAAATGAATAGTACAGGACCTCCCTAGTGGTCCAGAGGCTAGGAATCCTCCTGCCAATGCAGGGGACAAGGGAAGATCCCACATGCCTCAAGGCAGCTAAGCCCGTGGTCTGCAACTATGGAAGCCTGTGCTCTGCAACAAGAGATGCTACAGCAATGAGAAGCCTGCATACCGCAAGGAAGAGTAGCCCTGGCTCACCACAGCTATAGAAAGACAGTGTGCAGCAATGAAGATGCAGTATGCTGCTGCTAAGTCACTTCAGTCGTGTCTGACTCTATGTGACCCCATAGACGGCAGCCCACCAGGCTCTCCTGCCCCTGGGATTCTCCAGGCAAGAACACTGGAGTGGGCTGCCATTTCCTTCTTCAATGCATTAAAGTGAAAAGTGAAAGCGAAGTTGCTCAGTCATGTCCAACTCTTAGTGACCCTATGGACTGCAGCCTACCAGGCTCCTTCGTCCATGGGATTTTCCAGGCAAGAGTACTGGAGAGGGTTGTCATTGCCTTCTCCGAAGACGCAGTATAGTCAAAAATAAATAAAAACATAAAAAAAAAAATGAACAGTACAATACAGGACCATAAGTAAAATAACAATGATGGAAAGATTAAAATGTTTAAATACAGTATATTCCACAAGGACTTGGGACACTGTCAAGATATGGGAGTTAAGGTCAGAAATGAGCCCAAAGTGCCCACCTGATGCTGGCACCATGCAAGAAGTTGGGCGTACAGGAAGGGAAGCCGTTTTGCAGAAGAAAAGGAGATACAAGATATGAATTCAACTTAAGGAGTCAGTGTCTATAAAATAACCAGTCTAAAGTTTGCCTTAGAAAGCTGGATACACAGATCTGGAGCACAGGACATAAAGATCAGGATTAGAAAGAAAAAAAAGAAAGACGCAGTGATCTGAAGTGGGTGGGGTCACCCTAGATTAGAGCGAAAAATAAGATAAATGCAGGCTAAACGAAAAAGAACATGTAACAACAACCAGTGTGTGGGGTAACTGAGAAAAAGGGAGTGTATTTATTTCTCAGGGCTGCCGTAACAAATTACCACAAACTGGGCAGCTTACAACAACAGAAATGTGTTCTCTCACAGTTCTAAAGGCCTGAAATCTGAAATCCAGGCGTCATTGGAACATGCTCCCTCCGACGGTTCTGGCAAAGACTCCTTGGTTCTTCAAACTCCTGGTGTCCCTATGCATTTCGTGACTTGTGACTACATCACTCCAGTGACTGCATCGTCCAGTCTCTGCCTGTCTTCACGCTGCCTTTTCTTCTGTGTGTGTGCCTTTTCCTCTTCTATCTCTTCAAAGGAAAGTTGTCATTAATCTAGAGCTCACCTTCATAAGCTAGGCTGCTCTTACCTCAAAAAATTCCTAACTCTATCTGCAAAATTCCCTTTACCACATAATATTACATCCCCTGGTTCCAGGGGTTAGGATGTGGATATCTTTTGGGGAGTTACCATTCAACCCACTATATGAATAAGGTCAGGAAATTATAAGAACTTTGGGGGTGGGGAAGGATGAATAGAGATTTAGAGATTAGCAGATGCAAACGATTGGATTTAGAGATTAGCAGATGCAAACGATTGTATTTAGAGTAGATAAACAACAGGCCTACTTTATAGCACAGTAACTATGTTCAATGCCCTGTGATGATAAACCACAATGGAAAAGAATATGAAAAATAATATATATATATATGTAGATATATAAAACCGAATCACTTTGTTGTACAGCCGAAATGAACGCATTGCAAATTAACTATACAGTAAGTCACTATCTGGCAGATCCTGCTCATAGCACCAACTGTCTCACTGTTCCTCACTGTGTGGACTGTTCGCTGAATCCATGGTAGACAAGGTGCAAGCTAAGAGGCTAGAGGAAAACTCAAGGAGCCATAGAAACTGCTGACACGTTTATTCTCTCCTGGCTGGTGCAGCAGCCATAGCAGTGGACATAACACAACTTTAACGTCGCCGCAAAGCCTCAGATGGTGCTTATATAGGCGTACTGCACAAAGTAGCCTGTAATCAGACAAGTACCTCATGAGGCGCATGCCCAGTGCTATAAGTGATCTCAGCTGTTACATAATCATTATTTATAAAACAGGGTAAGAGTAAGAGGCCGTGGGGCAAGAAAGCGTGACCATACCATCTTGGCTGGTTTGCTCTTTCCCTACAGTCCGTATATATGAACTTTCAGGTTTAGAGCTTTCAGAGATGTGAGCATGCCCAGAGGAAGGACAAAGAGGGACAAGAAGAAGAAGTAGCTGAAGAACCAAGAGATCCATGATGCAGGAAATGGCAAGGGGATTTTCTTTATTTGAGGAGGCACCGTTAGTTTAAAGAATTCGCCTGCCAATGCAAGAGACACAAGAGACATGGGTTCAATCCCTGGGTTGGGAAGATCCCATGGAGGAGGAAATGGCAACCCACTGCAGTATTCTTGCCTGGGAAGTCCCATGGTTAGAGAACCAGGTGGGCTACAGTCCATGGGATCTCAAAGAGAAACGACTGAGTGACTGAGCACCATCGTTCATTGTTAATTTTTGAAGCATAGAACCTGAATGTAGAGCAGAACACAAAGGTTGCAGCAGCCATTCAGAATGCAGGTCAGCGTTACTGCATCATCTATGAGAGAAGAGCTACTACCCAGACATCACTGGATCATGTTTTCAAGAGGCTTCAGTTCAGTTCAGTCGCTCAGTCGTGTCCGACTCTTTGCAACCCCATGAATCGCAGCACGCCAGGCCCCCCTGTCCATCACCAACTCCTGGAGTTCACTCAGACTAACGTCCATCGAGTCCGTGATGCCATCCAGCCATCTCATCCTCGGTCATCCCCTTCTCCTCCTGCCCCTAATCCCTCCCATCATCAGAGTCTTTTCCAGTGAGTCAACTCTTCCCATGAGGTGGCCAAAGTACTGGAGTTTCAGCTTTTGCATCATTCCTTCCAAAGAAATCCCAGGGCTGATCTCCTTCAGAATGGACTGGTTGGATCTCCTTGCAGTCCAAGGGACTCTCGAGAGTCTTCTCCAACACCACAGTTCAAAAGCATCAATTCTTCGGCGCTCAGCCTTCTTCACAGTCCAACTCTCACATCCATACATGACCACAGGAAAAACCATAGCCTGGACTAGACAGACCTTAGTCGGCAAAGTAATGTCTCTGCTTTTGAATATGCTATCTAGGTTGGTCATAACTTTTCTTCCAAGGAGTAAGCGTCTTCTAATTTCGTGGCTGCAATCACCATCTGCAGTCATTAGGTAGAACTAAATCCAGCAGGGACCCAGAACCAGTGCCACCAGTGTCAGGTATGAGTGAAGTCACTGCTTGCCCTCCATCTCCTATTACTAACGACCCTTCAGCTCTGCCATATCCCACCTCCTCTCCTGCCTCCAGTCGGTAACTCTTACCCGTTCACTAGATGCCCCTTACCCACTCACTGTATTCTAGCTGTCATACTGAACCACTGTATTTTCCAAGGTACTATATCATAAGATTAAAAGAATGTGTTTTCTTTATTTTTTATGTATTATTTGTGTGAGAAATATCGTAAGCGTTTTAGAATACAGTATTACACAGCTGATTATTTTACTTTTTACCTCAGCTAACTTGGTTGGAGTTACAAACACTTTGAACTTACAAACAAGCTCTCTAAATGGAACACGTTCATCTGTAGGGGACTTACTATACTTCAGCAAAATGAATTAAAAAAAAAAAAAAGCTATGGGGAAAAGGATCTCTTTGTATGAGTCAGTTAATAAGTCCTACACTTAAAAAAAAAAAAAAAACCTGCTTAATTTTGTGTAACACACCTTTCCCCAAATGCATTTGCACTCTCTTCTCCAGTGTAAATACAAAGATGAATAAGGTCCAAGCCCAGACTTTATGAAAGCCAGTGGGAAAGCAGCCTGTTCTCAAAATAATTGGATTGCACTGTTTATGTGCTACAATAGAAAAATGTTCAAAGTGATGGAGGCCCAGTTAGAGGTAAAAGCAATTTTCTGTAGAATCAAAGAGTGTAAGTGGAAACTGGCCAAAAAAAACCAAAAAAACAAAAAAAACTGCTGAGGAGGAGGCTTAATTCCAGGAAGAGACTTCATGACCAGTGGCTTGGAGGCTGGGAAGGGCTTATGGAGTGTTTAGAGAAAGAAAGTTCGGATGACCCTAAAGGGTATGGCCTGAGAAAACAAGAGGTTGTGCTGAGACTGTGCACAGACTTTTATCCTTACTTTTGTGTCCGTCTCTAATCGAGATCTAGAACATTAAAGGGAGTCCAGTGTGGAGAAAGAAATAAGACTGCTAGTTACCATAGAAATTAAAGAATCACCTAGGGCTCTGTGAGTTTAGATTGATCTACTTTGAGCACAGGTTTCCAAAGATAAAGGTTAGAAGTATACTGAAGAACAGCGTGAGACTTCCCTGATGATCCAGTGGTTAAGACTCTGTGTTTCCAATAGAGGGGGCACAAGTTCAATCCTTAGTTGGGGAACTAGGATCCCAGATGCTGCGTGGTGTGGCAAAAAAAAAAAAAAAAAATATATATATATATATATAATAATAAAATAAAATAAATAAAAAGCAGGACAGCAGTGGGAATGGGCAACATGTGTGACATGGGAAAGAGGACTGTAGTAGAGGCCAGAAGCAATGATGATCTCTGGGCTTGTCAGCTTGGGAACATGGACAAAGAGCGACACAGCTGAAAGGAAGTGAAAGCTGAGAAGGGACATGGGAAAACAGAGTTCACAATCCCTCACACAAGATTTCAAATCTCAACAGCTCTGAAAAGCTAGCTTTTAAAAAATAAGTCTGGTGCAAGTCACTTGATGGTCAGCCCAACCTGAGTTAACATGAGGACATTTGTAATGTTCACACTTTACAGTGAATAAACACATTTTGCTGAAGAAACACTGGATTTGATTATAGGATATTGCTCGCATAATACATGGCACAGGCGTCATCTTACCTTTCTCAGATTTGATAAACGTCAGAACCAGGTATTTCTGAGTTCAAGACCTAATGTTTTTGATATGTCATTTTGCACCCATAGTGAGTCCAGGGTGAAAGCTGCATTTGAGGAATTCAACCTCAACTTGCTCTCCTGTCAAGAGAAAGTATACACAGATCAGAGGTGTGTGTGTGTGTTTGGGTATGTGTTTGGGTGGGGGGAGCGGGGGGAGACAATTTTCCAGCAAACTAGAATCATTTCTATCTATAGTGGAAATTTTAAATAAAATGTCAAAATAATCCAGGAAAAAAACTCTCCTCACAGGATGAGTTCTTAAATTTTAACAACTTGAAACAAATTTCACAGTAGGGCTAAAGCTTAAGGCCTAATGTATATAGTGGCACTGCACACAGATTTTCCTGTATCAAAAATCCAGCTCAGATTTTTCATCTGAGCTAACTTCTATGAGAAAATTTCAACAAGTAAACTTTACATATTTTCTTCTCTGTGATTTGCTTCCATTTCTGAGCTCTTACTGAACCAGACCAGCACAACAGGGACTGCCGCCTGTCTTCACATGCCCTCCTTGACTCACAGAACACTCGGATTTCTTTTGAAGTGAGGCCTTTGGAATACGTCCATTTCTAGAGGCTATTTTTACTTGCTCAAGCAGATTTACAAGAGTGGTCTGCAAAAGCTTGCTTGTTCCCTTTAGGCCGATTTGCTGAGAAATGTGAAGAAGAGAGGAGAAAAAACAATCAGGCTTCCCATGCTTTCTATTTAGAGAGAAGAAAAGTGGACTTTGAACAATTAGCAACAATTTAGAAAGAGAAGGCATCCTTTGCTGGCTCACAAAGTCCTGATTCCTGGACCAGGTCTAATTTAACTTGGTGAACAGGGAAGAGCATGTTACCAAAGCATGTGTGTGTATGTTGTGTGTGTGCGAATATGCATGCACATGCACACACATATACACACCATAGACCACTGAAGGGACAATTTAGGAAGTGCAAACTACCTATGTGTAAACTAAATGATGCAAAGATATTGTACAGCACAAGGAATACAGCCAATATTTTATAATAACTTTAAATGGAATATAACCTTTAAAATTGTATTCCTGAAACTTACATAAATTTGTAAATCAACCATACCTCAATTAAAAAAAAAATTCATGTCCACCAGATAAAAAAGTGTTTCTCTCTCCCCTCCCTCCTTTCTCCTCTCCTCCATCAGCCTTCCTACTACACAATGACCTCAAAGATCACTAGGATTCAGTGAAAACCAAACATGTTGTTGCAAGTAAGGTTTCAGAACAGATGAGTTCATTTGATCACATTCCAGTTTCCTAATTACTATGGATTAATTTTAATGAGAGGAAGTACATATAAATTATAACTGCTCTATTTTTCCATTCAGCAGAAATAATACAGTATGGTGATGCCAGTGGTAAAAAGCCCACCTGCAGGAGACGAAAGAGACCTGGATTCAATCCCTGGGTCAGGAAGGTCCCCTGGAGAAGGGCATAGAAACCCGCTCCATTATTCTTGCCTGGAGAATCCCATATACAGAGGAGCCTGGCAGGCTACAGTCCATGGGGTCACCAAGAGCTATACACGACTGAAAGGACTTAGTAGTAAGCATAAATAATTGCAACACATCCTGAGATTAACACTTACTATTTTATCTCTGCCCAGAGTGGGACAAGTAAAATGAGACATCATGGCTTTTTAGAGCCTGTTTAAATCGCTCGATACTGTATCTCTCTTTAGTTTTCCATATGTCATTAATTCACTCAATATATATTTCACATGCACTTTTTCTTGTGCTCATAGCATTTCTGCCAGTGTCAGAAACAAGGTGAGAACACAGACTTTTCAAGAGAAGGAAGTTAATCGTTGATTGACAAGCAGCTATTCTGAGTCAAATAACTTACTTTGTCATTTAATTTATTCTCCAAAACCATGGTTATTATTATTCCCATTTTCTAAAGATGGCAAACAGATTTACAGAAATAAAAGAGCTTTCACAGAGCTCATACAGCTAAAAGATGATGAAAACCAGATTCATTTTTCCATCAGAGATTTATGTACCACTTACCAAGTATCTGGGAGTGCCCTGGGATATACCATAATACAAAACAGACAAAAGTCCTTCCCTGCTACCACTTTCCACTGTAACAGTGGCCTTCAACCCTGGTTGAGAACACACTAGGATCATCTGGAGAGCTTCTAAAACACATCTGCACTAATGTCTCTGTGTGTGTGTTGGGGGGGCGGTTAGTTGCTCAGTGGTATATGACTCTTTGCAACCAATGTCTACTCGTGGTAATTTCTGGAAGTAAAACCCAAGTTTAAAGACGTTTTAAAATTCACCAAGTATTTCAAGAGTGAGTCCACTATTGAGAATCTTTAGACCCTTTTAGACCCTTTATTTATTAGATTATGCTGAATACGAGGTCACCACTCAAAAAATTTACACTGTACATAAGTTACAGATAAATGCATAAAAATATAATTCACTTGGAAAACAATTTTGAGGTAAGGTATAAGCAAATTTAAAATTGCATTATATGTATTTAAAGTAAAGGAATTCATGAAGGACACAATTCCTTTGGGAGTTGGGATGGTGTTGTGCACAAAATCGCACCCCCCCAACTCATATTTTAAAATTTGAACCCCACTATCTGAGAATGTGGGTGTATTGGGAGAAAGGGCTTTCAATGAGGTAATTAAGTTAAAATGAGGTCATTAGGGTGGACTGTAGTCCAATCTGAAGAGTGTCTTTATAAAAAGAAGACATTTGGGCACACAGAGAATCAGATACAAACACAGAGGCGAGACCATGTAAGGACACAGCAAGAAAGCAGCCATCCACGAGCCAATAAGAGAGGCCTCAGGAGAAATCAACACTGCAGACACCTTGATCTTGGATGTCTGGCCCACAGAACTATGGAGAAAATTAATTTCCATTGTTTAAGACACCCAGCCTGTGGAATTTTTTAGGGTAGCCTAGCAAACTAAAACTCATGGGTTCATGGAAGTATAATTTCTCAAATGAAGGGAGTAAAGAAAAAGCACTTGAAGGCAGTGTGTGCTTTTGCCTAGAGTCAAAACTCTAGTCCAGTTCTCAAACTTGGGTGTGTAACAAAACCATTGTGGAATTCAGTAAAGTGCATATACTCAAGGTTATCTTACTTCCACAAGTTTGAGCCATTCTATTCTTTGCTTGCTTCTAGGGATTCTGATAGGCAACACTGAAATGGTGCAACTCAGATGGGACTTGAACCTATGGTCTTTTAACTGAGATCACACACCTGGTCTCAGGACTCAATGAAGCTCAGGTTCTTGGTGTCTAACTGCAGAAAGAGTTCAGTGAGAGGCAAATTGATAGGTAAGAAGTGGATTATTTAGAAAGAAACACACTCCATAGACAGTGTGTGGACCATCACAGAAGGCAAGAGCAGCCTTGAAATATGATGTGGTTAGTTTTTATGGGCTGGGTAATCTCATAGATTGATGAGTGGAAGGATTATTCCAACCATTTTGGGGAAGGAGCAGAGATTTCCAGGAACTGGGCCACGGCCCACTTTTTGGTCTTTGATGGTTGACCTCAGAACTGTCACGGTACTGGTGGGTGTGTCACATAGCCTGTTCATATCTTACGGTGAGAGTTTACTGAGGCACAAAATCTGGTGGAAATTGACTCATCTGCCGTCTTGGACCTAATGGTTCTAGAACCTATTTGGTCCTAATCATTTTATATAGTGTCTTCAGACTGTGTAATTCTTTTAAAGTTTGTGCCATGCTCCCTTCTCTTTTGTTTTAACACCATTTAGAATCATTAGGCTAAGAAGGTGGGAACTGCGAGGACTTTCCAGTAGTCATGTATGGATGCAAGAGTTGGACCATAAAGAAGGCTGAATGCCCAAGACTTGATACTTGGTGCTGAATTGAAATTGTGCCACTGAAGAAGACCTTTGAGAGCCCCTTGGACAGTAAGGATATCAAATTAGTCAATCCTAAAGAAAATCAGTCCTGAATATTCATTGGAAGAACTGATGCTGAAGCTGAAGCTCCAGTTCTTTGGCCACCTGATGCCAGGAGCTGACTCATTAGGAAAGACCTTGATGTTGGGAAAGATTGAAGGCAAAGGAGAAGGAGATGACATAGGATGAGATGATTGGATGGCATCACTGACTCAATGGACATGAATTTGAGAAAACTCCAGGAGATAGTGAAGGACAGAAGTCTGACATGGGGTCAAAAAGAATTGGACCCGACTTATCGACCGAACAGCAACAACATTGGCAGGTG
The DNA here is from genome assembly GCA_006410635.1 of Cephalophus harveyi. Lineage (NCBI taxonomy): Eukaryota > Metazoa > Chordata > Mammalia > Artiodactyla > Bovidae > Cephalophus > Cephalophus harveyi. The sequence goes on from SJYT01059768.1 coordinate 351,129, forward strand.
AAAAGTGGTTTTACTGGGGGATAAGGAGAGGCTAGAGTAAGTATGACACATGTGGAGGAGGATGGTGATGTTAAGGAAATATACAAATTAGGAAAGAAAGAGAGATGGTTAATTTTATGTATCTATGTGGCTTGGGGGTGTTGCCTAGATAATTGGTCAAGAGTTATTCTAAATGAGTCTGTGAAGATATTTTTGGATGATATGAACATATAAATGGGTAGGCTTTGGGTTAAGTAGATAATATGAGTGGTCTTTGGTGTTCTGAATAGGACAAAAACTGACCTTCCCCAAGCAAGGAGGAGTTCTGCCAGCAGAAAGCCTTTGAGATAGGTATAGATAGATAAATGATAGACAGATAGAGATAGGCACATGAACACACACACACTGCTAGTTCTGTTTCTTTGGAAACCCTGAATATGGAAGGAGAATTTAGAACGATAACACAATACATTGAAGGAAGACCTTCACAAACAAGTTAAAGAGTTTGAACTTTATCTTGTTGGGGGCTATATAAGTTTTCAGATAAACCAGATGAGCCTTCAGAGTACAGGTTTGCTGTTGGTACTCAAGTACAAAGATCAGTATAGAGTACAGATTAATCCCTTTTCTATTTAAACTGATACCACAGAAAGAGGAGCAGCTGTTCAGAAACATCACTGACTCCATGGACATGAGTTTGAGCAAACTCTAGGAGGCAGTGAAGGAAAGGGAAGCCTAGCTTGTTGCAGTCCATGGGATCACAAAGAGTCTGACATGACTTAGTGACTGAACAACAAAAAGGAATTTTTTAGCCTACCTTTCTAACTTGGTTTTCAAAGACTCCTGGTCATATCTGTCTTGTGTCTCTAAAGGATGGGAGAAGATGCTGCTTATATTTGCTTTAAAATGTTGAAATCATCTGTGTTTATCATACCCTTGTTTAGTTTTGTAAAATAGTTAAATTTTCTTAGCTCTAGACCAGTATAGATGTCCTTCTTAATTTGTTTAAATTTGTCAGTTCTCTCTCTGGTATTTTACCCTTGTCTGTGCTGAGATGCCACATCATTCCTTCATAGAGTCTTTCATTCCATTCAGCACTCATGAAATAAACATATATTGAGTACCTACCCTAAACTCTACACTGTGTTGGGCATTGGGGATATAGTACAGTGTTCAACAAGACAAAAGTCACAATCTTGGTCTCATTATAATCTCATAAAATTATACTTAGTGCAAGAAATAAGGGGGAATGTTATAAAACATACTGACCAAGACACCTGATGGGATCCTATTAGCTAAGCAAAATGTGTTGGAAGTTTTCTTTGCACATGCCAGATTTCTAGAAAATTCATGGAGCAGAACTAACATGAATGGAGATTCCAGTAGGCATAAACTACTTCTCCAGGACATAGGCTCTTTTCCTCCCTCTCTCCCCTCCCTTTCACTCAGCAAATATGTTTCAATCCATACTACGGAAAGGTTGAGTGAAGGTACAAAAGCCACCTGGGGGATCTTCCCAGAGCTTTCAATGTAAAAGGGATTAAACAGAAAACATTTCAAAAATCATACAGATCAATGTAAACTCTGGCTCTAAGTGCAATGAATAAAAGGCACACATAGAAATGACAGAATTCACTTAACCTGAATCATTAGAGTCAGTGCCAAGCACAAGTACCTGGGTTCTTATTTATAGAAAATTCTACCAGGTTCTAGTTGAGCAGTTTCTCAGTTCACTGAGCCTCTATCTATGCTAGAAATATCATTTTTTTCCCCTCCAAAATACTCTATAAGTTATTTGCTATTAAATACCCCCAAAAGAGCTTACGCTTTTAATTGTGTAGCCACACAACTCTGTTATCTCATTGTGAGGATGAATATTTTCCTTTTGAGTAAGTAAATAGTGTCTGAGTTGAAAGTGGATCCCCCATTGTGATTAGAATGGAATTAGGATAGTTAGACAGTTAGTTGTAGAAGTCCCAGTAGGGGATTGCAGGTAGAGAGGGAAACCTAGGAAACTTTGAGAGACCGCTGGAAGTTAATGATTACTCAAGAAAAGTCTCATAACTTTGTGGAACAAAGCAGGCTTGCTTAACTATAAAGCCATAAGTAAAAGTACAAGATATGTCCTAGGTCATTAGGTGAAAGAACAATGTCTCCACCCTTCTAGTGATTTGAATAAATGCTATGATAGTCCTAGTTTGACCTCATAGGGTCAGAGACTCTCTTGTCAGATATGATAGAGTAGCTAGTGATGTAAACTTGATGTCTACTCAAAGAAGACATCTTTTCCCCTCCCTCACTTTCCTTTGATTATAAAATTGTAGCTCACTTAATCCTTGGTGCAGAATTCTCTCACCTGACCATTTGCATCTCTCAAAGCATACTATATTAATAAATCTGTTTCTTGCCTATCACTTTGCCTCTCGCTGAATTTCTTCTGCATTGAGGCATGAAGAACCTGAGCCTCAGGAAGTCCAGGCACCATGTGAATTATTCTAATTCAAAGACCATGGGTTCATATACCAATCTAGGTTTAGGCTCTGTTTGGGTTTGAATCTGAAGTACTTGGTTGCAACTGGACAAAGATAGAGATACCAAGACAGTCTCCACTATAATAACATCAAATATCCCTTTCTGGGTACAGAAGAGCAAGACATTGCTGTGTACTCATTCCACATGTTTATCTAGTGGGCTATGGTAATAGTCTTCATTAGACTTACCTGGAGAGGAACTTCCTTGATGGTCCAGTGGTTGAGAATCCACCTGCCAATGCAGGGGTCACAGGTTTGGATCCTGATCTTGGAAGTTCCCACATGCTGTGGGGCAACTAAGCCCATGAGCTATAACTACTGAAACCCACATGACTAGAGATTGTGGTCTACAACAAGAAAAGCCATAGCAATGAGAAATCCATGCCCTGTAACTAGAGAAAAGCCGAGCACAGCATGAAGACCAATAACAGCCAATAAATAAAGTAAATAAAGAGAATTTTTTAAAGAATCACCTGGGGAACTCAAAGACTGTTACTTGAGTTTAATCCTCAGAGAGTTGTGTTGGTCTTGATATAACTGGGTTTTACAAGAAACTCTCCAATTAAAAGGAAATGTAAATTACATCCCCACCAACAGTGGGAATTGGTACAGCTACTATGGAAAACCGTAGGGTGTTTCCTTAAACAATAAAAGTAGAGTTACCATATGATCCAGCCATCCCACTCCTGAGTATATATCTGGAAAATATAAAAACTCTAATTTGAAGAGATACATGAACCCCAATGCGCATAGGAGCACTATTTAGAATAAGAAAGACATGGAAGCAACCTAAATATGCATGGACAGATGAATGGTTAAAGAAGATGTGGTGTATATATACAATGAATATTATTCATCCACAAAAAATAAAAGCTATGACAAATCTAGACAGCATATTCAAAAACAGAGACATCATTTTGTTAACAAAGATTCATATAGTCAAAGTTATGGTTTTTCCAGGAGTCATGTACGAATGTGAGAGTTGGACCATAAAGAAGGCTGAGTGCTGAGGAACTGATACTTTTGAACTGTGGTGCTGGAGAAGACTCTTGAAAATCACTTGGACAGCAAGGAGATCAAACCAGTGAATCCTAAAGGAAATTAACCCTGAATATTCATTGGAAGGACAGATGCTGAAGCTCCAAAACTTTGACCACCTGATAGGAAAAGACCCTTATGCTGGGCAAGACTGATGGCAGGAGGAGAAGGGGATGACAGAGAATGAGACGGTTGGATGGCATCACCGACTCAATGGACATGTGTTTGAGCAAACTCCGGGAGATGGTGAAGGACAAAGAAGCCTGGTGTTCTGCCTTCCATAGGGTTGCAAGAAATGGTGAGCAAACTGTCCCTCCTACTGAAATGTTGATGTAATACTATGGAATCCTGGGAAAGAAAGCTGAGTTCGCTTGGGACCAGACTGAGGAGTCCTTTCAACTACAGGAGCAAATATTTACTCTTTAATTTCTAACAAAGAGAACACCCTGAAGTTCCTCAGCAGGTCACTGATAAGATGATATTTAGTATTGGTAGTTGTAGAATGGCAGGGAAAGACTAGAGAAAGAAAGCTAGGTGGGAGGGGTTGGCAATAACTTATCTGTAAGATCATAAGAGTCTGGGTCTTCCTGATGACTGAGTGAAGAAGAACAATGGGGTATATGAAAGACATATTTTGAAATAAGAATCAACAAGAGTTGGTCATTGACTATATGCAGGTGGTAAAGAAAAAAAAGTGAGTCAAAATTATTCATAGATTTTAAGCCTGAGTGCTTTTGAAAACACGAAATCTTGGGAAACTTCATGAAGATACTGGGATCTTTGGGCAGATGTTATAACATGAACAGAATACCCAATTGTGGCCATTGTGTGGTGAGGGATAAACACACACTTAGTGTACTTCATCCATCTCTTTTCTACACTTTATTAGAACTGCTGCTGCTGCTGCTGCTGCTAAGTCGCTTCAGTCATGTCCGACTCTGTGCGACCCCATAGATGGCAGCCCACCAGGCTCCCCCATCCCTGGGATTCTCCAGGCAAGAACACTGGAGTGGGTTGCCATTTCCTTTTCCAACGTATGAAAGTGAAGAGTGAAAGTGAAGTCGCTCAGTCATGTCTGACTCTTCGCGACCCCATGGACTGCAGCCTGCCAGGCTTTTCCGTCCTGACACAGCATTTTTTTTTTTTTTTAAGCAAAATAACCCAAGACAAGAATGAAGTGATCCAATCCCTTAATCAATTTGAAGATTTTCAACTTATGGAGCGAGGCTTCCCTATTATAAATTAAGAGGTCACTGTATGAATTTGCTAGAACTATTGTAACAAAATACCACAGAGTAAGCAGCTCAAACCACATAAATTAATTTTCTTGAGGTTCTGGAAGCTAGAAGTCCAAGATTTAAGTGTCAGCAGTCTTGGTTTCTCCTAAGAACTCTCTAGCTGGCTTGCAGATGGTGGTCTTCCTGTGTGTCTTTACATGGCCTCTTCTCTGTGTCAGCAGCCTTGGTGTCTCTCCCTCTTCTTACAAGAACACAGGTCATATTTGATGAGGACCCACCATATGACCTCATTGAGCTTTAATTACTTCTTTAAAGGCCCTATCTCCAAATATAGCCACATTCTGAGGTTATTGATGGGTAGAACTTCACCATACAAATTTTGGGGTGTGTTGCACAATTCAATCTATGACAGTCAATGTATTCTCTAACTATCATTCTTTTGGAGAATCTCAATATTCAAGAATCAGAAAATTAAGTTGAAGTATTTTGGAGAGGTATGTTCACAGTTAAGGGAACTTCTGGCCTCTTCCATAAAGCAGATGAATTAATCTATCATTTCAGTCCTAAGAACTATATAAAATAAACATTCATTATACAACTAAATTATTCTTTTTTTTTTTTTCCTCCCTATGATTATTCTAAACATTCTGGATCAGTTTGGTTCAGTCACTTAGACGTGTCTGACTCTTTGCGACCCCATGGACTGCAGCACTCCAGGCCTCTCTGTCCATCACCAATTCCAGGAGCTTGCTCAGACTCATGTCCATCGAGTCAGTGATGCCATCCAACCATCTTATCCTCTGCCGACCCCTTCTCCTCCTGCCTTCAACCTTTCCCAGCATCAGGGTGTTTTCTAAGGAGTCAGTTCTTCACATCAGGTGGCCAAAGTATTGGAGCTTCAGCCTCCGCATCAGTCCTTCCAACGTATGTTCAGGACTGATTTCCTTTAGGATTGACTGGTTTGATCTTGCAGTCCAAGGGACTCTCAAGAGTCTTCTCCAAACCACAGTTCAAAAGCATCAATTCTTCGGTGTTCAGCTTTCTTTATAATCCAACTCTGGATAAAAGAGGGGAAAAAAACCCAAACACTTCCCATCTCATCAAATCATTTCTATGTCCCTAGTTTTCTAGTTGCCTGTCTCCTTATAGTCTCAGCTAGTGTGTGGGGACTGCTCTTCGAGACATTCATTTTATTCACTTATATATGTATTTACTCATTCATTCATGTAACAAATATTTGAGTGTCTATTCTGGGCCTTTCATGTGTTGGGTCCTAGGGTACTATAGAGAACAAGGCAATCAAGGGTCCTGTGATACAGCTCGTATAACATGGGATGGAGCACAGACAGGCAAACAAACACCAGAGGTACTGTGTGGTAAGCATCAGGAGGAGTTTGAGGTGAGGTACCGGGGTCGCTCAGCCCAGGAGCACTTGACCAATCTATGGGATTCAGGAAGGGCTTCCCTGAGAAAACGACATGTAAGCAGTACCCAAAGAATGAATGGGAATAGCAAGAGCAAAAGAGAGTGGGGAGAGAGATTCCTGGCAGCGAGAACAATGACAAATTCTCTGGTGTGAGGAAGAGAGCAAGACTCCTTAAGGCAGTTGGAAGACGTTCAGAACATATGAGCAGGCCGTGCCAAGGTGGGAGTGCATTGCAACAGCAGACCAGAAGGGAAGCACGGGTTAGATCACAAGGTTTGAGTCTAAGGAAATTACGGTCTATCCTTAGGCAATTGGAAACTGTTAAAGAGACTTGAACTGGAGTCACTTGATCAGATTAGGATTTTAATGAATTCCTGCAGGCTTCTGTGGGGAGAGGAATTGGAGACTAGATGAAAGGAGACATGTTAGAAAGTTGTGGAACAAAATAAGAAAATGTTCGGAACTAGGGTGATGACAGTGAGATAAAGAAAAGCGTGACTTGTGAAAAAGTTAAGAATCGTGGAGACCAAGCTACGGTTCAGTACCACAGAGGACAGTGATTTTCCTTTTTCTGTGTTTTGTTCACTGCGATATCTCAAATGCCATCCTCTAAACTTACTGAGGACGGCAAAGATGATGCCAAGGGGGTGTTGGATTAGCCACACACCACTGACCGGATTCTCTGAGAGGATATTACAACAATGGAATCGACTTTTGAAGGCTTACTGTGTCAAAACACTGCTCTTGATGCCTTGCGCATACTGTACAATCTTATGTCATCCCTCATGAAAAAGATAAGTGGAGAACCCAAGAATCGGAGATCAAGGTAGTGTTCTCAGGGCACACAGTACTTAATAGGAGAGTGAGGGTTAGAATCGAAGCCCATGCTCCTCCCATTATGATGTGCTGACATCACTGAAATCCCATCCTATGCTTGTCTCCCAGTAATAAGATGGAACATCAGTTTTTCCAGTGGCCACTTTCTACTTGTTCAGGGCCTGAAAAAGTAATCGACTTTTTGATGGCGCCTTTACCATTTACTATCTTCAGGCACTCAGCCTAACCAAATCCTCAGGGCTGAAAAGAAGAATCAGTCTAGGGCCACGATCTCAGACAAATTGGTCCAGGCTCACAGTCTGAACTCCCCTGCAGAGTCTGAGGTGGCATGAGGTCAGGGCAAACACTTTTATATTTTTCTTTCTATGAATTTTCTTGGATGACAAATTCCACTCTCAAAATATTTTAAAAAGCAATGAGGAAATTCAGCCTCATTTCTGACTGAGGGAAAATTGTGGGCTAAAGAGGGAGTCATGTGTTCCTTGGGAAACAATGACCACATGGTCTGAATTTTTAAAATAGAGAATTTAACTATGAGTCAGTTAGGTAGTCCAAATATATTTGTGCTTATGCTCCGTAGTGTCCGACTCTTTGCAACACTTGGGACTGTAGCCTGCTAGGCTCCTCTGTCTATGGAGATTCTCCAGGCAAGAATACTGAAGTGGGTTACCATTTCCTACTCCAGGGGATCTTCTTAATCCAGAGATTGTCTTATATAAATCTCCTGCATTGGCAGGCAGGTTATTTACTGCTAGTACCACCTGGGAACCGCTTATTTGTCCCCTATTCTCTATCAGATATTGTTCTAGAGTCTAGCTGCACGGGATAAGTGAGACAAAGTCCCACCCCCTCAGAAAGCTGACATTCTGATGGCTGGGGAGTGAATCAATAAACATAAAAGTTGGACAATAATCCCAGATTTTGGAAAATTTGATTTTAATAATTTTGGGAAGTTTTTAAACTGCAAAGTCCTAATTCTAGACAAATGGTTCCAGTTTTTCTTTTTCAATTAATAATAAAATACTTGAAAACAGAAACCTAGTTTTAAAGTGAAAATTTATTCAGTCGCTGATAAAACTTTCATAGAA
>SJYT01059768.1:367764-403030 GCA_006410635.1 Cephalophus harveyi
GTGTCATTTAGTCCTACAGTAACCCACAAGGGTATCTATTGGCTTGCCTACTTTGAAAATTAACAAAATGAAATCCAAAGAAGATAGGCAATACCTTCAGTCACAGATATGGTTAAGTGGTAATGCTCAACTTCATACCCAGGTCCATCAGACTCCACTAAACATTATATTATATGCTTGTGCTCTTGAGTTCAACACAACTATCTCTGGAAGCTTTTTTATGGGAATTAAATAAGACCACCCATGTGCTTTATAAATGCTAATATACTATACTGAATGTTGGATTGAATTTCCTGTGAACACACTGTTAAGTCATCACTAAATGCATTAGCATTAGCCAAATAGTCTCTAAATTGCAATCCTGTATATCTACCTGTCTGTTTGTTGATTTTAAACTGCAATAGTTTATGTATAAGTTAAATACATGCATTATTATACTAATATAGCTTCAGTCTGCCACGTATTAGCTAATTGCTCCTGGCAGCTTCTTATCCTATCTGTGCTTCAGCTTCCTCATTTTTAAATAGGGACAATAGTATTTATGTTAGGTGTTGTGAGAGTTAAAGTAATTAATAGAAGTAGAGCATTTGTAACAGTACCTGGCACATAAATAAAATGCATAAAACACCTAATATGATTGTGTATAAGAAAATATACAAAAGTAAACTTTAAATAAAATGAGTTAATGAGTTAAATAAAATGAGTTAAATACATTTTATTTTAGTGTACTGATTAATGATATAAACTTTTCTGCCTTACCCTAAAGTATTACTAATATCACTAATTTTAGAAGGAAGTATGATTGAACAAGTAATTAATAGAAGTAGAGCATTTGTAACAGTACCTGGCACATAAATAAAATGCATAAAACACCTAATATGATTGTGTATAAGAAAATATACAAAAGTAAACTTTAAATAAAATGAGTTAATGAGTTAAATAAAATGAGTTAAATACATTTTATTTTAGTGTACTGATTAATGATATAAACTTTTCTGCCTTACCCTAAAGTATTACTAATATCACTAATTTTAGAAGGAAGTATGATTGAACAAGTACCATTGCTTTTTATGTCTGGATATAACTTTTTGTCATACAGCTATTTGATAGCCTGGTTCTAAATAATACTGCAGTGGGCTGCCAGGCCTTTCTCCGGGGGATCTTCCCAACCCAGGAATCAAACCCAGGTCTCCCATACTGCAGGCAGATTCTTTACAGTCTGAGGCACCAGGGAAGCTACTGGAGTGGATAGCCTATCCCTTCTTCAGGGGATGTTCCTGACCAAGGAATTGAACTGGGGTCTCCTGCATTGAAGGCAGATTCTTTACCAGCTGAGCTACCAGGGAAGCCTGATTTTAGCAAGGAAGTATGACTGAACATGTACCACTGCTTTTCAAAGCCTGGATATAACATTTTGTGATATAGTGATTTGATGGCCTGGTTCTAAACTTAATTTTGGTTTTTCATTGTAGTGGTTGCCTAGTTGAAAAATATACTTCACAAAGTAACACAGGTACTTATGGAAAAGCATATTCATATACAAGACTTATGTTTGATCAATAAATTTCCATCTTCTATCATGTTAATCTCTTTGTTTAACAAATTAAAGAAAGGTATGTAATAGTTATATATTTTCAGATGATCTAAAAACCTACCTAAAGGCTTCATTTGGACCGTTTTTTAACAAATTAGAAAATTCACTTTCAAAGCATTTTTAATCTTGACATATAAGAGTTGTACAGGTAAAATAAATCAGTCTTAATCTAAGGAACAAAAATCATATAGTGATGAAAATATCTTTAAACATGCACTTTCAAAATTCTTTCTCTAAACCATGAGTTTTCTTCAAAGGCCATTATTTCCTCATTTATTACCAAAAATATCACTTTCATTTCAAAAAGATTGACTAAGTGGGTATATTTTCTCAAAAAAAATTGCTGCTAGATAACATATCAACCAGTAGCCATTGTTTTTAGTTCACGATGTATCTGAGAAAAAGTTCAAACCAGGATGGGGCATGCTGTTTTTCCATTTTTCCGTTGTTGTTATTATTGACTTGAATTATTAGGACCACCTTGACCAGCAGTTTCTTTGCAGAAAATATTTTAAGTCACTTATACATTCTAAGAGTGTTAATTTATCATAATCAGTAATATAGTATACAAATCCATTTCACCAAGAACATGCAAACTACGTCACTGTAAATTCAGAATGAGGAAGCTGCTCCAACTCTGAGTTACAGAGCTCCCATTCCTCTTGCAGACCATGTGATGCAGAATCCTCTACTTAAGTGATGAGTGATGGAGCCAGTATCAATCATATATTTACTACTAGCAAAGTTTAGTGTATTTCTATTTTCTCAAGATAAAATCTTAATAGGATTTGGAGTTCTAATATCTGGTGACTCGGTGTACAGTATCCACCAGCTGATGCAGGAGATGCTAGTTCAACCCCTGGGCAGGCAAGATCCCCAGGAGAAGGAANTATCAATCATATATTTACTACTAGCAAAGTTTAGTGTATTTCTATTTTCTCAAGATAAAATCTTAATAGGATTTGGAGTTCTAATATCTGGTGACTCGGTGTACAGTATCCACCAGCTGATGCAGGAGATGCTAGTTCAACCCCTGGGCAGGCAAGATCCCCAGGAGAAGGAAATAGCACTGGGAAATCCCAGGGGCAGAGGAGCTTGGCAGGCTACACTCCATGGGGTTGCAAAAGAGTCAGACACGACTTAGTGACTAAACAACAACAACAAACCCATTCCTCTTGCAGACCATGTGATGCAGAATCCTCTACTTAAGTGATGAGTGATGGAGCCAGAATCAATCATATATTTATTACTAGCAAAGTTTAGTGTATTTCTATTTTCTCAAGATAAAATCTTAACAGGATTTGGAGTTCTCATATCTGGTGACTCAGTGTACAGTATCCACCTGCTGACGCAGGAGATGTTAGTTCGACTTCTGGGCAGGCAAGATCCCCAGGAGAAGGAAATAGCACTGGGAAATCCCAGGGACAGAGGAGCTTGGCAGGCTACACTCCATGGGGTTGCAAAAGAGTCAGACACGACTTAGTGACTAAACAACAACAACAACAAAATACTTTCTTCAGGCACCTGAAAGGACAGTTTTGCGCTTCCCTAGAATGCACACACCATAAATGGGAAGTGACAGCATGATGCTGTCTCGTGTCAACAGTGCCACTGCATGGTCACCAAAGAGTAACAGGATTCATATTTTTCCCTCAGACTTCTATTCTTCCCATTAAGGGAACTCAAGCACTCACAGCTTTTCTCTTTCTATTCTTCACTAGCCTTATTATCAAACTCAAATGTATTAACACACAGGCACACTTTTAAACTCCATCTCTTGTTTCACTCTTATATCTCTCCTCCATGAATCTTCCTCTTCCCTGCTCTTATTTTCCTGTGAACTGAAAAATTAATCATTCCTTAGAAGCATAAAGATAGTCATTAATCATATGCCAAAGATAGAAACTCTACATTTTCATCTAAAATTAAACAATGAAAAGTAAAAGTGTTAGTCTCTCAGTCGTGTCCCACTCTTTGTGACCCCATGGACTATAGCCTGCCAAGGTCCTCTGTCCATGGACTTCTCCAGGCAAGAATACTGGAGTGGGTTTTAATCACAGATTTATAAACATATATATACAGATACAGATATACTCACACATACATATGCATTGTTGTTGGTCAGTAAGGAAGTCCTATTGGACTCAGTGTGACCCCATGGACTGTAGCATACCAGATTTCCTGCCCTTCGCTATAATACATGTATTTTATAAATATATATAATATGCAGTTAAGATTTCTATGACTTCTGGGGGTAACACACAGGAGTAGTCATGGTAAATTCTAGAAACAACACTTTTTTTAACCACAGACATATAAACATAGATATGCATATACACATATACTCACTCCCTGGTGGCTCAGATGGTGAAGAGTCCACCTGCAATGTGGGAGACCCGAGTTCAACCCCTGGGTTGGGGAGACCCCCTGGAGGAAGGCATGGCAACCCACTCCATATTCTGGCCTGGAGAATCCCATGGACAGATGAGCCTGGCAGCCTACAGTACAAGGGGTCGCAAAGAGTCAGACATGACTGAGCAACTAAGCACAGCACACATACACACTTAGATATGCACACATATATAAGCAATATACACAGTAAGTGCCAGGTGGTCAGGACCACATAGCTACAAGCAGAAGCGCTGGACGCGCACAAGTGCCTACCTGCCCTGGGACCTGAGGGAGACATGTCTTGCTGGAATTGTTTCAAGGTGTTTAGCCAAGTTGAGAGCGATGCTTGGGAAGAAACTGCTAATCTTCCAAGCAAGAAGGTTCTTGGGAAGTACTCCAGAGGCCTTTGTCCAGTCTGACAGGTCTTTGAGGGTCCCAGTGGAAAATCAGACAATAAAGAGCGATTTGTGAGAGGTTGTTGTCTCAGTCCAAGTTGCCGAGGCAACAGCCCCTGGCTTGGCCAAAGGACACAGCGAAACCCCAGCAGAAATGGTATAGATCCCACACAGACCATCAATGTCTCCTGAACATCCAGAGGGTGTGACCACAGGTTGACCCTGGAGTTGGTCCAGACAATGAGGCTCCTCACCCTCCTCTAGCTTTAAAATGTACGCCCACAGGTCCTTCCCTGTGGAAGGGAGCCATTTTCAAGGAGGTAGTTTTGAGAGACTGGGGTGATGTTGAGGCCCTTTGAATTGTTAAAACTTCTCTATAAAGTTGAGATTTTGAAGAGCAGGGGAAGAGTTCTACTCGCAAAGATGAGCAAGTAGTATGTGATCATCATTTGTATAAATAAAAATATTTGCAGTTGAAATCCTGCTGTTGTTTAGTTGCTAAGCTGTGTCTGACTCTTTTGTGATCACATGGACTGTGTAGTCCACCAGGCTCCTCTGTCTATGGGATTTCCCAGGCAAGAACACCAGGTCCATTAAACACAGCGCTTGGCACAATTATGCTCGTGACTTGGATAAGCTAGGACCTTATCCAAGTGACCCAGTGATTCCCAGATACTATTTCAAAACTTAATAAGTGATTTCCATATGCCAGTTTCTGTTCAAAATCCTTTACTCCTCACAAGAAGCTGGTGAGGTAAATACTATCAGTATTATGATTTCACTAGTGAAAAAAAAACAGTACAGAGATCGAGTGACTTTCTTGAAGTTGCACAGCTAAAAAGTAGCTGGGAAATCACTATGAACCCAAATAGTCCACCCTTTTAACCTGGACCCTCTAGGCCATAGTGCCTAACAACTTTAAACCCTATCAATACATTCCTTTTAAAGAAGGAACCACTTTCTTCCTTTTTGTACCCCTCTCAAACTGGGTTTAGAATCTCCTCATAATCCCATTAAAATATAAACACCTCAGAGAAATGTGAAAACATTGAGTGCAGCAGCACTGCATGTGCTGTGCTCTTTCTGATTTTATTAAAATAGAAAGTCGAGCTGCAAAAAAAAATCAAGTGCTAAGAAAGATAACTTCAGGCACCATGTCTGGCTCACCCTGCGGCATTCTATCCATGAATACGGTAAGCAATAGGAAAATAAACAGGCCCAAATCGTTACCCCAGAGGTATATGCTTTGTAAGCACTAAGAATGCTTTTATTCTGCTCTGGGGCCCATTTTATACTCAACTCTTCATTTCTCCACCTCCTTATGAGCCTGTGCTGCAGAAGCTCTCTATCCCCAAGTGGGAGTGCTCATTTTCCCCACTTATCTGAGGGGTCAACAGGTCAAGATAACACCATGTACTGAGAAGTGATTGGGTCCTTCCAAGGTTTACATGTCCTCAGAGTAATAGGTCCAGGGGACCCCTGACTCCTGCCAGGACCCGAGCATAACACCCGTTCCAGGGTCTCCCCATGGCCTGGAGACTTCCCTTCCCCCAGAGACCGAGGCTCCAGGAAGACAGAAGAGCATTTACTCTCTTCGCTGTCATAGCCCCAGTGCATAGCTCAGAGCCTCTCCCGTCAGGTGTTCTCACTAAATACGCCGTGGACGTAAAATCTGCTTGCAGCCAGTGGTGCAGATGAAGATGTTTTTGTCCCCCAGGGACACTGGACAGTGTCTGGAAAAGGTTTTGTCATCACTCCTCGTGAGGAGGAGGTGGAGAGGAGAGGCACTGCGGTCTACCTGGTAGAGGTCAGGGAGAGCCTAGCATGCACAGGACAGCCTCCATAACAAAGAATTTCCCAAAGTATCAACCTTGCTGAAGCTGACAATCTCTGTTCTAATCCACTGCATCCCTTTGATTAATGAAAAAACTGAGAACTGAAGAGATGATATTTCTGACTCAATCTTGCCCACCAGAACAGTGGCAGAGTCAGACCTGGGGCCTGACTCCCAGATCAGGCTCGTGTCCTCACTGATTAATAATCCAGAAATCAGGACAAGTCGCTTCAGAGCACTGGTGTGGTTTTTCAGGCCAAACAAACTCATGATAAAAAGAGAATCTTAGATTATACCATGATTCCCTGCTATTTTCATTTAAAAAAAAAAAAAAAACCTACATAGCTTATTTTACTACACTGTTGAGACATTGGTTTCTTATCACTCATTTTTCTAAAGATGGGTAAATAGCTGGTTGTGTGCTGTGCTAAGTTGCTTCGGCTGCGTCTGACTCTTTGTGACCCCATGGACCATAGCTCACCAGGCTCCTCTGTCCATAGGATTCTTCAGACAAGAATACTGGAGTGGGTTGCCAATTCCTCTTCCAGGGGATCTTCCTGACCCAGGGATCAGACTCCCCTTTCTTTTGTCACCTGTATTGGCAGGTGGGTTCTTAACCACTAGTGCTACCTGGGAAGCCCAATGGTTGCTTAAAGAGTGAAAAATTAAGCACAAGAAGGTGACTCCTGAGCTCTTTCTCTCTCATTCTCTTTAAAGAGAAACAAATGGAGAAGAGTTAAATCCGCTAACTTTGAACAGTAGTTGCACTATTAACTTTTGTATTTTTCAAGCTCTAAGCAACACAACCTGAGCTCAAGCATCTCCTACAGCTGCTGACCATCCCCTGGCTGCCTAGGTTTCACAAGTGCTCTCAGGCTCCAGGAGGAGGCAGAGTGGAAGACAAGCAGAAGCGAAACCTTAGGGTCTAGACAGCTCTGCCACTTACTCGGGCAAACTCAATAGCCTCTCTGAAACTGAATTTTCTTAGGAAAATGGAAAATTTCTTAAAGGAAAAACAATTATAGGAATGTTAAAAAAAAAATGTAAAGATGATTTAAGTTCTTCCTGAAAAGACTGAGCACCTACCTGGTGAAGAGAACAGATGTCTGCTTTTAACTGTCAACAGAGCTGATACTTTTTTTCTTCCTGTTCATCCTTCAAAAGACTAAAAATACCAAGGCAAGAATTAATAGCTAAAATATATTCCTCCTCCTCCTCTTCCTCTCCAGACAGTAACCCCTAAATACTTCAGGCGCTACAACATGATGATGAACCGTTTGCTCTGGGAGTTAAGCTGATGACTTTTGTCTTTGTCTGTTACCGGCTCTACAGATCTGTTAACACTGATTATCTAGTGTGGATTTGTTACTGCACTAGACATTCACAAGGAGGGAGGGAGGGACAGACCGGAGAGACTCTGATCTATGCCCTGCCCTCAGGAAACTCACAGTTTAGTGAACAGACAAGATGAGAGCACATACAATCCAAAACCACGAAGAATGGGGTGCGTGTATGTCTGAGACAGATAATTCTTCCACACTTTCAAACATCAGATCCCACTTGTGGCTGGGTGCATGTGCTAACTAACGTTTGTTCAGTTCAGTGCAGTTCAGTCGCTCAGTCGTGTCTGACTCTTTGCGACCCCATGAATCGCAGCAAGCCAGGCCTCCCTGTCCATCACCAACTCCCGGAGTTCACTCAGACTCAGGTTCATCGAGTCGGTGATGCGATCCTGCCATCTCATCCTCTGTCATCCCCTTCTCCTCCTGCCCCCAATCCCTCCCAGCATCAGAGTCTTTTTCAATGAGTAACTAACATTAGACACCCTTCAAACATCACTTGCTGTTAGACACATGCGCTGACGTTAGACATCTCCTCAGACAGCAATCGGAGAAGGCAATGGCACCCCACTCCAGTACTCTTGCCTGGAAAGTCCCATGGACGGAGGAGCCTGGGAGGCTGCAGTCCATGGGGTCGCTAAGAGTCGGCACGATTGAGCGACTTCACTTTCGCTTTTCACTTTCATGCACTGGAGAAGGCAATGGCACCCCACTCCAGTATTCTTGCCTGGAAAATCTCAGAGACAGAGGAGCCTAGTGGGCTGCCGTCTATGGGGTCGCACAGAGTCGGACACGACTGAAGCGACTTAGCTGCAGCAGCAGCAGACAGCAATTGCGGTTTGGCGCATGCGCGGATGTTAGACACCCTTCAGGATTCCTGGCGGTTGGCAATCACTTGCGGTTGGGCGCACACGCTGACGTTAGACACCCTTCAAGGATGAAAAGCGTTCAAGGAGAGTTTTCAGGGAGGAACACATTTCAGCAGGAGAGAAGAGCCAGGTTAGAGAAAGTAGAGAGCATTAGATGTAAGAAAAACGCTTTCCCAGGAGGGCAGGCTCTGCAAAGGAACCTAATGTGACTGAACGTAAAAGCAAACAGGCTTAGAAAAGAGAAATGTACCTGTTTTTGTTTTTTCTTTTAATTTATTCCATATTATTTTATTTATCCCCAAGGCAGATGGGAACTGCTCAAGATTTTGGAGCAGTAAGGGATACAAACTGAGAAATGTGCTGTCTAGACGGTTCTTAGGCAGCTCTAGGAAGAACAGATGAGTCGATTGGTTCAGGGCAGGGAAGAGACTGTAAAAGCATAGTGAAGCTCTTCAACTAAGACCAGTTCATTTTCTCCTTGGTTTGAATTAGAAGTAGGGTCTGATGTTTGGAAGGGGTCTTAAAGGTCACTTGGTGCAACCTTGGACCCTGTGCCAGACAGTAATGGGAGGGTCAGTGGGACACAGAAATGACCCAAGGTGTTAGTGAAGAGCTCAGCTCCACAGCAGACAGAGAGGTGCAGGGGAAAGACCTCAGGCCTGGGCACCAGTCCCTCCTGCCCAGTGAGCAGAGCAACCTCAGGCAACCTCAGGCAGGCTACTCTCTGGGTTTTGGTGCCCTTCTCTGTGAATATTAACTTTCAATGGACAGAGATGTAGTGATAACAAAATTATATCTCCTACCCACTGTAGCCTGGGATACCTAGGTGGCACTGGTAGTAAAGAACCCGCCTGCCAATACACGAGACATAGGAGACATGGATTTGATCCTTCCGTCAGGAAGATCCCCTACAGGAGGGCATGGCAGCCCCCTCTAGTGTTCTTGCCTGGAGAATCCCATGGACAGAGGAGCTAGGAAGGCTGCAGTCCATAGGACTGCACAGAGTCAGACACAACTAAAGTGACAGCCCACACACCCACTGTGGCTGAGCATGGGAGACCCACACCACACCTCTTGGTTGCAGCCAAAATCTTCCTTTTTTCACTCATCCATAGGACCAAACTTCATCTCCTAAAAACACACAGGGCATGTTGATACCAATTTCCTAAGACAAATATTAGAAGATAGAAACCATGTTGCCACAAGTCTTATCTTTGCTAAAGAAGATTAAATATCACCCTCCTCAGATAACATATGTTCCAAAGCACTTATCTTTGCAATTCCTAATACATGCACTGTGATGCTTAGAATGGTCTTTAAAATAAAATCATATTCTTGTGTACGGTGAGGGTTAGGCTTTCTCTAATGCAGTTCTGAGTACTTCACTCCTTCTACAGAGTGAGTTCATTTGGCTAAGAGGAAGAGAGGGGCTCTGTTGCTGACCTCTAGAGACTTCCAGACCCTTTTGCATTTCTCCACACTCTAGTCTGACAAATTCTCAAGTGTACTCTAGGACAAGGCATTGGGAGGAAAAAAAAAAAAAAACCACTGGTTTAAGACACATGTATCAATGTTTAGCTGACTACCCAAAATAAACTATGATTAACAAGATTAAAATAACTTCAACACTTCATGTTAAAGAGGCAGAGATGAGCTCTCTTTAAGGCAGTGCATAAAAGAGCAGAGCAGTTTTCAGTACAAGCAGCCTGGTCTTGGGAGCCTTGGCCTCCCATAGGAGGAAAGAAAGAAAACAGGTGGGAGCGTGTCATGCCTGTCCCATCAGTGTGGAGAACAGACTTCTGCTTTTGAAAATGGGAGTCTCTCTTCCCTGACCCCACGGTCCATAGCAAACACACTCAGCAACATGCATTATTGACCCCTCATTCTGGACCAGGTTCTGTGTGAGGTCTTACAGACGGTAAGGGGATTAAATCGTCACTGTTGCTCTCAAGCAGCTGAAGTCTGACTGAGGAGACGGTTAGAGAACAAGAAAGATCAAGGCAATATAACCTGGTACATGAAACAAGGATAATGAAAACCTAGATTTTGTACTTAAGGTCTAAGCAGGGGGAGAGAACAGCTGTTAAGAGCTAGGGTGAAGATTTCATTCAAAGTGCCATTGGCAGTAGCAAGCAGTCAGGGACACCTCAAAACTAAAATTTCACAAGGATTTCACCAGGCTGAGAGATTAGGCAGGGAATTCCAGGCCAATGGAATAACATGCCCAAAAGCTTATTGGTGGGAAAGCCCAAAGATTATCAAGAAAAAAGCAAATATACCTATGGGCTTTAAAATCCCTAAATCATGTGGAGTCAAAGGAAGGCTTTTAACCATGGAAATTACATAAGAGATTACAGTGGAATCCTCCAGAACCGTGTAGAGAAGGAGGTGGAGGAGCGAGTCCAGAGTCAGGAGAGCTGTTAGAAGACCCGAGACCAGGTCACAGATGGGGCCCTGGATTAGGGCAGTGTCTTTAGGGATAGAGAAGAGATGGTGGGTTTGGTAGATATTTTGGACAAATAGCTAAATCAAGATGTACCACATTCCTGAATAAAATTTGAACATGACATTGTGCTACCGTTGAGGGCCCAACAATTAAAGGAAAGGACGGATCCTAATATCTCCCAGCACAGACATAGATGAACTACTGTGAAAACGGCCACCTTATTCAGGCATAAACTTAAAAACTTTATTTCACTATGTATTTATGAAGCACTTCACTCATCCCAAATTCTCATTTATTGATAGACACTGTAATATACTCCCTACATACATAATCTCATTTACTATCTTAAAGTTTTTGAAAGCAAGTTTTATTATTTTACATATTTATAAACAATAAAGCCAAGTTTTATTGTTTAAGTACCTTGCCCCAAATCACAGTTAATAAACTGCTGGCTTACACATACAGAGGAGCAAAGCAAGAAAGTATTTCAACAAATATTAAATAGAATTTTAAAATGTCTGTATTCCAGAAGTTTCTGTGGCCTCGTCTCTGACCATTAAATAAATCCCCAAAGGACATAGTTTCTTTCATACATTGCTGGTGGGAATGAAAATTGGTGTGCTCCATCTGGAAGGGAATTTGGAGATAGTTAACAAAATTTCATACACACCGACCTTTTGACTCAGCAATTTCACTTCTAATCCAGCAGCTACACCTTCAAAAATGTGAAAATAAATGTGAACATTTCTTCAGCATTGCTTGCATATGCAAAATACTGGAAACAACCTAAATGTCCATAAATTGAAGTGTTACTGAATAAACTATAGTCCATCCATACACTGGATGCTAGGTAGCCGTTAAAAAAGAGATGTGTGTGTCAGGGGCGGGTTGGGGAGTGGGGGACAATTTCCCCGAATTGGTATGGAATGACTTTAATGATCTGATTTTTAAGTGAAAAAGAGCTGTCTAAACTGTTTTCTGTAGAGTATGTTATAGCAAGTATCCTGTTAGGTCGTTTTAGCCAGATCTCCTTTTTCTCCCCATAATGTTTTCTCAACCATTGCCTTACTTTTTGGCTATAAATTCCCATTGGTCCAGGCTGCATACAGAATTGAGCCCAATCTCATGGCTCCATTGTAAAATCCCACTACAGTGGTCCCTCCACCTACCATGATGGTCCTGAACAAAGTCTGTCTTATCATCTGTAACACACAGCACTGAGTATTTTTTTCTTTAACATTAGCAAATTTGTTCTTGATGCAAGTGTGTGAGTTAGAAATTCGGAAACTAGTTTACGTGTTTATTTGGATTATAGTAAGTAAATATGTGGTGAAAAATGAGGGCCGAGTTTCTCCCAATCAGAGAAAGGAGCTATAAATAAGGAAAGAAAGTGACAATAAATCCAGTGATGTGGGACTGGGATTAGAACTATTAGTATGAACTCATAGTTTTAATATCTGTGCGTGCATAGATAGATACAGAAATGAACATATATGTATATTTTTCATTAGTAAATATATCATTTCATAGCTATCTTTCCTGAGAAATCCTAGAAGCAGTAACATATAAGTAGCAATAACTATACATAGCGCCCACCTTTTGATTTATAAATATCACTATTTGATAAAAGGAAATAGAGATCCTTAAAGATATAGGAAATTGGAGGACAGAAGTATTAAAAATTATATGTATAAGATGCGCCTGAAATATTTTTATGGAACCAAAAAATAAGGAGGAAATGTTCAACAAATGATGTGAACATGTTGAAAAAGACACATGGACTAAATTGAATAAGCTCCCACTGACTAAATTTGGGACAGTTTGAGCAACAAAATAAATACAAGTATAGTAATGGATTATAACCCATAGACTAAAATAATATCCATGAATCCATACTAATACAAAAAATAAATGAATAATAAGTGGAAATGGACTTGCTCTTCCTTACATTATAATTCAATTAATAATTTTATAAGGAATGATGAAAATAAAAATGACCCTTAGTAATTACCACAGTGAACATTGTTGCAGAGAAGTAATCATTGAAGGATGCTAAAGTTAATACGCAAAAGTGAGATGAGAAACAGAACATTTGAATAGTCTCAAAGTATCTCCCCATGAGATATTTATTCATGACAAATGTGAAAACACATTTACAGTAGATAATTCTATCATTCAGCACCTTAACCAAGTGATCAAAATCGATCTCATTAGTGGCACAAACTGCACTCATGCACCTTCTGAAATGATGCACAGACAAGGATAAAGAGTCATAACATCACTTCAGTAGTGATCTTGCCAAAAATATTCTATCCCACCTAATCAGATAAATCCAGGATGAGGGACATTTGATAGGATAACTACTAGGTTGTTGTTTAGTTGCTAAGTCGTGTACAACTCTTTGCAACCCCATGGACTGTAGCCCATCAGGCTCCTCTGTCCATGGATTTCCCCAGGCAAGAATACTGGAGTAGGTTGCCATGTCCCTCTCCAGGAGATCTCCCCCACCCAGGTATCAAAGCCACGTCTCCTGCATTGGTAGGTGGACTCTTTACCACTGAGCCAGCAGGGAAGCCCAATAACCACTAGACTGTATTTCTCAAAAGTGTCAAGGTCATTGTGAAAAAGGAAAGAAGGAAGGAGTAGGGAAGAAAGAAAAGGGAGAAAAGAAAAAAAGTAACAAAAGACCAAAGATTTCACAGATTGGAGAGACTAAAATGACAGATAGCCAAGTTAATCAAGAAGTCTAAACTGGATCCTAGACTGGAAAAAGGACTGATCCCGTCTAGTGGAACAACTGACAAAATTCAAATATGGTCTATAATAACTACTGCATCAGTGCTAATTTCCTGATTTTAATCATTGTAATGTATAAGATATTCACATTAGTAAAAGCTGGTTGAAGGCATGTGAGAATTTTGTATTATTTTTCCAGTTTCTATAGCCCTAAATTCTTTCAAAATAAGAAGTGAAATACATACATATCCAAAATCCCAAAATAGTCTTATTGCCATTTTTCAGTCATTGAGTCATGTCTGACTCTTTGTGAACCCATAGACTGTAGCCTACCAGGCTCCTCTGCCCATGCAATTTCCCAGGCTGGCGAATACTGGAATGGGTTGCTATTTTCTTCTCCAAGAATCTTCCCATCCTAGGGATCAAACCTGTATCTTCTGCATTGGCAGCTGGGTTCTTTACCACTGAGCCACCAGGGAAGCCCATGTTAGTACCATACTGTTCTGGTTTTTACAGCTTTGTAATATATTTTAAAACTGAGAAGTCTGGGTCCTCCAACGTTGTTCTCTTTCTAAATTGTTTTGGCTATCCTGGGTCTCTATATTTCCATAAGAATTTTAGGATCAGCACATCAGTTTCTGCAAAGATGCTGGGATTGTGTTGAATCTGTAGATCAATAGGTTATGGAAAACCTGAATGAACTTTTTGGCCAACCCAATACTGGCTCAGCGGTAAAAATCTGCTATCAATGCAGAAGACTTAAGTTCGATCCCTGAGTCAGGATGATCCCCTGAAGAAGGAAATGGCAACCCACTCCAGTATTCTTGCCTGGAAAATCCCATGGACAGAAGAGACTGGTGGGCTACAGTCCATGGGGTCGCAAAAGAGTCAGGCACAACTTAATAACTAAACAACACCTTTTCTGTTCCTTATATAACCCCAGGCAGTGAGATTAGGTCTAGTGTGTCCCTAAAGTCGAATCTTGAACGCTAAAGTTGGGAGGAGCCTGATCACCTTTCAGGATGGCCAACAATTCCTGCAGGATTTGTGCCCCAAAGAGACATCCCTAAAAGGTGGTGGAAAAGTTTCCAACAGGAAGCATTTATGCTAAAGTATTCCATACATTCTAAATGGGAAATGTCAAGACCAAAATATTATTTTTATTATTATTATCATCACTTTTGCTGGAACAAGCAAATCATCACATATGGACTTTATAACCAAAACATTTTTTTCCCCTGCTTCTCAGTTCCTCCATAATGCCCAAAATAGGTAATTACAGAAGCCAATGAAACCTTTTATACGATCCAAAGATTTTGCGGGAGCCATCACCACCTACACACTGGGCAGTGGGTCCTCTGGGAAACATTCAGTGTGAGCCACATGTGAATGAAAGTGGAAACCGACAGCTTTAGTTCTGGCTTTGGAACATATGGTGCAGTAAATGATCAGCATGCAGTCTATAAGTAAGGACATGGCTTCTCAATAATAACACCTACATGTGCTTGTATTCCGCTGTACGTTTATCTCTGGAACAGACTTGTATATGGTCAGGCTCTGGTCTGAGGCAACACTGATGCTTTGGTGATTGTCATGAACAGCCTCAAAATGAAAAATGCCTTCTTATCCACTCTCATCTGCCTCCAAGCAGCTGGTAGTCCTCTCTGGCCCGCATGTTTCTTATCTGATATTATGTAACCCCTATCATCTTGGCCATGAGCAAATGGGATCAGCAGCTGGAGTCTGAGTAAGTGACTGTGATCAAAAGCCCACAGAGTGGTTTAGCCTGAGAGGCACAGTGCTCATCACTAAAAAGTGTCAACTCAATTCAAGTTCTTATTCTCTCTGGAGAAGTCTCAGTGGAAACTGAAGCCAGGGGGCAAGAGCCTCCAGGAGCAGACACAAGCCACTCTGACATAGAGTGCAGGGCAACAGGCAAGAAGGCGCTGGAGTGTGGTAGAGAGCTGTATATTGGCACTGGGCACAGCAATAGACCTGAGGCTCTACAGTAGGGTTGTATTGAGATTAGAATGGAGGGCAGGGAGAGACATGTCTGACTCTGATATGGCTCCTGCAGCAGCCTGAACAGCCAGGAATGGCATCTCACTTCCTTAATGCCTGACTATGAGGTTGTGGCTGGAGAAGGGAATGGCAACCCACTCCAGTGTTCCTGCCTGGAGAATTCCATGGACAGAGGAGCTACAGTCAATGGGGTCGCAAAGACTCGGACACCACTCAGGGATTATCATTTTCATGAGGTTATGTGCATCATTTCCTGATGTATCGTTATAGAAATTCCTACCACTGAAGATGGCTCTATGATAGATATCTCTGAGCACATGATGTCTCTGAGCACATCTCTGTGTCTTGTGACTTAAAAAAAAAAGAAACACAAACGAAGACCAAAGATTTTGTGTTGAAACCACATTTGCACAAATGAGAGTTCATCCCCACCAGGAATGTTCTTTTTGCACATATAGAACAACAAAGGATGAGTATGGGACTTGGGGGAACTTCACTTCTAACACCTAAGCAGCATTGCATTTCAACTCTGCCAAACCAACGTACTGACGAGTGCCAGAAACTGGTAGGATGAAACTGGTCGCAATCTGGGGAAATGGTGGCAAAAAACTTGGAAGAAATATGAAGTGTTAGAGATTTTCATTCCTGTTGGGCATAACATTATAATATTTATACAAACACAACTATATCATGGCCTCCTTGAGCACCAGAAATGTGTCTTATCGCTCTCAGTGCCCAGGCAGGATCTTGCATACATCTTAGACTGTGTGAAGCTGGTCATCGCTTCTTATGTCTGGGTTGTCAAGGTACACGGTCAGGTATTTAGGAAGATGCAGGCATGGAACCACAGATTGCCTTAGATTGTGGTGACATGATTTCCCCACCTGTAAATCAGTAAAAAAAAAAAAAAAAAACAAAACGAATGAGTGATCTCTTTTGATTATAATTGTTAGCATCTACCTCATTATGAAAAGCAAGTGAAAACAACTTCCTCGTTTCTCAGTAAAAACAGTGCTGTGGTTTGCAATGGAAGCAATTCTCATTTCTGAGAAGGCTGGCTGGTTGACCAGACCCTCACAAAAATTGCGATGAGAGGTGAATTCCCCAGCAGCACAAGATTTCGTCCTCAGTTCTGCAGACTCAGACCAAAGGATGTAGAGGAAGTAGAACGCCAAGTTAATAATGGACATGAACAATATAACCACCAGGTGGCGGGGCATTCACATCTGCTTAAGCAAGCACCTGAGAGGTGCTCAGAGTGATTCCAGGGGGTTCTTTAGTTGATCAAAGGAAGGAGGGGTAAAGTTTCATGGCAGCAAGCTGTGTTATCTTGCTGCTTCCATCTCTAAAATGGGCAGATTTCTGCCAGGTGTATGGTCCTCACACTGGCCCTGCAGCACACCTCTCTTCTAAGCAGGGTTGGATGGCACCATCATCCAGTTCTGGCCTCTCATGTCCCTTTTTTATGTTATGAAGCCTGGAATCATTAACTTTGTTGGCCCACTCCTTTGGCAGTTTGACGAAGCCCAGGAATCCCTTCTCAGGATAACATTTTCAATGCATACTATAATACATAGGATTACAAATGAAGCCAATTATCATGAAACACGGTCCAACCCACTGAGGTTGAGATCCCCTGCAACCTGACTCATTCATACAGTCTTTCTCTGAATCAGGAATAATGAAATCAATTAGGTTTACCCTTACCAAATTAAATTCACATTCTGCCTTACTGTATTATTTCTAGGTTGCCTTGGTTGGAGTTTGACAAATCTCCAAGTCTTCTGTTGCATTTTTTAAAAGTTTGTATTTTTAATTGGGGGATGATTGCTTTACCATGTCGTGTTGGTTTCTTCTATACAACAGTGTGTATCACCTAGAAGGATACATACATCCCCTCCCTCCTGTGTCTCCCTCCCACTCTTCTACTGCATAATCACAAAGCGTTTCTTGGTCAAACCAGCACATGGCTCCCAACAACACATGGCTAACAAAGTCTGTCATTTCTTCCATCTCCAACTCCTAGAGAAGTTATTCATTATCATTCCTTAGTAATGATGTACAGAAGGGAACTAGTAAGAAGCTGTGCAAGAAGTGAAACAGACTGGATGGAATCCCCTAAACGCAGCTCACCTAGTATTTTCTAAGCAACTTGCATGAGTGCTCAGCCATGTCCGACTCTTTGCGACCCTATGGACTGCCACCTGCCAGGTTTGTCTGTCCATGGGATTCTGGACTGCCACCCGCCAGGTTTGTCTGTACATGGGATTCTGGACTGCCACCCGCCAGGTTTGTCTGTCCATGGGATTCTCCTGGCAAGAATACAAGAGTGGATTGCCAGTGCCCTCCTCCAGGGGATCTTCCTGACCCAGGGATCGAACCTCAGTCTCTTGTGTCTCCTGCATTGCAGGCAGATTCTTTACCCATTGAGCCACCTGGGAAGCCCATTCTACCCACAGATCCACTCCCTGCTCTCTGGGGTGTCTGGAGTTCAGACAGCTATTTTGCAATTCAATCTCATCTCCCAAGCAACTCTGGGCAAACCATCTAACTCTCTGGGCTTCAGTTTCCTCGTGTAAAATATGTAAATAACAGCCATGGCTCTAAATATAGTTGTGAGTGAAGTAAGTGAAAGAATGCATGTGAAGGTGCTGTGTGTTAACAAAGTTGGCACTGAAAACCATGAGCACCTGGGTGTTCTGCAGAACCTCCATCACATCTAACTTCAGCTCTTGTTAACTACTGATGAGTGGGCCCATCCTCTCCTAGCTCTTTTTAAGTTTGGAAACATCCAGTTTGTCTCCACTCTCAGTGTATCCTACAAGTCTTTCTATTAAAATTTCTTAAAATATAATTCATTCTTAAAATAATAGCACTTTAAAATATCCTTGGTCCTCCTAGGATATTTTTGCCCTGAAAACAGTTGTGGATGTTTAAGCACCAAAGTTTTAAACCCCTGCTGCTGGCTCCTCAAATACTGAGCTCCCCGCCCTCAGGGCTATTCAAGTAAGAGCTTGGTAAGCGTCTGTAGTAGCTCCTGTGAGGGTTTGTTTGATCTTTGTGACCTGCATTCCTGGTAGCCAACAACCCTTGTTTTACAGAGTTCCTAATCAGGACTTTTGGAATCATCTGTCTGCCCTCGCTCCATAGGGCTGATATTAGAGTTTTCCCTCAATCATCCTTTCAAACTGCCTCCTTAATCAGGGATGGATTAAAAGCTACAATCACATGAAAAGTAGAGGCAAAATGGCCTAGGAGCCCTTTTTCCTATAAAACTGCCAATACCTGTCCAGGTGCACTCAGTTGTGTCCAACTTTTTGAGACCCCATGGGACTGTAGCCCCCCAGGCTCCTCTGTCCATGGGATTTTCCAGGCAAGAACGCTAGCGTGGTTTGCTGTGCCCTCCTCCAG
Organism: Cephalophus harveyi; assembly: GCA_006410635.1. NCBI lineage: Eukaryota > Metazoa > Chordata > Mammalia > Artiodactyla > Bovidae > Cephalophus > Cephalophus harveyi. Next base: position 386,803 of record SJYT01059768.1, read on the forward strand.
ATCTTTCCAGCCCAGGGATCGAACTTGAGTCTCTCGTGTCTCCTACATTGGGAGGTGGGTTCTTTACCACCTGCACCACCAAACTGCCAAGCACATAGAAACTGTAGAAATTCATCGCTGATGTATAAACCCTGCTAATCTGAGAGAGGACCTCTAACTCCTTTTCCTGTGCTCACCATTTCAGACTTTGAGGGGTGCGGCAGAGGAACAAGAGAAAACATTTTTTTCTTTCTCTCCTCTAAAATATGAGAAAACCTATTACTATCCTTCACAGGCATGTGACAGCCTTAATACTGTTCTCGCCACTGTCTTACAGTGAGAAAAATTCTCTCCTATCTGAAATTAATTCACAGGAAATAGATTCTGCTAGCTACAATATGAGACTCCCAGAAATTACACTAGAAATGTTGTTTAAAAAATCAGAAAACTTTTTCCCTGAAACTTTTGAAGACAGCAGAGCAGCTTTTATTCTGGTTCCCTGATAGCATCTCATCCCAATTGTTAACCCTGGGCTCCTACCCTCCATTCCATAAGTGTTTACCTCCACAGCAGGTATGCATTGCGTTGGCCATACAAAGAGGCATGAGACACAGTCCTTGTGTTCAAGGAATTACTTTCTTGGTCCAGTGTTTGATACTGACATCACAACACACCAGTTACGATGTAAATTGTTACAATCAGTGACAGATACCACTACTGACATACTGATGATAATGAATGATTTACTTTCCTTTGCTGACAAAGGTCTATCTAGTCAAAGCTATGATTTTTCAAGTATTCATGTACAGATGTGAGAGTTGGACCACAAATAAGGCTGAGTGCCGAAGAACTGATGCTTTTGAATTGTGGCACTAGAGAAGATTCTTGAGAGTCCCTTGGACTGCAAGAAGATCTAACCAGTCCATCCTAAAGGAAATCAACCCTGAATATTCATTGGAAAGACTGACACTGAAGTTGAAACTCCAGTACTTTGGCCACCTGATGCAAAGAGACAGCTAATTGGAATAGACCCTGATGCTGGGAAAGAGTGAGGGCAGGAGGAGGAGGAGCTGACAGAGGATGAGACGGTTAGATAGCAACACCAACTCAATGAGTTTGAGCAAATGAACATGAGTTTGAGCAAACTCCTAGAGATAGTGAAGGACAGGGTAGCCTAGTGTGCTGCAGTCTGCAGGGTCACAGTCAGACATGACTTAGCAACTGAACGACAACAACTTTCTTAGTAAATTGCTGTTTCTGTTTAGTCACTAAGTTATGTCTAACTCTTGGCGACCCAATGGACCATAGTCCACTAGGCTCCTCTGTCCATGGAATTTTCCAGGCAAGAATACTGGCGTGGGTACCCATGGCTTCCTCCGGGAGATCTTCCTGACCCAGGGATTGAACTCTGTGTCTCCTGCATCAGCAAGCAGATTCTTTACCATTGCACCACCTGGTCAGCCCCTTAGTAAATTAGATCCTATTTAAAGTCATCCCCCAAGCACTTGTGATCATTCTGATTTGCTTCCTTTAGTGGGGTGGAAGTGAGTGGAGTTACAGTGACATCTAAGTTCTGCATTTGGGATTTGTGACTATCACCATTCAAGCGTGTCACAGAGAGAAAGAGGGGTTGAGAAGAGCTACCCTGGCACATGTAGTGAGGTGCTGGACTCCTGGCCATAAGGAGCTTATAACTGGCTTGATATATCTGATAACCATACAGATAATGCATAATTCACAGCTAAACTGAGGGAGATTAGACTATGTAAGTGAGAGAAACAGGGCAGGGGAATGACTTCATATTAGTCTTGAGACATTTTGTAAGGGTGGGGAGGCTCCAAGATCAGGGAGGTGTTAACAGGTGAAAGTCATGGAGACAAGCATATTGGAGAGGGGTATATTCCCTTCACGGAGAAGGCAATGGCACCCCACTCCAGTACTCTTGCCTGGAAAATCCCATGGACGGAGGAGCCTGGAAGGCTGCAGTCCATGGGGTCGCTGAGTCAAACACGACTGAGCGACTTCACTTTCACTTTTCACTTTCATGCATGGGCCAAGGAAATGGCAACCCACTCCAGTGTTCTTGCCTGGAGAATCCCAGGGATGGCGGAGCCCAATGGGCTGCCATCTGTGGGGTCGCACAGAGTCGGACACGACTGAAGCGACTTAGTAGCAGCAGCAACATATTCCCTTCAAGGGGCTTCCCTGGTGGCTCAGTGGTAAAGAATCTGCTTGCAATTCAGGAGACATGGGTTTGATCCCTGGGTCAGGAAGTTTCCCTAAGAGGAGGAAATGGCAACCTGTTCCAGTATTCTAGCCTGGAAAATACCATAGACAGAAGAGCCTGGTGGGCTACAGATCAAGGGGTCATAAGAGTCAGACACAGCTTGGCTGCTAAACCACCACAGGCTCCCTTCAGAGTGAAACTGACCTAGGCTGCTCCCTTGTGTCTCCATGCATCTTTCCACATCTCTCACTCAGAGCTGCAGCTCTCATCAGATTGAACCTCAAATCCATCCACTTCCCTATATCCCTCACCTAGACATCTCCGCCTTAACTCAGGAACTTACTAAGGAAGTCTCCATGTTAACTCAGGACTTCATCAGGTTTTACCTCTATTCCTGCTACAGCCACTATATGGCTCTTCCTGCCTCCACTACTGCCTTCTTCAAATCCCTCCTCCAAAGAATGCCCCCCCTGACATAAATGACCATGTAACTAACTCTTGTGCTAAAACCAAGCAGTGACTCACCTAGTACCTCCAGGAGGAAGCCCCATCCTTGGACACAAGACCTTTCATATTGTAGTTGTCACTTTCTCTCATCCTAGCCTTGCCCCTTCTTATCCCCTGTCCCCCTCCCCAGATCCTGAATTCCCCTCTGTCCTAGTCAGGTCAGGTTAACCTAACAAAATGCTATAGATTGGATGCATAAATAATAGAAATGTATTTTCTTACAGTTCTGGTGACTGGAAGTCCAAGACCAAGGTGCCAGCAGGACTGATGTCCAGTAAGGACTCTCTCTTTGGATTGCAGACAGCCACCTTCTTGCTGTGTCTTCACATGGCCATTCCTTGGTGCATGCCTGTGGAGAGAGAAGGCTGGTGAGTGAACCAGCTCCTTGGTGTGTCTTATAAGGACACTAATCCTGTAGGATCACGGCCTCATCCCCATGTCCCAGTCTAACCCCTCATTACCACCCACAAGCTCCACCTCCAAATGGCAACACACTGGGGGGTTAAGTTTTTAAAATATGAATCTGGGAGGTTGTAACAAAAATTTTCAGTCCATATTACTTGCTAGTCTCTGAATTATTCCCGCTAGCTGGTATGTCCTTCTCTGAACCCCTCCCTGAAACCCCCTTTCTGCCACCCCCTCTACTTGTTGTCTTTGTTTGGCTAATTCCTTTATACACCTTAAGACTGAATTCAAATTCAGCTATAGGCTCCCATGGGCGTCTTATTTGCTTCCATCAAGGCTGTCGTATAGCTGAAAGGACCATATATATTAATATATGGGTTTCCCAGGTGGTGCAATGGTAAAGAATCCGCCTGCCAATGCAGGAGACGCAGGAGACGAGGGTTTAATCCCTGGGTCAGGAAGATCCGCTGGTGTGGGAAATGGCAACCTGTTCCAGCATTCTTGCCTAGATTATCCCATAGACAGAGGAACCTGGCAGGCTACTGTCCATGGGGTTGCAAACAGTTGGACTTGACTGAACAACTGAGCACACACAGACACACATACACTATATATATATATATATAGTCAGGATGGTGAAAAAAATATATAATGTATATATATATTTTATATATATTTTTTTTTCAGGGCCATAATTTCCCTCAGGGCAGAAGTAATGTCTTATTTTTATCTGTCATCCTATCCCTAAAGCTTAGCACAGCACCTGTCACATATCTGTTGAATGGATGAATAAATGAATAATAAGGAAGGCGAGGCCATGTTGTGGGAAAAATGAGGCAGAAAATTTATGCTTTTTAAAATAAGTAGCTTGAAGCCCTTATATATTCTTGGCATAAAATATGATACACATGATTTTATAAGGACGGTTGTAAAGTTTTGTTCAAGAATGATAGGGGATGGGTGAGGACACCTGTTATGAGACGATCATAATAATCCCATATTCATGTAATGATGTTGGAAATAATAACAATCATATCTCTCATTTGTCCAGCACTTGCTATGTGTCAGATATCAAGCAGTTTTGTTTATAATATTTTTACTGTGGCTTTATTTATTTATCTTTGGCTATGCTGGGTCTTCGTTGTTGTGTGGGCTTTTTCTCTAGTTGTGGTGCACAAGTGCATTGTCGTGGCTCTCTCCCTGCAGGGCACCGGTTTTAGGCACGTGGGCTCGGTGGCTGCAGCTCCCAGGGTCTAGAGCCCAGGCTCAGTAGCTGTGGTGCGTGGGCTTAGTCTCTCCATGGCATGTGGAATCTTCCGGGATCAGAAATCGAACCTCTGCCTCCTACCTCGCCAGTCAGATTCTTTACTACTGAGCCACCACAGAAGTCCTCAAGTGTTTCAAATGTGTAACTGAGATTCTAACAACCCCAGCTTAGAAGATTAAAAAAAAATTTCCTATTTTATGTAAGGGGAACCTGAGGTACAGAGAGGTTAAGGTCACAGAGCTAGGAAGTAACAGAGATTAAAGGTAAACTATAAAAGAAATTTCAAAGGCTGAAGAATCACAGCTTGAAGCTAGTTTAGGTGTTATAAGAGAATGGGAGAAGCAAGGACGATGTTCAGGATTCTAACATAGGGAAAGAGAAAACTGAAAAAGTTAGGATAGAAGTCACCTTGTTGAGAGACACTGTGATCATCTGGGATGAATTGGCCTTGATGTAGTGACTTGACATCCCAGTGGAGGTGACCCATAGGCAGTTATAAATACACACAGCAAATCCACGTGGACTCTGACACACGTTTAGGTCCAGGGAGATGCAAACATGGATTTTATGTGACATTTCTTTTTTCTGTTGAAAGTATAGCTGATTTACAGTATTGTATTAGTTTCAGGTGTACCACATATTCAAAGTTTTTAAATTTAAAAGCACCATAAAATATTGGCTGTATCCTTCATTCTGTACAATATATCCTTGTAGTTTATTTTACACATAGTGGTTATCTTGCCCCACCCCACTTCCTTCTCCCCATTGGTTAGCACTAGTTTTTACTCTATATCTTTGGGTCTTTTGCTGTTTTATTATATATATATTACATGCATTTTCAAATTTTTTCAGATTCCACATTTAAGAGATAACAGCATAGTACTCTCTAGGTCCATCCACATTGTTGCAAATGAGAATTTCATTCTTTTTTATGGCTGAGTCATATCCCATTGTATACATGCATCACATCTTCTTTATCCATTCATCTGTTAATAGACATTTAAGTTTCTTCCATATCTTGGCTATTGTGAATATTGCTGCTAGGAACATAGGGGTGCATGTATTTTTTTGAATTAGTGTTTTCATTTTCTTCTAATATATACCCAGGAGTGGAATTGCTGAATCATGACAGTTCTATTTATAGTTCATTTGGGCAACTAAGTGAAGGGTGGTATTAAGGAGGATTTACTGAAGTCAGGGACACAGGTTAAGAGTGGAGAGGCTTTGAATACTTTAAGATAAATGAAACAATAAATTTAATATTATGTATATTTTACCACTATAAAAAGAGGTGAGAGACTGCTTCAGGGATCCAGGGAAGAGAGGATTAGACATGAATGTGGGAAAGGTCAAGGGAAACTTAATAAGGAAGATTTATTGAACCATCCATCCTTGACTTATTCTAGCTATAAACATAAGAGTGATTTATTTTTTAACATTTATTGACCTGAAACTACGTGCCAGATGCTGGGCTGGGACACAAAGATGGAGAATCATTCCTACTCTTTAATTGTATCCTGCACACAATTGCCTAGTGAGATTAGAAGATTCATATGCAATATTTATAATACAACATGCTGCTGCTGCTGCTAAGTCGCTTCAGTCGTGTCCGACTCTGTGCGACCCCATAGACGGCAGCCTACCAGGCTCCCCCGTCCCTGGGATTCTCCAGGCAAGAACACTGGAGTGGGTTGCCATTTCCTTCTCCAATGCATGAAAGTGAAAAGTGAAAGTGAAGTCGCTCAGTCGTGTCTGACTAGTAGCGACCCCACAGACTGCAGCCCACCAGGCTCCTCTATCCATGGGATTCTCCAGGCAAGAGTACTGGAGTGGGGTGCCATTGCCTTCTCCGATAATACAACATATCAGGGAGCTTTTGATGCAAGTAAAGGATACTATGGAAGCACAGTGGAGGGCAACTAATAAGCTGTAGGGAATAGTCAGGGAAGGATTCTGAGACCTGGTGGCCGGTGAATTGGATCTTAAACAATGAAGAAGACCTTGTCAGGTAAAGGGGAGTTGGAGGGAGGAGGGGGACTATCAAGTAGAAAAGAGCACAGGCGGTGTTGCTGAGACATTTGCTGGGAGGCACAGAGGGGCAAAGAAGAGACAGGAGGTCTTGGCATCTAAAGATCTCCTGTTACTCTAACACATCTGCTGCTTCCATGATGGGACCCATTCCCTTGGTCCACGTGGGTAGTGATGGAGCCCCAAACTCTCAGCCTACCCAGCTGGGGAGAGCAGCTTCATCAGGCAGGATGGATGTCTACTGCCTTTGGCACATTTGGGAAACAGTTCTCATGAAGTGCCTGGGGGAGCAGAAGGAGGATCAACAGAGAGGGCCCTTCAGAAGATTCTGAGGATGGTGTAGACTTCAGCAATGGCATAATTATTACTGAAAGAAGATTTGTTATTTAGTCGCTCAGTTGTGTCCTACTCTTTTGCAACTCCATGGACTATAGCCTGTTTGCTCCTCTGTCCATGGAATTGTTGTTTTTGTTTTTTTAATTTTTAACTGAAGGGTAATTGCTTTACAGAATTTTGTGGTTTTCTGCCATACATCAACAAGAGTCAGCCAGGTATACCTCTGTCTTCTCCTTCCCAGACCTCCTTCCCATCTCCCTCCCCATCCCACCCTTCAGTCTATCACAGAGCCCCTGTTTGATTTCCCCGAGTCATACAGCAAGTTCCCATTGGCTATTTCACATATGGTATTGTAAATTTCCATGTTACTTTCTCCATACATCTCACCCTCTCCCTCCTTCCCTCCCGCTGTGTCCATTGGTCTGTTCTCTGTGCATGTTTCTTCATTGCTGCCCTGAAAATAAATTCATCAGTACCATCTTTCTAGCTTCCATATATATGCATCAGTATGCTGCTGCTGCTGCTAAGTCACTTCAGTCGTGTCTGACTCTGTGCAACCCCATAGACAGCAGACCAGCAGGCTCCCCTGTCCCTGGGATTCTCCAGGCAAGAACACTGGAGTGGGTTGCCATTGCCTTCTCCAATGCAGGAAAGTGAAAAGTGAAAAGTGAAGTCGCTTAGTCATGTCTGACTCTTAGCGACCCCGTGGACTGCAGCCTACCAGGCTCCTCCGTCCATGGGATTTTCCAGGCAAGAGTATTGGAGTCGGGTGCCATCCACCTTCTCTGATACATCAGTATACAATATTTATATTTCTCTTTCTGAATTACTTCACTCTGTATAATAAGCTCTAGGTTCGTCCACCTCATTCAGTTCAGTTCAGTTCAGTCACTCAGTCGTGTCTGACTTTTTGCGACCCCATGAATTGCAGCACGCCAGGCCTGCCTGTCCATCACTGACTCCCGGAGTTCACCCAAACTCATGTGCATTGAGTCAGTGATGCCATCCAGCCATCTCATCCTTTGTCGTCCCCTTCTCCTCCTGCCCCCAATTCCTCCTAGCAGTCCACCTAATTAGAACTGATTTAAAACTGTATATACATACCACAGCTTCTACATCCATTCATCTGTCGATGTCCATGGGATTTTCCAGACAAGAATACTGGAGTGGGTTGCCATTTCCTTCCCCAGGGGATCTGCCCAACCCAGGGATAGAATCCGTGTCTCCTGCATTGGCAGGCAGATTCTTTAACGCTAAGCCACTGGAGAAGCCTAAGAGAAGACTAAAAGTGGATAAATGGAAGATTCCCTGAGCTAACTCCAGAATGTTATTAATGAGTACGCTGGGACACAGCCCAGAATGAATGCAGGAGTCACTTGAGGGGAACTGAACTTTCAGGGTGTCTCTAATGGAGGCAAATTTCAGAAAAATATATTGCCTTGTGAATGGAAGGAGACCTCCAAGTCAAATGCACTTCGATATTGCCAGTTAACATCTGTCTGGACTGGATAATTTTGTTGACCTCTCTCAACCTCTGCTCCTTTTTCTATAAACGATGATAGCAGTGGCGCCTGCGTCACGGTCTGCCACGAGGACTGAGTGTAACCACGTTCCTGTCGTTCTTGCAGTGCCTGACACAGAGGAGGCACTCACTGTGTTACTAGAACCATCACCATTAAAACGACACCACTGATGCGCCCCAGTCAGAAAGGCAAGCCCGCCCGAAATGGAGATCCCAGGGGGAACACTTTCACATTTATTGTGTTAATCAGAATTTTTTAAAGAGTTGGATTTCTAGATGTTTCCTTCCCACAGAGTGGAGGACAGCCATGCAATCAGTCTTTTTCTAACTGAATATCTCTTTACAAAGCAAAAAAAGAGGGAAGGTATGGGTAACTGAGACATTGCTTTCCACTTACCAGTAAGGCAAAATAGAATGTGCCAAAATGACTGTCAGAACATTAATTTTGGAGTGAACTAATTGAAGAGAAATTTACTTTTTCTGTCTTTATTTTCATAGTTTCCTTGTTTAGTTAAAAAAAAAAAAAACAAGCAGTCCAGGTAATGAAATTAGTTCACTAGACAGAATTTATGTCCTGAGAGACCACTGCAGAGGGAGGGCAGGTATTTCACACACACAGAGTAAAGGAACATAAGGCAGCTATTTCGGGAGCTGAAAAAAAGGGAAATATCAACACATTTCACTGAGTTTTTCCCCTGAGAAATTGTGCCAGGTACACATTTTACATTTTCACATATTAAGAAGCTGAATATATTAAAATATGGGTACTAATTCAACCTCAGGGGTGTAACTAAAATCCTAAATAATGCAACATACGAAGAACAAAAGTTAAGCTAAATGAAGTTTTTTATATAAAAAGAAAAATAAAGCCAAGTGAGGAAAATGAAATCTAATGAGTAAAAATATAATTTATAGGGAAAAATATAAAACTTGTCTCATGAAGTTAAATCTGGTCAGGTGGCAGTAGTGGTGAAGAACCTGCCTGCCCATGCAGGAGATGTAAGAGATGTGGGTTTGATGCCTGGGCCGGGAAGATCCCCTGGAGGAGGGCACAGCAACCCCCTCCAGGATTCTTGCCTGGAGAATTCCATGGACAGAGATGCCTGGTGGACAACAGTCCATAGGGTTACAAAGAGTTAGGCACAACTGGAATAACTTAGCACAGCACACCCAGCACAGTCATATTGGAAAACAGAGAACTCCTAATTCTCTATTGAAACTGATGCCTTAAAAAAACTGAAAGTATAAAATTATCTGGCAATGTTCATAACTTCTACCATGTCTGTTACAGAGAATGATCTTCAACCTGTGCAGACAGCCCAAACATTGCTAAGAGGGAATCGAATCCCAAGAGATGGAGAGGAGTAAAAGAGTACTTGGCCACAGGAAGTTAACACCCTTTCAGACCAAGATAGATTATATTCAGGCTATAAAAGGAATGTGAAGGTGCAATCAGGGACCCAAATAGATTACTAATGAGAAATCACAGAGAAATAGACAGCAGTCCTAAGGCTTGAGGGGGGAAAATGCCCCTCTCTTCCAAAACATAAAGCCAAGAAACTGCCAAGAGGAGATCAGGATGATCCATAGAATTCAAATGAGTTCACTAAGGGAAAAAAATTACCCAAATAACCATCAGTTAAGAAGTTGTCACAGACATTGTATACCAGGATTTTAGCAATGCAGTTTAAAAGTTCAAAAAACTCCTCATGAACCAAGGGTATACTTGCATACCCAAAGTAGGTGAATTCCTGAATGGTTGAATAATGTTAAATATGGATAGGAATTCACTTAGGGTATAAGGAGTTTCCATCTAGTCAAGGCTATGGTTTTTCCAATGGTCATGTATGGATGTGAGAGTTGGACTGTGAAGAAAGCTGAGCACCAAAGAATTGATGCTTTTGAACTGTGGTGTTGGAGAAGACTCTTGAGAGTCCTTTGGACTGTAAGGAGATCCAACCAGTCCATTCTGAAGGAAATCAGCCCTGGGATTTCTTTGGAGGGAACGATGCTGAAGCTGAAAGTCCAATACTTTGGTCACCTCATGCGAAGAGTTGACTCATTGGAAAAGACTCTGACGCTGGGAGGGATTGGGGGCAGGAGGAGAAGGGGACGACAGAGGATGAGATGGCTGGATGACATCACCGACTCGATAGACATGAGTCTGAGTGAACTCCGGGAGTTGGTGATGGACAGGGAGGCCTGGCGTGCTGCGATTCATGGGGTCACAAAGAGTTGGACACGACTGAGCAACTGAACTGAACTGAACTGATAAGGAGTTTTGTACCTGGTCTAGTTTTTTTCTGTAATGTTGTCCGTGACCTGAATGAACACCCCAAAACACATAAATCACAGTTGCACGATTAACTCCTCAAATTGCTAAATAATTATAGTACATAAAGAATACGTACTTAAAAAGATTTTTGCCTTTTTCCCACAGACTGGTAGAAAATTGGGTCTAAAATAAATATGATAAAACTTATGAAATGTAAAATAGAAAATTGTACATAGCATTTCAAATGGCAAGTATACAAGACTTTTTAATTTTTTTTTTACTTTATCTTCACAGTGATCCAGTGAGGTGGGTATTTTTGCCATGTTACAGATGATGATATTGATGTTTGCCAGATTAGTGACTTTCCCAAGTCACCTTACAACCTCTTGCTTCCATGATCACATCTTCCTCTCTCCCTCATATAAGGAAACTTGTGATCCCATTGGGTGTACCCAGGTAATCCAAGATGATCTCCTCATCTTGAGATCTTTAACTTAATCCCATCTGCAACGTCTCTTGCTACATTGAGTAGCATTCACTGGCTCCAGAGACGGACATGGACATCTTTGGGGGCCATTATTCAGCCCAACCATGCTGTTGCATGACAAGCAAAGTGGGGAGTTGTTAGAGCTGAGGTCAGAGAGACAATCAGAAACTAAATCACATGGACCAGAGAGACAATTGGGAACGAAATCACATGGGCCTTGAAGGCCATCCTAAGAATCTTGGGTTCTACCAAGGTGGAACACTATGACAAATCTAGATAGCATATTAAAATGCAGAGAAAGCTATGGTTTTTCCAGTAGTTATGTACGGGTGTGAGAGTTGGGCTATAAAGAAGGCTGAGCACCAAAGAATTGATACTTTCAAATTGTGGAGCTGGAGAAGGCTCTTGTGAGTCCCTTGGACTGCAAGGAGATCAAACCAGTCAATCCTAAAGGAAATCAACCCTGAATATTCATTGGAAGGAATGATGCTGAAGCTGAAGCTCCAGTACTTTGGCCATCTGATGTGAAGAACAAACTCATTGGAAAAGACTCTGATACTGGGAAAGATTAAGGGCAGGAGGAGAAGAGGGTGACAGAGGATGAGATCATTGGATAGCATCACTGACTCAATGGACATGAGTTTGAGCAAACTCCAGGAGATGGTGAAGGACAGGGAATCCTGGCATGCTTCAGTCCATGGGATCACAAAGAGTCAGACACAACTTAGTGACTGAACAAGTGGAAAGCCACGCAGAGGAGTACACTGTTGAACTGTGTCTTTAAGGATGACTCTGGGGGCTGTACTGACAGGAGACTGCAGGGGGGTCTGATAGACAAGGGGAGGGGAGAAGAGTGAGGAGGTGCGTACAGTGACGTAGCTGAGAGATGATGGCAGCTCAGACTAGGGTGGTATCAGCGGAAGCCGTCAGAAGTGTTTGGATTCTGGAGGTACTCTGAAGAATAGAGCCAATAGGATTATCTGACAGATTCAAGAGGGGTCCAGGGTGATTTCTTTTTCATCTGAGCAACTCAAAATATGAAATTATCTGTTCGAATGGAAACTTCTGTACAAGGAGTAGGTTTGGAGGAATAATTAGAAAATAACCATATATTCTGTTTTGAATATGTTAATCATCATGACTATTAGACATCCAAGCAGAGATACGGAATAGAGAACTGGCCTTAGGAATCTGGAATTTAGGGGAAATTTTGGAACTAGAAATACAACTGTGAGAATATGAGAATTGTCAGCCTATAGAGGGTATTTTCAGCCACAAGCCTGAATGAGATCAAGAGAGTAAGTGTTAGATAAATAAGAGATGATCAAGGCCTGAATTCTGGAGCATAACAATATTAGCAAGACAGAAAGGAGAAGGGAAACTATAAACAAGGGTAAGAGAAAACCAGGGTACAAGTGCAGTTTCCTGGAGGATAAGTGAGAAGAGTGAGGAGATTAAGGATGATGAATCATCATCGATAACTCGAGATGAGCCAGATTGGCCAATCCATGTGATCTGGGATAGTCTGATAGCTCTGAGTAGTAAATAGCCAAGATGATGAGTAGCTATAGATAAATCACTTAGAACGATGGTTTCCAAGCTTCGTTTCATTTTTGGAATCGTCTGAAAACCTAAACTAAACATAGTTATACTTGGCCCACTCCCCCAGATATCCTGAGGAGGATTTTTTAACGTTTCCCAGCTGAATCTAAGGGGCTTTGCTGGTGGTTCAGATGGTTAAAAATCTGCCTACAGTGCAAGAGACCTGGGTTCAATCCCAGGAAGATCCCCTGGAGTAGGGACTGGCAACCCACTCCAATATTCTTGCCTGGGAAATGCCACGGACAGAGGAGTCTGGCAGGCTACAGTCCATGGGGTCACAGAGAGTCAGACATGACTCCGCAACCAACAGTTTTCAGCTGATTCTTTGTGAAGCAAAGTTTGGGACATGCTAGTTTAGAAAAATGCCCAGTGTATCAGAAGCTTTCTCAGAGTAAATGAAGTTGAGGAAGCTTGTGGGAAGAGAGAGGGTTTAAGGGGAGGGAGGTGGGGGAGATCAGTGTGCAGCTAGCAAATTATGTGGACAGCATAACTGTAAACCGAGTGCTTGTTATTCAAGCATCGTGCCGGAAAAGGCAATTATATTTGAAAAAATTTACAAATTACATTTGGTGCACCAAAGTTTTGGGACCTTATACCAAAATTAAGTAGATATTTGTTTCTGCTAGAAATTGTTTTTGTCAGTTGCATCATAACAAGGATGATGCAACTGATAAAAAAGCAAAGAAAATATCTCTAAGAGTGAGACTTAAGCCTCCAAATGGTCGGCCAGACCCCAAAGGCACAGACTGAAAGAAGCCAGTAAAGAATGACCCTTGGTCCCAGTGACAGTTTGTAGTGATGCCTTCCAAGGAATACGAAAAGTGATTCCTACCACTACTTCAGATTATCTGAAGAATAAGACCACAGATAGGTTGTCTTTCTTTTGGAGCCGATGTAACCATATCCAGACTGTTTTGTTTTTTTTTTTTCCCCCTCCTGGAAATCTTGCAGCTGTGAATTTAATGCCAAGTTGCATGTTTCAAATGAAGTTCAATAAAGAATGTCTAACTCAGATAACAAGAGGCTCTCAGAGATTCTTTATCCACCAGCTGTTAACTTTTATGTTAAAATTCTGCTTGGATATTTGATTCTTTCCTTTAATTTGGAAAAGCACTTAAAGCACTTAGGAAAGCACCAGACTGATTTTCAACTTGGGAACCCCCTCTCCGCAGAGCAACTCAGAAACAGTTTCAGTAACATTATGTGAGTGTTTTCTGCTCTAGTAAGCAGGTAAAGTGGTGTTAGAAATGCATTCTGAACAAAGAGTTTGCTTATGATGCAATAAGGAGCTTTTTTGTTTTTTTGAGGGGAGTTGGTTTTTTGTTGTTGTTTTTAATTTTTATTGGAGTGTCTTTGCTTTACAATGTTGTTAGTTTCTGCTGTACAGCAAAGTGAATCAGCTCTCTCTCTATATATATATACACACATATTCCCTCTTTTTTGGATTTCTTTTCCATTTAGATCACCATAGAACTTCAAGTAGAGTTCCCTGTAAATAAGGAGTTTATCCTGAAGAAAAGGTGGACACAATCAGGAGGGAAGGTGGATGGAGTTGGATGGGAGTGATCTGATTTGACAGGAGGATTCAAAGCTTAGTAGCGGGGTGCCGACAGGAATTGGGGTGGCAATAGGAAAGACCTGGGAGTGGGGAGGAGAGAGAGCCCTGATCAGAGAGAAGAGGATCCATAAAATAATTAACTAATCGTTGGAAACAGGAAAGATAAGAAACAAAAGAAAGAGAAAAAGAGGACAGTCCCCAAATAAGGGAGAAACATAAAAAACTTTGGCCAGGAAAAGGAAAGGAACCAGCACAGAACCAGAGATGAAGTGCTGGGGCTGAAGCTGGGAGAAGCCTGCCCAGGTTCTGATGTGAAGGAGGAAATACAATCAAACTCGCTATTTTCTGCCATCACTGGTGACTTTTCAAACTGTCCTACCTACAGCAGAAAAACATCAAAATAATACAAAAACTGTCTATAGGTGACAGAGGTTCAAATATCTGTGGTTAATTTATTACTGATACATAGCCAATGTGAAAGGTCTCATGAGTGTCCATAACAAGGATGATGCAACTGACAAGCAAATCCAGTTGTACATATGGCATGAAAAACAAGATAATCAAGCCATTTCGAAAAACTGTGGTTAAATGTCTGCTAAGGACCACATTTAAGCCCATTTTCAAAGAAGCTAGTGAAATATTACATCTAATTTATAAAACTAGATGAATATACTTTTTACAGAGGAAATAATTTTGATATATAAAATAATCCTGAGACAAAAAACACATAATAAATCAACAATAAGCAAAGCATATGCTAAAACTATCCCAAGACTATCAAGTAAAGAGATTTAGTAAGTAGAGTCTAGACGTCTGTATTTTTTATAAAACCTAGGAAATCAACCCTGAGTATTCATTGGAAGGACTGCTGCTGAAGCTGAAGCTCTAACACTTTGGCCACCTGATGTGAAGAGCTGACTCATTGGAAAAGACCCTGCTGCTGGGAAAGATTGAAGGCAAAAGAAGGGCCAACAGAAGATGAGATGGTTGGATGGCATCACTGAATCAATGGTCATGAGTTTGAGCAAACTCTGGGAGATAGTGAAGGGCAGGGAAACCTGGCATGCTGTAGTCCATGGGGTCGCAGAGTCAGATGCAACTCAGAGAGTGAATGACACGCATGCGTGTATCTGATGGACATCCCCAGAACCACTGGCCTAGAAGATGTCAGATTCAAATGAAGGATAAGCTTGTGGCAAATAAGCACTTTAAATAATAACTGAAATTTATGACTAACAACACTTGACTGTTGATGCCTAAAACCCTCAATCAAAACCACACCAAGACTTTGATAAATAGAAACATGTCATGGACCACAAGGACACTGACAAATTCCCAGGAACCTCTCATAGAGGATGCTGTTTCTGAAATATTTTACTTATAAAATATTTACCTAGAGGAGGATACACAACTCTTTCAATTTGACATCTCTTCTCATGCAGCCTGTCAATAGGAATAGATATTTTTTTAAAAAACCTAATTATTTCTAGTGCTTTACATAATGAAAGAATACATCTTTGTGGTTTTGCAGGGGCTCTCTGGGAAATCATAAGTACACTTTTAGATACAAAAGATATCCTGAAAGCTTTATTTTATTTATTTTTTGTTCTATACTGAGTGTCTGATTTGAGGAAGACAAAATAAAAAATATTATCAGAGGAGATAGTCACTTGATTAAGTGGGTGCTTAAGAAACCATACTTGTTCCCTATTTAGTTAAAGTGACAGGAAAATTAACAATAAACATTGAAGGTAGTTCAGTTCAGTTCAGTCGCTCAGTCGTGTCCAATTCTTTGCAACCCCAAACTGAGACACGCCAGGCCTCCCTGTCCATCACCAGCTCCCGGAGGTCACTCACGTCCATCGAGTCAGTGATGCCATCCAGCCATCTCATCCTTGGTCGTCCCCTTCTCCTCCTGCCCCCAATCCCTCCCAGCATCAGAGTCTTTTCCAATGAGTCAACTCTTCGCATGAGGTGGCCAAAGTACTGGAGTTTCAGCTTTAGCATCATTCCTTCCAAAGAAATCCCAGGGCTG
>SJYT01059768.1:403777-475379 GCA_006410635.1 Cephalophus harveyi
TAATGTCTCTGCTTTTGAATATGCTGTCTAGGTTGGTCATAACTTTCCTTCCAAGGAGTAAGCGTCTTTTAATTTAATGGCTTCAGTCACCATCTGCAGTGATTTTGAAGCCCAAAAAAGTAAAGTCTGACACTGTTTCCACTGTTTCCCCATCTATTTTCCATGAAGTGATGGGACCAGATGCCATGATCTTAGTTTTCTCAATGTTGAGCTTTAAGCCAACTTTTTCACTCTCCTATTTTACTTTCATCAAGAGGCTTTTAAGTTCCTCTTCACTTTCTGCCATAAGGGTGGTGTCATCTGCATATCTGAGGTCATTGATATTTCTCCCAGCAATCTTGATTCCAGCTTGTGTTTCTTCCAGTCCAGCGTTTCTCATGATGTACTCTGCATATAAGTTAAATAAGCACGGTGACAATATACAGCCTTGACATACTCCTTTTCCTATTTGGAAACAGTCTGTTGTTCCATGTCCAGTTCTAACTGTTGCTTCCTGACCTGCATATAGGTTTCTCAAGAGGCAGGTCAGGTGGTCTGGTATTCCCATCTCTTTCAGAATTTTCCACAGTTTATTATGATCCACACAGAGGCTTTGGCATAGTCAATAAAGAACTGGCAAATCAGAATATGGCAAAGCAGAAAGAATATGGTTTAGAATATCACAGATAGATGGCATCCCTGGTGGCTCAGACGGTAAAGAATTTGCCTGCAATGCAGGAGACCAGAGTTTGATCCCTGGGTCAGGAAGATCCCCTGGAGAAGGAAATGGCTACCCACTCCAGTATTCTTGCCTGGGAAATCCCACGGACAGAGGAGCCTGGTGGGCTACAGTCCACGGGGTTGCAAAATGTCGATAGACTGAGCAACTAAACACTTGCACTTCCCTTTCATGGTTTCATTCTACTATTGTTAGCAGACTGATTTGGGTGATTTTCTCCGATCTACCAAATTAGTAATAATAATAATAACCACCTCATTAGGTTAAGGGAATTAAAAGACTTAACATATGTTTAATGATGATTCGGTCCTAGCTTCAAACAGGGGTCTACATCTCAGTAACTCAACCATTCTTTCCGACCTTCCAGAACACTCAGTTCACCTCTGAGCTTTAGGTCAGTTGTTTGTAAAACTACCTCTTTCCTTCAAGGGAGTGTTGTGGTGATGAGCCATGAGATAAGCTTTAAAGTATTTGCACTTATAAGAGAAAGAAAAGTATTACATAAACACTATACAGTGGGGACTTCTCTGGTAATCCAGTGGTTAAGACTTTGCCTTCCAATATGTATTCAATCCCTGGTCAGGGAGCTAAGACCCCATATGCCTTACAGCCAAAAAACAAAGACATAAAACAGAAGCAATATTGTAACAAATTCAATAAAGACACCAAAAAAGATCTTTTAAAAAAATACTATAAAGTGATAACTATTGATGGCTATTTAGATTTAATTTTTTTTCCTTTCAACCTGGACTGAGAAAGCAAACTTGTTCATATTAACTCTCTGAGATCACTAACTTTTAAAAATTCTCTTTTTTCCATCTCTCAGATGCAAACTTTTTGCAAGCTCATAACTATGTGTGCTGTTTCAGTAGCTGCCAGGTGCCCGCATCCATAGGTATGTCATGGCCAAGATGCCCACAATCACCTGAGTGAGCATCCAGGATAGTAACTGAGTCAAGTCACACTAGCAGGCAAGCCAGCTCTGCAGGGTAAAGCTAGACTCTTGTTTATATCCAATTACAAAGCAGCAGCTCGCTTCCCTGTGCTTCCTCCTTTCTCTAGCCTGTTTCCTTCAGCCATGTACCTTCTCTGATTTCTTTGTTCCAAACTGCAGTCCCAGCTGGAATTCCTTTGATTCTCCGCATGTTTGAATCATTCTGATTCTTCCCATGATTTGGCACTCACGATGTGCATGGGATTTTGTCAAATGTCAGTGGCAAAATGACCCTGATGGACCATTGTAGGTGACGCAGGAATGCAGATGTGGCTGGGCCTTTCTCCCCACCAAGGTCTCCCGAGTGGATTCAGCTGATCTGACCAGCAGGCAGCTACGGCTTTCTTCCTCACAGCATCTAATCCATCTCCTTCACTGAGGGAACCACTTGTAGATCAAGGGCATCACAGTACATGAAATCAAATCCCTAAGTGAACCTCCAAATATATATCTATAATATTATTGATATAGAAAAGCCCAGGACCAGTGAAAATACCATTGAGTCAGCACTGAACTGACAAAAACCAGTATTTCTTTCTCTCAAATTAGTGAGTCTCAGACTTAAAAAGAGGAGAAAATGAAACTATGGTTTTATAAAGAAAAAAAATCTGTAGACATGCATATAACAGTCTGAATACAATGTGGAAAAGACAGCTTAGAGCATATACATGGAAATAGGTATACCTGTCCAATACTTGGGCTTCCCTGGTGGCTCAAATGGTAAAGAATCTCCCTGCAATACAGGAGAGCCAGGTTCAATCCCTGGATCAGGAAGATCCCCTGGAGAAGGGAATGGCTACCCATTCCAGTATTCTTGCCTGGAGAATTTCATGCACAGAGGAGTCCATGTGTGGCAAAGAGTCAGACATGACTGAGTGACTAATACTTTCACTTCCAATACTTTAGAGCCCCGCCCCACAAGGGGCTTTCAGGCTATAAAAAAAATATCACTCTTCTGAAAGTCCAGCAGAGGGACTTAACAAGGCAGAATAGTGTAGGAACCAAGAATAAATTTCGTTCATTCATTTGCCAAAGTTAATTGAGCACATATACTCTCTCAGACATTGTGTTGTTGTTTTTTCCTTCCTCTATGCACTCTTTTTTAGAGAATACTGTGAGTACATAATTTTTCAAATTGCAATAAATCCAGGAGAAAACCAAAGGGTTTGGATGAATCCCTTACTAAGCTTTAATCTGTGAATAATTCAAGTGTTGCCTAAATGTAAATTACTATTAGGACAACCTACAGATGGGAGAACTTGTTTGCAAATCATATATCTGATTAGGAACTCAGAATATTAAAAGAACTCTTACAAGTCAGCAATAAAAAGATGACCCAATTTTAAACACATAAATAATTTGAACAGACATTTCTCCAAAGAAGATATACAAATTGGAATAAGCACATAAAAAATGCTCAACATCATTAGCCATGAGGACCCATTAAAATGGCTAAACAACCCTCAAAATGGGAGAAAATATTTTAAAATGAAGCAACTGAAAAAGGATTAATCTCCAAAATATACAAGCAGCTCTTACAGCTTAATATCAAAAAACCAAAAAAAAAAAAAAAACCCAATCAAAAAATGGGTAGAAGACCTAAACAGATACTTCTCCAGAAAAGACATACAAGTGGCCAACAAACACATGAATATATGCTCAACATCACTAATTAGTAGAGAAATGCAAATTAAAATTACAATGAGGTACCACCTCACACCAATCACAATGGCCATCATCAAAAAATCTACAAATAATAAATGCTGGAGAGGGTGTGAAGAAAAGGGAACCTTCATGTACTGTTGGTGGGAATGTAAATTGATACAGCCACTATGGAGAACAGTGGAGAAGGGAATGGCAACCCACTCCAGTATTCCTGCCTAGAGAATCCCATGGGCAGAGGAGCTTGGCGGGCTACAGTCCATGGGGTCGCAAAGAGTCGGATACAAGTGAAGTGACTTAGCACCCATGGAGAACAGTATAGAGGTTCCTTAAAAAGCTAAAAACAGAACTACCATATGACCCAGAAATTCCATTTCTGGGCATTTACCCTGAAAAAATCATAGTTCAAAAAGACACAGGTACCCCATCAACAGGTCAATCGATAAAGAAGATTTTTCATATAAATAGGCATGTGTGTGTGGAAAATTCTGAAAGAGATGGGAATACCAGACCACCTGACCTGCCTCTTGAGAAACCTATATGCAGGTCAGGAAGCAACAGTTAGAACTGGACATGGAACAACAGACTGTTTCCAAATAGGAAAAGGAGTACGTCAAGGCTGTATATTGTCACCCTGCTTATTTAACTTATATGCAGAGTATATCATGAGAAATGCTGGGCTGGAAGAAGCACAAGCTGGAATCAAGATTGCCGGGAGAAATATCAATGACCTCAGATATGCAGATGACACCACCCTTATGGCAGAAAGTGAAGAGGAACTAAAAAGCCTCTTGATGAAAATGAAGGAGGAGAGTGAAAAAGTTGGCTTAAAGCTCAACATTCAGAAAACTAAGATCATGGCATCTGGTCCCATCACTTAGACAAAGGATGAGATGGCTGGATGGCATCACTGACTTGATGGACATGAGTTTGGGTGAACTCCGGGAGTTGGTGATGGACAGGGAGGCCTGGCGTGCTGCGATTCATGGGGTCACAAAGAGTCGAACACGGCTGAGCGACTGAACTGAACTGATATATATATATGTGATAGAATATTACTCAGCCATAAAAAGGAATGAAATTGAGTGATTGGTAGTGATGTAGATGGACCTAGAGTCTGTCATACAAAGTCAGTCAGAAAGAGAAAAATAAATATTGTATATTAATGCATATGTATAGAATCTAGAAAAATGGTATGGATGACACTATTTGCAAGGCAGACATGGAGAACGGTCATGTGAATACAAGGTGGGAAGGGGAGGGTGGAACGAACTGGGAGAGTAGGTGAGACATATATACAGTACTACGTGTAATAGATAACTAGCGGGAAGCTGCTATACAGCACAGGGAGCTCAGCTTGGTGCTCTGTGATGACCTAGAGGGGTGGGATGGGAGTATGGGAGGGAGGCTCAAGAAGGAAGGAATATATATATACATATGGCTGCCTTGCAGTATATATGTATTCATATATTCACGTTGTTGTATACCAGAAACTAATACAACATTGTTAAGCAAATATACTTCATTTTTTTAAGATGGCTATAATAAAAAAAAAAATAAAAAGCATAGCAAGTATTAGTAACTGGAACACTCAATACTTGATGGTGGGAATGTAAATGATGTGGCCACTTTGGAAAAAACGTTTTAATAGTTTCTCAAAAGTTAAACACAGAGTAGCCATATGACCTAGCAATTCTGCTTCTAGGTATATACCCATGAAAAATGAAAACACACATCCATAAAATAACTCATACATGAATGCTACATGAAATAAACTAGTTACAAAATAACAAATATTGTATGATTCCATTTATATGTATAAATGTCCAGAATTGACAAACCCATAGACAGAGAGTAGATAATTGGTTGCCAAGAGTGACGGAGAGGGGGTAGTGACTATAATGGGTAAGGGTTTGGGGGGGGAAATGATGAAAATGTTTTTTAATTAGATAGTGGTAATGATCATGAATATACTAAAATTCATTTAACTGTACACTTCAAAAGAGTAGATTTTATGGGATGTAATTATAACTCAATAAAACTGTTACAGTTAAACTGTTAAAGAATTTTAATTATCATTTAGGATTAAATTAGGCACTTACTAAAACACATCTACTCTTTTTAGCAGACTTCATTACCTAATATTGTAAATTACATGTCATATGGAGAAAACCACGTTTTGTAGGAGCCCAATCACATATGCACCTCTCCACAAATGCCCTTCTCCTCCCAACAACCCCTCACTCTATCAAAAAAAGAGGGGTGTGTTTTGACAGGGCAAATATTTTGACAGATCACCTGAGATGAAAAGGGAAACTGCCACTTAGTGGTTGTTCTCAGCCAATGGCTGTGAAAGTACAAGAGAAGGTCACTGGGTGGCTTTCTGAGAATTTCTGCAGCTTAAGGGCTTTGGTTTTTAGAGAGCTATTCTAGCTGAGAACCCGGGTTGCACTGCTACCAAGACATAGGACACTTCAAAGGACTGGGGCAAGGAGAGGGAAAGAAAAGAGAGGCAATGTTGCTAGGATATCTAGAAAGGGCTTTGGAATGCCAAGATATCTAATGAGAATTTTAATTAAATTTTGCTGTGAAGTATGTAAATTGTCTTCAGTATGTATTCCATAACCACCACCATTGTTCAAATTCAGCACCATCTACTTCACTTACTAAGGTTTTGCGGAACTGGGTCTGCTGTTTGGGGCTATGAGCAAGTGCTGAGTCTGCTCTCCAGGTAAGCTCAGGGAGAGACTATTCCACGTCGAATGTTCTAGAGGCATAGAACGCACAATAGGAGTGCAAGTGAATTTACATCATCAGAGATGTACAGACAAGAGTTGGATAATTCTGAGTGAAGAGTGATGGATTAAATGTCAACTAGGTGATCAAACTAGACCCTTGAGATTCCAGCCACCTCTGTTAATGGTGATTCTAATATGTTCTGTGTGCTATGTGCTAAGTCACTTCATTCATACCCGACTCTTTGCGACCTTAGGGACTATAGCCTGCCAGGCTCCAGTGTCCATGGGATTCTCCAGGCAAGAATACTGCATTGGCAGTCAGGTTCTTTACCACTAGCACTATCTGGGTAAATCCAATTGATTTTTTAAAACTGGAGGATAATCACTTAACAATGTTGTGTTGGTTTCTGCCATACAATAATGCTAATCAGTCATACACACACACACATCTCCCTCTGGGGATGTTAGACCATTCATTCACTAGATCATTCAGAATAACCTAAATCAAATCCCTTGCAATTATACAGTGAGAGAGTGAGTGAAGTCGCCCAGTCATGTCTGACTCTTTGCGACCCCATGGGCTGTAGCCTACCAAGCTCCTCTGTCCATGGGATTTTCAAGGCAATAGTACCGGAGTGGATTACCATTTCCTTCTCCAGGGGATCTTCCCGACCCAGGGATCGAACCCAGCTCTCCCTCATTGTAGACAGACGCTTTACCGTCTGAGCCACCAGGGAAATAGAAGTGACAAATAGATTCAAGGGATTAGATCTGACCAAGTGCCTGAAGAACTATGGCCAGAGGCTTGTGATATTGTATAGGAGGCAGTGATCAAAACCACATACTCCCCAAAAAAATGAAAAAAGGCAAAATGGTTGTCTGAGGAGGCCTTACAAATAGCTGAGAAAAGGAGAGAAGCTAAAGGCAAAGGAGAAAGGGAAAGATACACCCATTTGAATGCAAAGTTCTAAAGAACAGCAAAGAGAGATTAAAAAAAGCCTTCCTCAGTGATCAGTGCAAAGAAATAGAGGAAAACAATAGAATGGGAAAGACTAGAGATCTCTTCAAGAAAATTAGAGATACCAAGGGAACATTTCATGCAAAGATAGGCACAATAAAGAACAGAAATGGTATGGACCTAACAGAAACAGAAGATATTAAGAAGAGGTGGCAAGAATACACAGAAGAACTATACAAAAAAGATCTTCATGACCCAGATAACCATGATGGTGTGATCACTCACCTAGAGCCAGACATCCTGGAATGTGAAGTCAAGGGGACCTTAGGAAGCACCACTATGAACAAAGCTGGTGGAAGTGATGGAATTCCGGTTGAGCTATTTCACATCCTAAAAGATGATGCTGTGAAAGTGTTGCACTCAATATGCCAGCAAATTTGGAAAACTCAGCAGTGGCCACAGGACTGGAAGTGGTCAGTTTTCATTCCAATCCCATAGAAAGGCAGTGCCAAAGAATGTCAAACTACCACACAACTGCACTCATCTCACACACTAGCAAAGTAATGCTCAAAATTCCCCAAGCCAGGCTTCAACAGTGTGTGAACCTTGAACTTCCAGATGTTCAATCTGGTTTTAGAAAAGGCAGAAGAACCAGAGATCAAATTGCCAACATCTGTTGGATCATCAAAACAGCAAGAGAGTTCCAGAAAAACATCTATTTCTGCTTTATTGATTATGCCAAAGCCTTTGACTGTGTAGATCACAACAAATTGTGGGAAATTCTTCAAGAGATGGAAATACCAGACCACCTTACCTGCCTCCTGAGAAATCTGTATGGAGGTCAAGAAGCAACAGTTAGAACCAGTCAGGAAACAACAGACTGGTTCCAAATTGGGAAAGTGAAAGTGAAAAAAAGTGAACTTGCTCAGTCGTGTCCGATTCTTTGCAACCCCATGGACTGCAGCCCGCCAGGCTCCTCTGTCCATGGGATTCTCCAGGCAAGAATACTGGAGTGGGTTGCCATTTCCTTCTCCAGTGGATCTTCCCAACCCAGGGATTGAACCTGGGTCTCCCACATGGTGGGCAGATACTTTATCCTCTGAGCCACCAAATTGGGAAAGGAGTACGTCAAGGCTGTATATTGTCACCCTGCTTATTTAACTTATATACAGAGTACACCATGTGATATGCTGTGCTGGATGAAGCACAAGCTGGAATCAAAATTGCCAGAAGTATCAATAACCTCAGATACGCAGATGACACCACTCTTATGGCAAAAAGTTAAGAGGAATTAAAAAGCCTCTTGATGAAAGTGAAAGAGGAGAGTGAAAAAGGTGGCTTAAAACTCAACATTCAAAACACTAAGATCATGGCATCCAGTCCCATCATTTCCTGGCAAATAGATAGGGAAACAATAGAAACAGTGAGAGATTTTATTTTCTTGGGCTCCAAAATCACTGTAGATGGTGACTGCAGCCATAAAATTAAAGGACACTTGATCCTTGGAAAAAAAGCTATGACCAACCTAGATATCATACTAAAAAGCAGAGACAGCAGTTTGGCAACAAAGGTCCATCTAGTCAAAGCTATGGTTTTTCCAGTAGTCCTGTATGGATATGAGAGTTGGACTATAAAGAAAGCTGAACACTGAAGAATTGATACTTTTGAACTGTGGTGTTGGAGAGGACTCTTGAGAGTCCCTTGGACTGCAAGGAGATCCAACAAGTCCATCCTAAAGGAGATCAGTCCTGAATATTCATTGGAAGGACTAATGCTGAAGCTGAAGCTCCAATACTTTGGCCACCTGGTGCAAAGAACTGACCTATTGGAAAAGACCCTGATGCTGGGAAAGATTGAAGGCAGGAGGAGAAGGGGATGACAGAGGATGAGATGGTTGGATGGCATCACCGACTCAATGGACATGAGTTTGAGCAAGCTCTGGGAGTTGGTGATGGACAGGGAAGCCTGGCATGCTACAGTCCATGGGGTTGCAAAAAGTCGGACACGACTGAGCGACTGAACTGAACTGAAACTCCCTCTGGAGCCTCCTTCCCATCCACCACCATCCCACCCCTCTACGTTGTCACAGAGCACTGGGTTGGGCTCCCTGGGTCATACAGCAGCTTCCCACTAACTACCTATTTTACACATGGTGGTGTATATGTGTCAGCGCTGCTCTCTCAGTTCCTGCCACCCCTCCTTCCCCCATTGTGTCCACAAGTCTGTTCTTTATGTCTGCATCTCTATTCCTGCCCTGAAAACAGGCTCATCAGTACCATTTTTCTAGATTCCATATGTACATTAATATATATTTGTTTCTCACATTCTGACTTACTTCACTCTGTGTAACAGACTCAAGTTTCATCTACCTCCCTACAACTGACTCACATTCATTTCTTTGTATGGCTGAGTAATATTACATTATACACAGACACACACACACACACACACACACACATACATATATATATATACTTAGCAATTCCATTACTGGGCATATACCCTGAGAAAACCATAATTTAAAAGGACACATGTATTTCAATGTTCATTGCAGCTATTTACAATGGCCAGGACATGGAAGCATGGACATCTAGCATGGAACCTAGATGTCCATTGACAGATGAATGGATAAAGAGGTTGTGGTACATATATAAATCCACTTTTAAATCAAAACAAATGTGTTGAGCACCTTGTTTCTTTCCAGGATAGAAGATCACAAAGCTAAACTGCAAATCCTCCTGTTTCTAAGAGTTTAGGAAAATGCAAAAAAAACTTTCATTTTCTTCTCTCATAATTCAAACACATTTCCCAATAATCCACCACTAAAAAGAGCTATTTTATTTTACCTTTCAGCAAATTACTTGTAAGCCCAGTTTTTCCTAATCCAGATACTGATTATATGTAAAACTCACTTCATCTCACTATTTTATAGTTCACGTTCTTTGTGCAAGACACATCCAAAAATTAGTTTTTTGTAACAACAAATTAAATAACATTTGATATTGATTGCAAGGGTGTAGTGTACGCAAAATGATATATTGTTTTATTTCTCTGATCCTTCTTCTGAATAAATATGTAGGAATTAGAAGGTGGATGACAATATCTTAGTTTATTTTTTAACATATTTTCCAACATCATGCTCAGATATCTTTGTTGAAACTTTCGAAAATGACATTACAAAGTTTAGAAACCTTTTATGAACAGCTCATCTTCGAAAATCAGTGAAGAAAGTAGCATGAAGTGAGGCACTGTGGACGTGTCAGAATTACTCCCTTGGTTCCTAGGACACTGACCTCCTGATTTTTCATTTGGCACTGATTTTTAAGTCCAGTAATTTTATTGTACTTGTTTCAGCAGGTAAGCCTCCTATGCTGCTAAATCTTTAGGAGACTTCTTGTCTTGTGCCGGGCATGTGTGCTAAGCCACTTCAGTCATTATCCTACTCTTTGCAACCCTAGGGACTGTAGTCCACCAGGCTACCTGGGGTTCTCCAAAAAGAATACTGGAGTGGGTTGCCATGCCCTCCTCCAGGGGATCTTCCCGACCCAGAGATCAAACTCTTGTGTCCAGCATTGGCAAGCAGGTTCTTTACCACTAGCATTACCTGGGAAGCCCATGCTGGGCATAAGAGTGAGGATTTTAAAGTTTTTATCAACTTATTTTTGTTCCCTTATGCTGGCTGCTCTTCAGCATTATTGGATTTCTGAGTTCACTAGAAACAAACTACATCTCTCTGATCATTTTCCTCCAGCTGTTATCATTTGCATTTGACAAGTCATGCAATTTTTTATTTTCACAAATTTTATACATATCTAATCGCTTTGAATGTTGGGGTCCTCATTACTGTTTTTAACATTACATAAGCATTACTACATTACTAGCTTCCTTCTGGGTCACTAATGTTGCTATTTCCCTCGTTTTCAGATTCCTGTTTCCTTTC
Source organism: Cephalophus harveyi (assembly GCA_006410635.1). Classification (NCBI taxonomy): domain Eukaryota; kingdom Metazoa; phylum Chordata; class Mammalia; order Artiodactyla; family Bovidae; genus Cephalophus; species Cephalophus harveyi. Next base: position 414,788 of record SJYT01059768.1, read on the forward strand.
TGTCTATATGGTTATTTTTAATGAAAACTTCTTTTGAAGTAACTTTTCTATTACTAAAGCAATCTCTTTTGAATGATATTCTTACGTGCAGAAATAGGAAAACAATGATATTCTTTTTATCTACCACTTTTTATAACTGAAAAGCTGTGATGTGCTGAATAAAGACACGAAGCACATGGGCAGTCACCTTGCCTTCACACTGTCTTCTAGAACTGCATTCCCCAAATTACACAAAACAGCGGCATTCCCCAGCCATAAAAAAATCCTAGAGAACTGCAAAACCCTAGTGGTCCAGGAGAAGTTATTAAGTGTCTCCCACAAATAACTATCTTAGTCTCTCCAGGCTGTCATAGCCTAATACACTTGACCCTTGAACCACATGGGGGTTAGGGGTGCCAACCCTTCACACAGCTAAATGTCCGGGTACAACATATAGTCTGCCCTCTTTATCTGTAGCTCCTCCACATCAAAGGTTCTGCATCAGAGGATTCAACCAGCCAGGGATCATGGAGTGCTATGGACTTACTACTGAAAAAAATCTGTATATAAGTGAACCCATGCAATTCAAAACCTGTGTTGCTCAAGGGTCAACTGTACCAGAGATGAAGTGGCTTACAAAAAACCAAACATTTATTTCTCACAGTTCTAAAGGCTGGCAAGGGCAGGATCATGTTCCTAGCAGATCCATAGTTTATGAGGGCTTCCTGGTCCATAGGTAACAGCTTCTTTCTGGGTTCTCACTTGGTCCTGGAAGGTTCTAGAGAGTTCTCTGGGTTCTCTTTGATAAGGTCACTATCCATCCATGAGTGTCCTACCCTCATAACCTTCTTACGTCCCAAAGACCTCACCTCCTAACACTATCAAATTGGCCATTAGGATTTCAACATATGAACTTGGGAGGGGGGAACCACAAATATTTAAACCAGAGCAATAACTGATACTAATGATGTATTTTTATTCCTAGTTTTTTTAAGGAACCTCAATACTGTTCTCCATAGTGGCTGTATCAATTTACATTCCCACCAACAGTGCAAGAGGGTTCCCTTTTCTCCACAACCTCTCGAGTGCTTACTGTTTGTTCATTTTTTGATGGTGGCCAGTAGTATTTCTAAGTTGTAAGAAAAAAAAAAAAAAGACTATTTCACAACCTAAGAAAAAATACCAATTATATTTTATATAGTTGTCATCTCAAAGGTTGTCAGATGAGTGACCAAATTCATTCATTCATTTATGTAACTACTATTTAGTGAGTTAGTTACTGAGAGAACAGCAATAAACAAAGTCAAGTGTCATACATGCTATGAAGAAACAAATGCCAGGAAAGTAATAGAGAGTGACAGGGTGAGGGTGGGTTAACTGTTTTAGGTGACAGAGGGAAGATGAGCTCATCTGATGAGACTTGAGAGTGACGGAGGTCTGGAGGGAAAGCAGGTAGAGGGAGCAACAGTGTACAATCTTTGAGTCAGGAGCATCTTTTAAGGAAGAGCAATGAGGGCTGCGTGCCTGGAACTGAGAGAGGAGGAGGGAGAGACAGGTAGGAGATAACGTCAGAGAAGCAGACAGAGGGGAGATGATGTAGGTCCAGCATCTTAGGAAGGACTTGGGATGATGTTCTGTATGGGATGGGGAAAAAAATTCACTGGAAAGTTTTGAATTGAGAAGTGACATGACCTAATGAACTTTGAAGATAATTATTCTGGTTTCTCTATATCAAATGGATTGTTGAGGGCAGGTATTGATTGCTGAAGGCAGATGTGTGTGCATGCTCAGTCTGACTCTTTGTGACCCCATGAACTGACCCCATGAGCACACCAGGCTCCTCTGTCCATGGCATTTTCCAGGCAAGAATACTGGAGTGGGTTACTATTTCCTACTCCAGGAGTTACTCCCAACACAGGGATTGAACCTTCATCTCTTGCCTCTCCTGCATTGAAAGGTGGATTCTTAACCACAGAATCACCTGGGAAGCCCTGTTGAAGACAGATATTTGGATTCAAATTATATTGTGTTGGCCAAAAACTTCATTCAGGTTTTTCCATATGATGTCACAGAAAAACCCAAACAAATTTTTGGCCAACCCAATACTTTTCCATTTAAAAACACTGCTTTTAAAATATAATTTTTAAAAAGTCTGACCTAAGAATATTATTCCCATAGACAACCATGGCATACACCACAATGAATTCTAAATGCTAACATATCTTTATTATATAAAGAACTGTTTGTTTAAGGAACCAAAGATAAGCAACTATGTGAGAAAAAAATATTTGCAGTAAATAAAGCAGAGAAAGTTTTACTATCATTTTTACATAAACACTTCAGAATCAAACATTACATAGTAAAAAGTGATTTTAAGCATCCACATAAAATGTAAAGAAAAAGACTCTAGAGGCTGAGATTTTAAAAACAGTCATAATTCATGAAGATAAAGCCATATGATAAAATGGGCAACCTCCCAGTAATCAAAGAACAATATTAAAGTAAAACAAGATACCGTGTCATCCATTAAATTATTCCCCAAATTGTTTGATGTGATAACTTAAACTGGAAACAACGGTAAAATTGGGAAATTGTGTACCTCTGGGAGCTTTAGAAAGCAGTTTGACTGCACATCCAGAATGCCATTCATTCCTCTATTCACTCAAAAAAGAAAAGGTTACCACATGCATTTTTTGCCACACTAGGTTAGGCACCCAGCAAGTAGAGATGAATCCTACAGTTTCCCTGTCCTCACGGTGTTTAAAAATCTTTGAGCTTGAAGCAAGTGAACAGAAGAATGACAAAGGAGAAACAGTGAAGGGGGCGGGGAGTGACAAAAGGAAAAAGGAACAAAATGTTATAGATATACATAGTATGGGGCGAGGGTCCCCAGCCTCAAGGATCTAATGCCTGATAATCCGAGGTGGGGCTGATGTAATAATAGAAATAAAGTGCACAGTAAATGTAATGTGCTTGAATCATCGCAAAACCACCCCCTGTACCCTGGTCCCTGGAAAAATTATCTTCCACAAAACCAGTCCCTGGTGTCACTGGTATAGAGAGACATACACGTATACAGATGATCCTCAACTTATGATGGTTCAACTTAAAATTTTTCACCCTTACAATGGTGTGAAAGCAATACACATTTAGTGAAGGATATACTTCAAATTTTGAATGTTGATGTTTTCACGAGCCAGCGATGCGTGGTATGATGCTCTCCTATGATGTTGTGCAGTCACAGTGGGTAGGTCAGCCACACAACTGATACACCTGCAACTATTATATACCCAGAAAACCAGTTTTTCACTTTCAGTACATTATTCAATAAATTACATGAGATCTTCAAAACTTATTATAAAATAGGCTTTGTGTTAGATGATTTTACCCAACTGTAGGCTAATGTAAGTGTTCTGAGCGTATTCAAGGTGGGCTAGGCTAAGTAAGCTACAATGCCCTGTAGTTCAGGTGTATTAAATGCACTGCAACTTAGAATATTTTCAATTTATGATGGGTTTAATGCCATCTACATGTAACCTCCTTGAAGTCTGGGAAGATCTGTATAGTAAGGCTATAAAGGAAAAATGAACCAGTGCTATTTGATGAAGTCAGAAAAGTCTTCACAGAAGAGATAATAGCAGATTTAAATATTAAAAATATATTTGTCACCAGGTAGACTGAACCATGGGGCAAAGGTAAACACAGCAAAGACTGAAAGTTATAAGGGAATTCAGGTCGGGGAAACAGGTTCTAGAGAAGAATAAATAAGCATATAATGACATGCAAAAATAGATTTAACATCTTGGCACTATTAAAATAAAAATTATGATTTAAGATATGAAAAATTATCATCAGTTCTTAGGCTGTGGTTTTCATGTCTACCTTTCACAATATTTGAAGTTATTTTACAAGGTCATAAATATAGTGAATTTGTAAGATTCTTGAGGAAAAATAAATGAGATTTTTCAATTACATATTAATATAAACTGTAAAATAGTTTTTCATCAAAATAGAGTATAGAATGTAATAAATTGCTCTCTTTGAAGTTTTTGTTAGATTTCAATAGCAATTCAGTTTCAAAAACAATCATGGCCAATACTGTCTCTCTCAATCCATTAAATCATTTATAGACATTTAATAATTCAAATTCCTTAATGTGAGTAAAGGAAAAAAAGTAACTGTTTTCATGTGAGTCTTAAACTCATGAGAATATAAGTTACAGAGTTTTGTGCAGGAACATGAATAAAGTCTATGTATGAAATTTTTTTAAAAAAGAATATACAAAAAAATAATTAAAAAGAATATGCAACACAGTTAAGTATCTGCTTGCAATACGGCAGACCTAGGTTCGATCCCTGGATTAGGAAGATTCCCTGGAGGAGGGCATGGCAACCCACTCCAGTATTCTTTCTGGGAGAATCCCCAAGGACAGAGGAACTTGGCGGGCTACAGCCCATGGGATAGCAAAGAGTCAGACATGACTGAGCAACTAAGCGCATCATGCAACATAAACAGGCTGGGATGTGAGCGTCAGGTGGCCCTGCGTGGCTAGGGCACAGGATGCCCAGAAGGACAGGTGAGAGATGAGGCAGGAGAAGGTCCCAGTGTACAGGTCATGAAGGATATGCCGAGATTCAAGGTTGTGCTGGGCTCTATAGATTTTATTCTAGAAGCCGTGCCTTTCAAACTGAACCGTGGTTGTATCCTTATAGATACACATCCCAGAGAAAGTCACCAAAAAGCCATAGGACCCCTTCAGGGCATATCAATTTTATTTGAAGATTTCAGAAAGGAAATTATTATTTTATGTTAGAACAAACACAAATACATAATTGAGTCAACCAGACAAGTCACACGAATTTTGAACATAAAACAAAGATTTCAAAGAAGGCATGGACTTAGAGGTTATGTTGATTTTGCCTCGTCGGAGCATTTTGATGAAAAAATTTGACCAACATTGGATAATTGGGGGCCTTTTAAGCGAAGGATCACTGGGAGCTTTTAAAGCTGGGAAGGAAATGACTGATCTCTGGGTGTCAGTTAAGCAGGAGTGTCAGACAGAGGACCAGTCACAAAACTACAGCAGGACCATCACCCTGAAAATCTTTGAGCTTGAAGCAAGTGAACAGAAGAATGACAAAGGAGAAACAGTGAAGGGGGCGGGGAGTGACAAAAGGAAAAAGGAACAAAATGTTATAGATATACATAGTATGGGGCGAGGGTCCCCAGCCTCAAGGATCTAATGCCTGATAATCCGAGGTGGGGCTGATGTAATAATAGAAATAAAGTGCACAGTAAATGTAATGTGCTTGAATCATCGCAAAACCACCCCCTGTACCCTGGTCCCTGGAAAAATTATCTTCCACAAAACCAGTCCCTGGTGTCACTGGTATAGAGAGACATACACGTATACAGATGATCCTCAACTTATGATGGTTCAACTTAAAATTTTTCACCCTTACAATGGTGTGAAAGCAATACACATTTAGTGAAGGATATACTTCAAATTTTGAATGTTGATGTTTTCACGAGCCAGCGATGCGTGGTATGATGCTCTCCTATGATGTTGTGCAGTCACAGTGGGTAGGTCAGCCACACAACTGATACACCTGCAACTATTATATACCCAGAAAACCAGTTTTTCACTTTCAGTACATTATTCAATAAATTACATGAGATCTTCAAAACTTATTATAAAATAGGCTTTGTGTTAGATGATTTTACCCAACTGTAGGCTAATGTAAGTGTTCTGAGCGTATTCAAGGTGGGCTAGGCTAAGTAAGCTACAATGCCCTGTAGTTCAGGTGTATTAAATGCACTGCAACTTAGAATATTTTCAATTTATGATGGGTTTAATGCCATCTACATGTAACCTCCTTGAAGTCTGGGAAGATCTGTATAGTAAGGCTATAAAGGAAAAATGAACCAGTGCTATTTGATGAAGTCAGAAAAGTCTTCACAGAAGAGATAATAGCAGATTTAAATATTAAAAATATATTTGTCACCAGGTAGACTGAACCATGGGGCAAAGGTAAACACAGCAAAGACTGAAAGTTATAAGGGAATTCAGGTCGGGGAAACAGGTTCTAGAGAAGAATAAATAAGCATATAATGACATGCAAAAATAGATTTAACATCTTGGCACTATTAAAATAAAAATTATGATTTAAGATATGAAAAATTATCATCAGTTCTTAGGCTGTGGTTTTCATGTCTACCTTTCACAATATTTGAAGTTATTTTACAAGGTCATAAATATAGTGAATTTGTAAGATTCTTGAGGAAAAATAAATGAGATTTTTCAATTACATATTAATATAAACTGTAAAATAGTTTTTCATCAAAATAGAGTATAGAATGTAATAAATTGCTCTCTTTGAAGTTTTTGTTAGATTTCAATAGCAATTCAGTTTCAAAAACAATCATGGCCAATACTGTCTCTCTCAATCCATTAAATCATTTATAGACATTTAATAATTCAAATTCCTTAATGTGAGTAAAGGAAAAAAAGTAACTGTTTTCATGTGAGTCTTAAACTCATGAGAATATAAGTTACAGAGTTTTGTGCAGGAACATGAATAAAGTCTATGTATGAAATTTTTTTAAAAAAGAATATACAAAAAAATAATTAAAAAGAATATGCAACACAGTTAAGTATCTGCTTGCAATACGGCAGACCTAGGTTCGATCCCTGGATTAGGAAGATTCCCTGGAGGAGGGCATGGCAACCCACTCCAGTATTCTTTCTGGGAGAATCCCCAAGGACAGAGGAACTTGGCGGGCTACAGCCCATGGGATAGCAAAGAGTCAGACATGACTGAGCAACTAAGCGCATCATGCAACATAAACAGGCTGGGATGTGAGCGTCAGGTGGCCCTGCGTGGCTAGGGCACAGGATGCCCAGAAGGACAGGTGAGAGATGAGGCAGGAGAAGGTCCCAGTGTACAGGTCATGAAGGATATGCCGAGATTCAAGGTTGTGCTGGGCTCTATAGATTTTATTCTAGAAGCCGTGCCTTTCAAACTGAACCGTGGTTGTATCCTTATAGATACACATCCCAGAGAAAGTCACCAAAAAGCCATAGGACCCCTTCAGGGCATATCAATTTTATTTGAAGATTTCAGAAAGGAAATTATTATTTTATGTTAGAACAAACACAAATACATAATTGAGTCAACCAGACAAGTCACACGAATTTTGAACATAAAACAAAGATTTCAAAGAAGGCATGGACTTAGAGGTTATGTTGATTTTGCCTCGTCGGAGCATTTTGATGAAAAAATTTGACCAACATTGGATAATTGGGGGCCTTTTAAGCGAAGGATCACTGGGAGCTTTTAAAGCTGGGAAGGAAATGACTGATCTCTGGGTGTCAGTTAAGCAGGAGTGTCAGACAGAGGACCAGTCACAAAACTACAGCAGGACCATCACCCTGGGGGGAGTGGCAAGAATGGAGAGGAAACACACACACGAGAAATGAGGAAACAGGCACTCACTGGACCCCAGTGAGATGTAGATGATGAAGTCAGAGGGAAAAGAGAGCAGCCTAGGATGATTCCATTTCTGGTTAGAGCGTCTTGCTGGTGGATGGGGTATCACCTGCCAAGATTTGGCATCTACCAAGTGGTGAGGACTTGGTGGAAAATCAGAGTCCAGTTTGGGGCAACGGATCTCAAATGCTTGTGGGAATCCAGGGAAAGATGTACAGCAGGTAGCTGGATACAGGCTTGGAGCACTGAAAGGGGTCTAGTCTGAACAGACAGACTGTGGGTCTTCAGTACATCGAGAGTAATTGAAGCTTCAGGGACAGATTAGATCAGTACACATGAACAGTAGAAAGAGAAGCAAGTCAAAGCAGAACCTTAAACCTGTGCATACCCTTGGGACTCAGGATTCCATTTTAAAAACACATTATAAGGAAACAGAAGGTGCTGCTGATCACAATGTAATCTATAACAAAAGATTGAAAACAACCCAATGTTGAACAACAGGGCAATGATTAAATACATTAATATATGCCCATTTGGTGAAATTTTAGGAAACCATTAAATGGATTAAAAGTTCGTTTAAAAATAACAACAACAACAACAAAAGAGGCTTCCCTGGTGGCTCAGTGGTAAAGAATCTGCCTGCTAATGCAGGAGACATAGGTTCGATCCCTGGTCTGGGAAGATGCCACAGGCTCCTACACCACAACTATTGAGCCTGTGCTCTAGAGCTCGGAAACCACAACTGCTGAGCCCACGCGCAGCAACTACTGAAGCCTGTGTGCCCTGGAGCCTGCACTCTGCAACAAGAGGAGCCATCGCAGTGAGAAGCCGGTGCACTGCAACTGAAAAAGAGCCCCGGCTCACTGCAACCAGAGAAAAGCTGCTACAGCAACAAAGACCCAGCACAGCCAAAAATGTAAATAAATAAACTTTTTTATTTTTAAATAACAAAAAGGGAATGCCCCAGTGGTCCAATGGTTGAGACTCTGTGCTTCCACTGCCAAGGATGAGGGTTCGATCCATGGTTGGGAAACTAGGATCCCACAGGCCCCATGATGTGGCCAAAAAATAAAATTTTTTAAATAAACAAAATAAAAATAACAAAAAGCTTATGATATAATATTGAGTCTGATTCTAATTTTTTCACTGTGATTACAATTCTATAAACATATAGTGATGATTCCATGTATACATATGACCGATATGTGTATATGATATATACACGTTTACATACTAACACAAGGGAAAAAAGACTGGAAGAAAATATGCCAAAATGCTGGAATTAGAGGACTAGTGTTTTTCTCTTCTTTTAAATGTTTTCTGAACTTAATTTTAGAATTTCACTTTAAGAAATAAATTTGCCTTTAATAATGTATATTCTGTATTTACTTCTCCCATACAACCAGCAAGTGATAAGCCAGGTAACCAATCAAGTGACATGGGTTTTTTTTAAGATATATATTTTGAAAAAGAATCCCAGAAATAGGCGTCATTTAAATATATGCTCTTGTTGCCACTAACGAGACCTTAAATAAGCTCATCCTATTACTGAGAACTTAGAAAAACTCAGTAGAGGCACAGAAATTATTCAACAAATTTACTGAACACCTACTACATTCTGATACTCTATTTGGATGCTATTTTGGAATAAATGTTTCCTCAGATCAAGAAAACAGTTTCCAATTTTCTTCTTCAAAGTATTTTTGTCTACTTATCTGTGTTCAAATGGCACTTTAAATAAAAACATCTTTGCTGACTATCCAACTTGGACCTATTGATATTCTTATAATTCTATTTACATTTCTATGTGTTAGAAGACAGAAAATAAAATTTGAAGAATACAGGAAATTAGACAATATTATACATTTCTGTTAAGAATGTGAATGAGTTGAACTTCTTTGGAAGGGTATTTGGCAATGTCTACCAAAATTGTTTTAAAATACACATCATTTTGACTGAATAAATAATTTTACTCTTAGGAATATGTCCTATGGCTATATTCACATGTGTAGAAAATAACATATATACAAGGATATTCATTGTGGCACTATTTTGTCATGACAAAAGATTAGAAGCATCAAATTCCACCAATGAAGGACCAGTTAAGAAAGTNTTGTTTTAAAATACACATCATTTTGACTGAATAAATAATTTTACTCTTAGGAATATGTCCTATGGCTATATTCACATGTGTAGAAAATAACATATATACAAGGATATTCATTGTGGCACTATTTTGTCATGACAAAAGATTAGAAGCATCAAATTCCACCAATGAAGGACCAGTTAAGAAAGTTAGGCTATTACTATACAGTGAAATAGTCAGAATTAGATAACTATTTTATGGACTGATACGGAAAAATCTCCAGAATTACATGTATCAACACACACAATTGAACAGAGTAAGGCTTTAGATTAATATATATAAATAATACTATTTGTTTTAAAAAAAGGGTTTTTCCTCAAAAATGGGTATTTTAACCTGCTTTTTGCTTATAAATGCAACAGTACAAGAAAGTAGTAGAAGTGATTGCTTCTCAGGAGAAGAAATGGGTGGCTAGACAGATGAAATGGGAGCGCTTGACATGGCAAACCATGTATATCCACTGGCCCCTCAAAAATAAAGCAGTAAAAATAAGATTCCTTTCTGAAAAACAAAATAAAATTTCAACTAAAATCAAGCTCCAAATGTACTATTATCATTCAAATCACTACATCTTGTTTCATGTTAGTTTATTGAGCTTAACTAGTTATTATTAGTAAAACACAGGAGAGTGAGGCCAAAAAGCAGTAATTCATGGGCCTATAAAGAAGTCATATCATACTTTTTCCACCAGCACACCTCACTGCCTCCACTCACTGCCCCACCACATGAGGTGGAGAGTAGTAAGTCAGACTATCTAATCTAACACACAGGCTTCCCTGGTGGTAAAGAATCCACCCGTCAACACAGGAGACTTGGGTTTGATCCCTGCATCAGGAAGATCTCCTGGAGAAGAATATGGCAACCCACTCCAGTATTCTTGCCTGGAAAATCCCATGGACAGAGGAGCACAGACTATCTAATCTAACACACAGGCTTCCCTGGTGGTAAAGAATCCACCCGTCAACACAGGAGACTTGGGTTTGATCCCTGCATCAGGAAGATCCCCTGGAGAAGAATATGGCAACCCACTCCAGTATTCTTGCCTGGAAAATCCCATGGACAGAGGAGCCTGATGGGCTACAGTCCATGGGGACACAAAAGAGTCAGACATGACTTAATGACTAAGCAACAACAAATCTAACACCAAATGCATGGTCCTCTACCCATCTGGCCTTCCCCATTATCCCTCTCAGTACTACCCTAGAAGTGTTGACTGTGAAAGAGATTGAGAGAAAAAGTTTTACTTTGATTCAAAACATTTTAAAAAAATGTATTGTTATATAGAAAATGTACATCAGCAAAAAATATTTTAATTAATGTGACATATTCCATTAGGATACAATATCTATTTTCTTACACTCACATCTAGTTAAAATCAGGTTCCAGCAAACCATTCTAGACTAAGTTGAAATCTCAGAATGGGCTTCCAACAAGTTCCATAACAACAACAAAATACCACTAATCCATTTCATTTACCACCCCTAGATTGAGAAGGACATTGGCAACAATCAAAAACAAAGCAGTAATATGATTTAAAACTGTTGATTTATTCAACAGTTTATTTTATTTTATTTAAAACAAAATTTAAAATAGATTTATTTTATTTAAAATAAAATTTAAAATAGATTTATTTTATTCCCTTTTAATTTATTCTCATTCTCAGGTATATTCTTATTCTCAGGTATGGTTTTATTTGTACATATTTTAAGAGTACACTGGAAAGCTAGAAAACAACATCTTTGTTCAGCTCTTGTTCAATCTCTCACTTTCTATTACAACCTTAAATTATAATAAAACTGACCTTAAAATATAAAACACAAGTGGAATTTTAATGTGATAGACTAAGAGGGACCTTGCTGTAGGGCAGACTGACTTAATAAACATTTATTGAGTCCCTGCTATGGCTGATAGGCAAATAGGAATACTATCCAGTTCCTGTTCTTGGGAACTGGTGGTCAGTGAGGGAGACTGGCCAGTAAACAACCAGCTGTGATTTGAGACTGAGTGAAGACTGAAAAGCAGAGGAACAAGTGTCACCCTTACAGAGGGAAGAGAAATTCTGACCAGCATGAGACGGAAAAGCTGCTCATCGGTGGCTTTTAGGCTCAGCCTTCAGGGGTGGAAGGACCTTGATAGGTTGCAAGAAAGGAGCCAGACAGTCCAGGCTGAAGGAGAGGAGCAAAGGCAAGGAGGTATGGGAGGGAGGAGGAAGCCGGAACTGACAAGTGAGAGCAGGGGTGTGGGGTATGCAAGAGAGAATGTGAGTCTAAAAACGTTCAGTCAGCCTGGACTTGGACACCATGCTGAGGGTGGTTGCTGGTGGTGGTGTCCATGAGGAGCCAATGAGAACTGGGGAGAGGGGTGCTGGATAGGAAAACACGATCTATTTGTGTTTTAGAAAAGGGCTCCAATAGCAGGAGAAAGGATGGATTAAAGTGGTGACAAGGAGACTAGCTGAGAGGGCATGGTGTTGTCCAGGTGAGAGATGAAGGATGTCAACATTAGGATAGAGCCAAAGAGAAGAGAAAGTGGACACTGGAAAGATAGAGGGATAAAACATGGTGACTGACTGGAGGAGGGATGGGGCACAGTGGAGTTTAAAACTCAGATCTCTAGCCAGAAAATTAACTTCCCTATATATCCAGTTAAAGGACTTTGACCCTCAAACCAAAGAATGTCAAAAGAGAGAAAAAATAATAATTCCGTAGAAGCATCCTCTAGTCTGAATCATATTAATAAATTCATTCATTTACTTAATATTTCTAAAGGCAGTATGCTAGGTAAAGGGATACAAATAATAAAAAGACATGATTCTTGCCCTCAAGAATATTAGCAGTTAAAATCTTGAGAAAGAAGAACAGAGCTGGAGGAATCGAGCTCCCTGACTTCGACCATTCTACAAAGCTACAGTAATGAAAAACAGTAGGTACAGGCACAAAAACAGATACATAGATCATGGAACAGAACAGAGAGCCCCCAAATAAGCCCACACATTCATGGTCAATTAATCTATGACAAAGGAAGCAACAATATACAAGGAAGAAAGACAATTTCTTCAGTAAGTGGTGCTGGGAAAACTAGACAGCTATGTGTAAAAGGATGAAATTAGAACTCTAACAGCATATGCAAAAATAAACTCAAAATGGACTAAAGACCTAAATATAAAACCAGAAACTATAAAAGTCCTAAACCTGGCTTCCCAGATGGCTCAGTGCTAAAGAATCCTCCTGCCAATGCAGGAGACGTGGGTTTGATCCCTGGGTCAGGAAGATTCCCCTGGAAGAGGAAATGGCAACCCATTCTAGTATTCTTACCTGGAAAATCCCATGGACAGAGGAGCATGGCAGCTACAGTCCATGGGAGCAATTGAGCATACATAAAACTCCTAGAGGAAAACATAGGCAGAACACTCTTTGACATAAATCGTAGCGATACATTTTTTTGTATGTCTCCTAAAGCAGAAGTAATAAAAAGCAAAAATAAAAAATAGAACCTAATTAAACTTAAAAGCTTTTGCACAGCAAAGGAAACCATCTACAAAATGAAAAGACAACCTACTGAATGGGAGAAGGTGAAGTCGCTCAATCGTGTCCGACTCTTTGCGACCCCATGGACTGTAGCCTACCAGGCTTCTCTGTCCATGGGATTCTCCAGGCAAGAATACTGGAGTGGGTTGCCATTTCCTTCTCCAGGGGATCTTCCCGATCCAGGGATCGAACCCAGGTCTCCCGCATTGGAGGCCAACGCTTTAACCTCTGAGCCACCAGAAGATATTTGCAAATTATATGGCCAATAGTGATTAATTTTATCCAAAATATATACATAGCTCATACAACTCAACATCAAAAAACCAACAACCATATTAAAATGGGCAGAATATCTGAATACATATTTGTCAGAGAAGACATAGAGATGGTCAACAGGTACATGAACAGATGCTCAGCATCACTAATCATCAGAGAAATGCAAATCAAAATCACAATGACATATCACCTCACACCTGTCAAAATGGTCATCATCAAAAAGAACCAAAATAATAAATGTTGAGGAGGATGTGGAGAAAAAGGAAGCTTTATACATAGTTGGTGGGAATGTAAATTGGTGCTGCCTCCATGGAAAACAGTATGAAGGTTTCTCAGAAAACTAAAAGTAGAACTAACGTGCTGCTGCTGCTGCTGCTGCTGCTGCTGAGTCGCTTCAGTCGTGTCTGACTCTGCGACCCCATAGACGGCAGCCCACCAGGCTCCCCTGTCCCTGGGATTCTCCAGGCAAGAACACTGGAGTGGGTTGCCATTTCCTTCTCCAATGCATGAAAGTGAAAAGTGAAAGTGAAGTCGCTCAGTCATGTCCGACTCTTAGCAACCCCATGGACTGCAGCCTTCCAGGCTCCTCTGCCCATGGGATTAGCTCCATTCAATAATCAGGGCTACTGGGGAATGGGATGTTTATTTCCACAGCTTATTCAAGCTCAGGCAGAACAGACTCTGAGATCAGGGCTGTGTGTGTGTGGTTTATCATCAGTCATGTCTGACTCTTACGACCCCATGGACTCTTGCCCACCAGGCTCCTCTTTCTCCTCCTTCTGAGATTCTCTAGGCAAGGATACTGAAGTGGGTAGCCATTCCCTTCTCCAGCGGTGCCCTCTGGCAAAAAGATGTAGGTACCAGCCAGCACTTTGCAGTATGGAGGCAGGATGCACTGAAATGTCAGGGATGAGGGGCTGCAGGTGGGGCACAGATTGGACCTGCTGCATTTGGTACCTGAGAGATGGACCTCGCATATCTGCCCAGCATATTCACAGATGAGCCATTCTGTGAAGAAGGAGGGTTCACTTAGAAGCTTCCACATCTAAGAACTTATCTTTATAAATGTATTCCTAAACAGATTAGTACATAGATTACATGTTTGGGGAGCCCCTTTATCTCAGTTGTAACCCTAAATCAAGAAAAGCTGAGGAAGGAGACAAGCACAAAGCTTTCAGGCAAAAGTGGGATTTTAGGTAGAATAAGGACCCCAACATCCCCAATTATGTCTGCATCCTAATCCTCAGAATCTGCAAATGTTCCATTTTAAGGTAAAACGGACTTTACAGGTGTGGTCAGATTAAGGATCTTGAAATGGGGAAATTATCCTGAAGTACCCAAGGGGGCTCAATAGAGTCACATTTGTTTTTAGGGTTAGCTTTTTATTTTTTCAGTATTTATTTCTTTATTTGGCTGCATCAGGTGTTAGTTGTGGCACGCAGGATCTTTAGTTGTGGCATGAGAGTTCTTTAACGGGCTTTCCAGGTGGCGCTAGTGGTAAAGAACTTGCCTGCCAATGAGGGAGACATCTTTGCATTGCAAAGATCCCCTGGAGGTGGAAATGGCAACCCACTCCAGTATTCTTGCCTGCGAAATCCCTTGGACAGAGAAGCCTGGTAGGCTACAGGCCATGGCATCCCGAAGAGTTGGACACAACTGGAGTGACTTAGCACACATACCTGAGGGTTCTTTAGTTGTGAATTTGAGAGCTTTAGTTGCAACCTGTGGACTCTTAGTTGCAGTACGTGGGATCTAATTCCCCAACCAAGGATCTCACCCCAGGGCCCCTGCATTGGGAACACAGAGTCTTAGCCACTGGACCACCAAGGAAGTCCCAATCTCACAATTTGTATAAGAGGGACAAAGGAAAATTAGAACCAGAGAAGGAGACTGTGAACACAGAAGCAGAGATCAGGGTGATGTACTTTGAAGATGGAGCGAGGGGCCATCAGTCAAGGAGTATGAACACCACTAGAAGGAGAAAAAGGCAACAACACAATCCTTCCTCAGAGGTTCCAGAAGGAACCAGTCCTGCCAATATCTTGACTTTAGTCCATTAAAACTGACTGCAGACTGCTGACCTCCACAGCTGTAACAGGGTAAATGCACTTTGTTTTCAGCCACTAAATTTGTGGTAGTTTATGGCAGTGGTGCCATGTACTCAATCATGTCTGACTCTTTGCAACCTCGTGGATGGTAGCCTGCCAGGATCCTCTGTCCATGGGATTTCCCAGTCAAAAATGCTAGAGACGATTGCCATTCCCTGGAAAAGAGAATCTTCCCAACCCAGGGATCAAACTCAAGTCTCTAGCGTCTCTTGCGCTGGCAGGCAGATTCTTTATCACGGCATCACCTGTGGCAGTAGTAATAGGAAACTAATACAGGGACCATTGGAGAGTACTTTCCCAGAACGTGTTTGAAAAATAATTGCCATCCTTTCTTTTCCAGAATACATTGCAATATTTGGAAGTCTGTTTTTTTTTTTTTTAATTGAAGTTTCTTTGCAGAGTTGTCTTAGTTTCTAGTGTACAGCAAAATGAGTCGGCCACACTTCGACACATTCCTGCTCTCTTCTGGACATCCTTCACATTCAGCTCCCCACCCTGCACTAAGCAGCGTTCCCTGTGCTATACAGTATGTTTTTCTTATCTATTTTATACAAACTATCAATAGCATATATATGTCAATCCCGATCTCCTAATACCTCCCAACCACCCCTTTCACCCTGTTATCCATACATTTGTTCTCTAAGTCTGTGCCTCTATTTCTGCTTTGCAAATAGGATCACCTATACCATTTTTCTAAATTCCACATGTATGACTTAATATATGGTATTTGTTTTTTCTGACTTATTTTACTCTGACACTCTAGGTCCATCCACGTCTCTACAAATGACCCAATTTTGTTCCTTGTTACGGAGGAGCTCACCCTTATGACGGAAAGTGAAGAAGAACTAAAGAGCCTCTTGATGAAAATGAAAGAGGAGAATGAAAAAGCTGGCTTAAAACTCAACATTCAAAAACAAAGATCATGGCATCTGATCCCATCACTTTATGGGAAATAGGTGGAGAAATAATGGAAACAGTGGCAGACTTTATTTTCTTGAGCTCAAAAATCACTGCAGATGGTGACTTCAGCCATGAAATTAAAAGATACTTGCTCCTTGGAAGAAAAGCTATGACCAACCTAGAGAGCATAATAAAAAGCAGAGACATCACTTTGCCAACAAAGATCTGTCTAGTCAAAGCTATGTTTTTTCCAGTAGTCATGTATGGATGTGAGAGTTGGACCATAAGGAAACCTGAGCACCAGTGAATTGATATTCTTAAACTGTGGCGTTAGAGAAGACTCTTGAGAGTCCCTCAGACTGCAAGGAGATCAAACCAGTCAATCCTAAAGGAAATGAGTCCTGAATATTCACTGGAAGGACTGATGCTGAAGCTGAAGCTCCGATACTTTGGCCACCCTTTGCAAAGAGCCAACTCATTGGAAAAGACCCTGATGCTGGGAAAGATTGAAGGCAGGAAGAGAAGGGGACAAGAGAGGATGAGTATATATATACTGAACTGAGTGTATATATATATATATAATGAAATATTCAGTTCAGTCACTCAATTGTGTCCAAGTCTTTGTGACCCCATGGACTGCAGCAAGCCAGGCTTCCCTGTCCATCACCAACTCTCAGAACTTACTCAAACTGATATCCATTGAGTCGGTGATGCCATCCACCCATATACTACATTTTCTTTATCCATTCCTCTGATGGACATTTATGTTGCTTCATGTACTGGCCATTGTAAATAGTGCTTCTGTGAACTCTGGGTTGCATGTATCTTTTTGAATTATGGTTTTCTTGGGGTATATGCTCAATGTCACTAGCTATTAGAGAAACACAAATCATAACTGAAATGAGTTATCACCTCACACCAGTCAGAATGGCCATCATCAAAAAATCTGTAAACAATAAATGCCAGGCAGGATGTGGGGAAAAGGGAACCCTCTGTGCTTCCCTGGTGGTTCAGTGGTGAAGAATCTGCCTGCCGATGCTGGAGACGTGGGTTCAATCCTTGGGCCGGGAAGGTCACCTGGAGAGGGAAATGGCAACCCACTTCAGTATTCTTGTCTGCAAAATCCCATGGACAGAGGAGCTTGGCGGGCACTATAGTGCATGGGGTCACAAAGAGTCAGACACAATTTAATGACCAAACAACATCATGTACTATTGGTGGGAGTGGAAATTGATACAGCCACTATGGAAAACTACTGAGGTTCCTTTAAAAACTAAAAATAGAACTACTGTATGATTCAGTAATCCCCCTACTGAAAGGATCTTAAAAATTACACATAAAGAAAATAAGATTTTTATACCGGAGTGTACTTAATCTATTTTTTAATCTCCTAAAATACCATACTCTTACTTTCTTTGTATGATTCCTTTTTAAAATAAATATGATTTGAAAGTATTTGTGTGTGTGGTTTTTTAAAAGTTTTATAAACTGAAGGTTGAAATTTACCTTTTAGGCTTTGGATTTACAAATCATATCATGCAAAGTAAATATTCTATCTGTAATGTTGACGTATGAAAAAACAATGGATGAATTCCATGAAAATAACATGTTTACAACTCTAAAAATAGTGTAAAATTCAGTAAATTAAACAGAAATAATCCTACTACATATCATCAAATACCTGAGCAAATTCAATGTGAGTTGAAGGAAGAGGGCTGCCAGGCATAAAGGGGAGAGTGTGAGGTTCCTAAAGATGGGAATGGGACACAGGGTGAATAAGGTCTTAGAAAAAATATAAGAAGAAAAAAAGGAAGGGGGTTTACAGACATAAAAGAAATAAAGTGTTCCAGGGACATCTGGTAAAAGGCCCATGTAACTTATCTCTGACTCCAGCCCATTCCCCACCTTGTCACCAGGTAACATATAGTAAAGTTCACTCCTGTCATTGCCCTGCTTTAAATGCTCTAATAAAAAGTGTTAGGTTAAAATAAAATAGAAGAGCCACACTCCATAATCTCAATGGCCTGCAAAGCCCTGAAGGATTGAAAGCCTTATCACCAGCGTCCCAATCAGGCAAGACTCTGCACTGTTCCTAAGACATCCCATTGTCTCTCATGCCACAGGGCCTTTGTGAATACTGTTCCCTTGTCCTGTTTGTCCTCATCAATTATCATTTCAATCCATCCTAAATACCATCTCAGTGAAGTTTCTGCTAGAAGAGTTAATCCATCTTGGGTGCCAAGCACCCAACCATTGCATTCTTGCCAGGGATGCCAAGAACACAAAAACTCTGACTGCTCTTTACCCTGATTAGTTCTCAGCTTTGTGCTTACAGAGAGCCATCTTGAGGGCTGATGCAGCATCTTGCTTGCTGCTCACTATAAAAATGGCAAATTCCTTAAGCTCATGGTTCCTCTCCAATAACACAACACTTGGCATGTGCAAGCATCCATCTAGCCCCACCTGCATGCCCCATGGGATTGGGGAGGCAAGGAGTTTTGATGTCAGTATCATGCTAGTGCTGGTCACTGTGCTGTGATTAATAGTCATTTGTCTTTGTCCTAGAAATCATGTATCTTCTCCCAGTATCTATGAAACATTACCAGTCTAGCCTGTTAACTTCCAAGTAGGGTTGTTGTTTAGTCACTAAGTCATGTCCAACTCTTTTGCAATCCCATGGACTGTAGCCCACCAGGCTCCTCTGTCAATGGGATTCCTGGGCAAGAATACTGGAGTGGGTTGCCATTTCCTTTCCCAGGGGATCTTCCAGACCCTGGGATCAAACCCAAGTTTCCTGCATTGGCAGGCAGACTCTTTACTACTGAGCCACCAGGGAAGCCTCTCTAAGTAGGGCAAAATCCCATATTCTTTATAGACGTTGATAGTTTCCCTTCTCTCCAGACAAGGTCTGTGGCCTCTTCTATCTGTGATCCCACAATATTTGCACAAATAAAATATTATTACAGGAGGGCATGGTTTATGGCACATGGGAAATGTTAAAATAAAATGTGTCAAATAAATATTTTCAGTGTAGTAAAGGTCTGTGCTCTGAGAACTGCTTCACTGTTGCCTAAAACTGGGCCTATTTAAATAGAAGAGACAAAGGGAGACTCTTCTTTCATTGTCTAAGGCGAAAGTGAAAGTCGCTAAATCGTGTCTGACTCTTTGTGATCCCCATGGACTGTACAGACCATGGAATTCTCCAGGCCAGGATACTGGAGTGGGTAGACATTCCCTTCTCCAGGGAATCTTCCCAACCGAGGGATCAAACCCAGGTGTTCCACATTGCAGGTGGATTCTTTACCAGCTGAGCCACAAGGCAAGTGTTCCTGAAATGACTGGTGCTCTGAAGACCTTGGAGAATCGAGGAGTGACAGTATTAGGCTCTTTCAATCTTGCCTCAAGGTTCCCCCAGTGGCTCAGATGATAAAGAATCTGCCTGCAATGCAGGAGATGCAATTTGATCCCTGCATCAGGAAGATCTCCTGGAGAAGGAAATGGCAATCCACTCCAGTATTCTTGCCTGGGAAATTTCATGGACAGAGGAGCTGTCCGGCAGCAGTCCATGGGGTTGCAAAGAGTGGGACATGACTAAGTAACCAATACAAACATACAATCTTGCTCATGTCAATTACATTTGGCCAGCATGATACTGTTAACAATTCTGAAGCTTGAAAAAATCCATTTGAAAGCATAGTTTTTCTAGTCCATAGTATATGTTTTCTGTCCTTAAGAATTGAAGGTTGAGTCTACATTTCAACATTTTGAATGATTTTTTTTTTCTGAATGTTGTAAGCTGTGGGGAATAAAAACTCTCATTAATTATTAAATTTTTTCACAGGGATTCTATCATGTTTTTGCAGCCAGAAGGCATGGCAGTCTATTAATAAGCTGAAAAAAATAAATGCATTAATAGACTCTTACTTGGTTATGAGATCATGAAGAGAAACTGAAAAAAATGCCAAGTAACAAACAAAAGCAGCTGTTAGAAAGCCCCAATAGTGGGGATATCATGAAATAATAAGCATCTCTAGCCAAAGGCAACAGGTTGGTGTGCCAGGTGGAAGCCAGAGTCACCTCACTAATGGATGGTACAAGAAACACTTCCTCCTGCTCAAGAGGTGGGAAAGAAGGAATAATGTACTCTATTCACTTCAAAACTAGTTGAATGCTTGTATCTAAATTAACTAAAGTCAAAGACTCTCATGTTTGAAATCAGATTTATGTTGACGAAATATGCAACTGATTTTTAAGATAACATATGCACAAGGCTAGGGGCTTTCCTGGTGGCTCAGATGGTGAAGAATCTGCCTGCAATGCAGGAGACTTGGGTTTGATCCCCGGGTCAGGAAGATCCCCTGGAGAAGGAAATGGCAACCCACTCCAGTATTCTTGCCTGGAGAATTCCGGGGACAGAGGAACCTGGCAGGCTATAGTCCATGGGGTCACAAAGAGTCGGACACGACTGAGTGACTAACACACACATGTACAGGGTTGAGTTCCTGCTGGAAATGAACCTTTTGTTAAATACAGGAGGCAGATTCTGTCCCTCAGTCCCTGATGGTATAGTGACCCATGAGGTCACCCCAAAGTTATAGCATTGTATGTCTGTGTTCCAAGCAGCACTGTTCACCTCACACCCTGGCTCCAGAGCTCAATTTAGGTGGAAAGTTGAATAAGAAAAGGATGCTTAGCCAAAACATTCCAAACTTTGGAATGGCTTGAGAGAACAGTGCACATTTTATTCAATCTTAATCTGCCTTCCTTATTTTTTCCAACATTTGAAAGAAGGAAACAGGAACCATGAAAATACTATTAATCAAAGCAACATGAAAAGAGAGGGAGGATGAGTCTTCTAATAATTGGAGGAAAGGATATCTTCATAATTTTGGCACCTATGCTGTACTCCCCTTACTAAGGCTCAAACCAGAATCTGTACCCTGGGGCTCTGGGAGGCGGGTAGATAACTCCCATGAGCTTTATTCAGGATTTCAGTGCTGCCTCCACTACTGACACCGTTCAGTTCAGTTCAGTTCAGGCACTCAGTCATGTCTGACTCTTAGAGACCCCATGGATTGCAGCACATCAGGCTGCCCTATCCATCACCAATTCCCGGAGCTTGCTCAAACTCATGTCCATCAAGTCGGTGATGCCATCCAGCCAATCTCATCCTCTGTCTACCCTTCTCCTCCTGCCTTCAATTTTTCCCAGCATCAGGGTCTTTTCCAGTGAGTCAGTTCTTCGAATCAGGTGGCCAAAATATTGGAGCTTCAGCTTCAGCAGTAGTCCTTCCAGTCAATATTCAAAACTTATTTCCTTTAGGATGGACTAGTTGGATCTCCTTGCAGTTCAAGGGACTCTTAAGTGTCTGCTCCAACACCACAATTCAAAAACATCAGTTCTTCGGACCTCAGCTTGCTTTATGCTCCAGCTCTCACATCCATACATGACTACCGGAAAAACCATAGCTTTGACTAGACAGACCTTTGTCGACAAAATAGTGTCTCTGCTTTTTAATATGCTGTCTAGGTTTATCATAGCTTTTCTTCCAAGGAACAAGTGAAGAAAGAAGCAAAGAAGAAGAAAAGGCAAAGGTGAAAAGGAAAGATATACCCACCTGACTGCAGAGTTCCAAAGAATAGCAAGGAGATATGAGAGCTTTTCTCAGTGATCAATGCAAAAAAATAGAGGAAAACAGTACAATGGGAAAGACTAGAGATCTCTACAAGAAAGTTAGAGATACCAAGGGAACGATGCAAAGATGAGCACAATACTGGGGCTCTGGGAGGCGGGTAGATAACTCCCATGAGCTTTATTCAGGATTTCAGTGCTGCCTCCACTACTGACACCGTTCAGTTCAGTTCAGTTCAGGCACTCAGTCATGTCTGACTCTTAGAGACCCCATGGATTGCAGCATATCAGGCTGCCCTATCCATCACCAATTCCCGGAGCTTGCTCAAACTCATGTCCATCAAGTCGGTGATGCCATCCAGCCAATCTCATCCTCTGTCTACCCTTCTCCTCCTGCCTTCAATTTTTCCCAGCATCAGGGTCTTTTCCAGTGAGTCAGTTCTTCGAATCAGGTGGCCAAAATATTGGAGCTTCAGCTTCAGCAGTAGTCCTTCCAGTCAATATTCAAAACTTATTTCCTTTAGGATGGACTAGTTGGATCTCCTTGCAGTTCAAGGGACTCTTAAGTGTCTGCTCCAACACCACAATTCAAAAACATCAGTTCTTCGGACCTCAGCTTGCTTTATGCTCCAGCTCTCACATCCATACATGACTACCGGAAAAACCATAGCTTTGACTAGACAGACCTTTGTCGACAAAATAGTGTCTCTGCTTTTTAATATGCTGTCTAGGTTTATCATAGCTTTTCTTCCAAGGAACAAGTGAAGAAAGAAGCAAAGAAGAAGAAAAGGCAAAGGTGAAAAGGAAAGATATACCCACCTGACTGCAGAGTTCCAAAGAATAGCAAGGAGATATGAGAGCTTTTCTCAGTGATCAATGCAAAAAAATAGAGGAAAACAGTACAATGGGAAAGACTAGAGATCTCTACAAGAAAGTTAGAGATACCAAGGGAACGATGCAAAGATGAGCACAATAAATGACAGAAGCAGTATGGACCTAATAGAAGCAGAAGATATTTAAGAAAAGGTGGCAAGAACACACAGAACTACTGACACAGCGGAGTGGGAAATGAAGAAATGACCTAGGCATGTTCTCTATTTTGGCCATTGTCAATGGCACACACTTATCCTTTTTTTCAATAATTTTTTCTTTCTTTATTTATTTAGGGCTGTGCTGGGTCTTCACTGCTGCTCTCAGGCTTTCTTTAGTTGTGGTGAGTGGGGGCTACTCTTCCTTGTGGTGTGTGGGCTTCTTATTGAAATGACCTCTCTTGTTGTGGAGCACAGGCTCTAGGCTCAAGGGCTTCAGCAGTTGCAGCTCATGCACTCTAGAGCACACACAGGCCCAGGAGTTGTAGTGCATGGGCTTAGTTGCTCTGCCGTATGTGGAATCTTCCCAGACCAGGGATCGAACCCATGTTCCCTGCACTGGCAGGCAGATTCTTATCCACTGCACCACCAGGGAAGTTCCACCTCCCCTTTTTACCACAAAGCTGGAACGGCAAGGTACCTTCTCCTTCAAAACTTCATGTGCCTGTTGTAACTCTCACTCCACCAATAACCTTCATGATAGCTCAGAGGCCAGGAAAAATGAAATTGTGTTAAACCATTAGCCTTGAATAATTAGATCGTTCATTTAGAGAACTCTAGATTCAGTGGTGGATGAGAAATGGGAAATGCTGTTGAAAACAAAAACATTTCAGGAAAAAAGGAAAACTCACCAGTCTCAATACTTCCTTCCCCTAATCATCTTCCCTATTCTACAAGGCAGGGTCCTTTACCTCCACTCCAAATTCCTATCACCTTGCGGGATCCCATTGACATCTCCAACAGGGAAGATGGCTGTGATCCCAGACTGTTAAGGATGTATGTTTTGACATGTTCTGTGCTGCAATCTGATCTAGTGGTGTGAACTCCAATGACATCATCCCCAGCACCATCTTATGTGCTTGGGTAATGAGATGAGGACCACTGACAAAGACATCACAGGTACCCCAAGGAAATCTCTGGTCTATGCATCCTAATAAAAGTCTCTCTTACCGGTCATTCAGGGTGGTGCTTATATCCACTAGTTGTGGGTTTGGGTTATTCTGGGATGACCCAGATAAAGCCTTCTGGGGGTTTCGCTTCTATCCTTTCAAATTGGGGAAATAACTAACAAGGGAAAGCTGTTTTTAACTTCTTCATTTGTAGTAAGAAAAGTAATATAACAGGACTCAAAAATGAGGGTCACCTAGTTTCCGCTCTGCTTAAAGTTTGCCTGGTAGGGCTGGTACTTTCCCGGTTTCTTTACAGCAGTATCTGCACAAACCCCACCCCAGGGTGGAAAGGTAGGGGTCACAGAAACAGCCTTACATACATGTTTCTCAGCAGAAGTTGACTTACTAGAATTCCTAGTCATTGGGGAAGACTCTGATGCTGGGAGAGATTGGGGGCAGGAGGAGAAGGGGATGACAGAGGATGAGATGGCTGGATGGCATCACCGACTTGATGGACAAGAGTTTGGGTGAACTCCAGGAGTTGGTGATGGACAGGGAGGCCTGGCGTGCCACAATTCATGGGGTCGCAAAGAGTCGGACACGACTGAGCGACTGAACTGAATCTTGGCTAATTTACATGTGCTGTGCTCAATTGCATCCCTCTCTTTGCAACTCTATGGCCTGTAGCCTGCCAGACTCCTCTGTCCATGGGATTCTCCAGGCAAGAAGACTGGAGTGGGCTGCCATTTCCTTATCCAGGGAATCTTTCTGACCCAGGGGTCGAACCCTCGTCTCTTGCATCTCCTACATGGGCAGGCAGATTCTTTGCCATTGTACCACCTGGGAAGCCCCTTGACCAATTCATAAGTACCATTTAAAACTCAATTACCCTGAGCCACATTTCTCACATAATTCCAAATAGCTGTAATCCCTGATCATCGTGTTTATGTTAATAGCACCAATATTCTTTTGTTCATCCAGGCATAAAGTATCAGATTATCTCTGACTCCTCTTCATGAGGCCCCTTCCCCACCCAATCAACTGTCAAATCCCCTGGTGGTGGTAGCTGAGTCTTTCAGTCATGTTCAGCTCTTTGCGACCCCACAGACTGTCGGGCTCCTCTGTCCATGGAATTTCCCAGGCAAGAATACTGGAGTGGGTTGCCATTTCCTCCTCGAGGGGATCTTCCGAACCCAGGGTTCGAACCCATGTCTCCTGCACTGCATGCAGAATCTTTACCACTGACCCACAAGCAAAGCCCCATCAAGTCCCCTGATTCCTTAATAAAAGAGTCTTCCCTTATACTAATACCCTAGTTCTGATCCTCTCTGGCTTTAAATGGTCTCCCAGCTCCAGGCCTTTCCTACCTCCATTTGGCAAATGGCAGTTTGATTAATCTGCCCATCTCATCATTTTGGTTTAGGACCCATGTGTTTAAAAGTTCTTCAGGACTTTTTTTTTTTTAGACAAATAGATTCAAGGGATTAGATCTGATAGACAGAGTGCCTGAAGAACTATGGAAGGAGGTTCATGACATTGTACAGGAGGCAGTGATCAAGACCATCCCCAAGAAAAAGAAATGCAAAAATGCAAAATGCTTGTCTGAGGAGGCCTTACAAATAGCTATGAAAAGAAGAGAAGTGAAAGGCAAAGGAGAAAAGGAAAGATATACCCATTCGAATGCAGAGTTCCAATGAATAGCAAGGATAAAAAAGAAAGCCTTACTCAGTGATCAATGCAAAGAAATAGAGGAAAAAAATAGAATGGGAAAGACTGGAGAGCTATTCAAGAAAACTAGAGATACCAAGGGAACATTTCATGCAAAGATGGGCTCAATAAAGGACAGAAATGGTATGGACCTAACAGAAGCAGAAGATATTAAGAAGAGGCGGCAAGAATACACAGAAGAACTATACAAACAAGATCTTCATGACCCAGATAATCACGATGGTGAGATAATGCAGGTAGAGCCAGACATCCTGGAATGTGAGGTCAAGAGGGCCTTAGGAAGCATCACTATGAACAAAGCAAGTGGAGGTAATGGAATACCAGTTGAGCTATTTCAAATCCTAAAAGATGATGCTGTGAAAGTGCTGCACTCAATATGCCAGCAAATTTGGAAAACTCAGCAGTGGCCACAGGACTGGAAAAGGACAGTTTTCATTCCAATCCTAAAGAAAGGCAATGTCAAAGAATGCTCAAACTACTGCACAATTGCATTCATCTCACACACTAGCAAAGTAATGCTCAAAATTCTCCAAGCCAGGCTTTAATAGTTTGTGAACTGTGAACTTCCAGATGTTCAAGCTGGATTTAGAAAAGGCAGAGGAACCAGAGATCAAATTGCCAACAACCGCTGGATCATCAAAAAAGCAAGAGAGTTCCAGAAAAACATCTATTTCTAGTTTATTGACTATGCCAAAGCCTTTGACTATGTGGATCACAACAAACTGTGGAAAATTCTTCAGAGATGGGAATACCAGACCACCTGACCTGCCTCCTGAGAAGTCTGTATGCAGGTCAGGAAGCAACAGTTAGAATTGGACATGGAACAACAACACTAGCTCCAAATCGGGAAAGGAGTACATCAAAGCTGTATATTGTCACCCTGCTTATTTAACTTCTATGCAGAGTACATCATGAGATGCTGGACTGGATAAAGCACAAGCTGGAATCAAGATTGCTGGGAGAAATAGGAGAAATATCAATAACCTCAGGTATGCAAATGATACCTCCATTATGGCAGAAAGTAAAGAAGAACTAAAGAGCTTCTTGATGACAGTGACAGAGGAGAGTGAGAAAGTTAGCTTAAAACTCACCATTGCAATGGAAAGAATAAAATACCCAGGAATAAATCTATGTAAAGAAACAGAAGACCTATATATAGAAAACTATAAAACACTGATGAAAGAAATCAAAGATGACACAAATAGATGGAGAAATATACCATGTTCATGGATTGGAAGAATTAATATAGTGAAAATGAGTATACTACCCAAAGCAATATATAGATTCAATGCAATCCCTATCAAGCTGCCAATGACACTTTTCAAAGAACTAGAACAAATAATTTCACAATTTGTATGGAATTACAAAAAAACCTCAAATAGAAAAAACAATCTTGAGAAAGAAGAATGGAACTGGAGGAATCAACCTGCCTGACTTCAGGCTCTCCTACAAAGCCACAGTCATCAAGACAGTATGGTAAAAGCCAGAGATAAATCCACACACCTATGGACACCTTATCTTTGATAAAGAAGGCAAAAATATGCAATGGATTAAAAACAATCTCTTTAACAAGTGGCTCTGGGAAAACTGGTGAACCACTTGTAAAAGAATGAAACTAGAACACTTTCTAACACCATACACAAAAATAAACTCGAAATGGATTAAAGATCTAAACGTAAGACCAGACACTATAAAACTCCTAGAGGAGAACATAGGCAAAACACTCTCCAACATAAATCACAGCAGGATCCTCTATGACCCACCTGCCAGAATACTGGAAATAAAAGCAAAAATAAACAAATGGGACCTAATTAAAATTAAAAGCTTCTGTACAACAAAGGAAACTATAAGCAAGGTGAAAAGAAAGCCTTCAGAATGGGAGAAAATAATAGCAAATGAAGCAACTGACAAAGAATTAATCTCAAAAATATACAAGCAACTCCTGCAGCTCAGAAAAATAAACGATCCAATCAAAAAATGGGCCAAAGACCTAAACAGACATTTCTCCAAAGAAGACATACAGATGGCTAACAAACACATGAAAAGATGCTCAACATCACTCATTATCAGAGAAATGCAAATCAAAACCACAATGAGGTACCATTTCACGCCAGTCAGAATGGCTGCGATCCAAAAGTCTACAAGCAATAAATGCTGGAGAAGGTGTGGAAAAAAGGGAAACTTCCTACACCGTTGGTGGGAATGCAAACTAGTATAGCCACTATGGAGAAGAGTGTGGAGATTCCTTAAAAAACTGGAAATAGAACTGCCTTATGACCCAGCAATCCCACTGCTGGGCATACACACCAAGGAAACCAGAACCAAGAGACATATGTACCCCAAAGTTCATCATGGTACTATTTATAATAGCCAGGACATGGAAGCAACCTAGATGTCCATCAGCAGATGAATGGATAAGAAAGCAGTGGTACATATACACAATGGAGTATTACTCAGCCATTAAAAAGAATACATTTGAATCAGTTCTAATGAGGTGGATGAAACTGGAGCCTATTATACAGAGTGAAGTAAGTCAGAAAGAAAAATACCAATACAGTATACTGACACATATATATGGAATTTAGAAAGATGGTAATGATAACCCTATATGTGAGACAGCAAAAAATACACAGATGTATAGAACAGTCTTTTGGACTCTGTGGGAGAGGGCGAGGGTGGGATGGTTTGGGAGAATGGCACTGAAACATGTCTATATCATATGTGAAACGAATTGCCAGTCCAGGCTCAATGCATGATATAGGATGCTCAGGGCTGGTGCACTGGGATGACCCAGAGAGATGGTATGGGGAGGGAGGTTGGAGGGGGTTTCAGGATGGGGAACACGTGTACACCCATGGCTGATTCATGTTAATGTATGGCAAAACCAATACAATATTGTAAAGCAATTAGCCTCCAATTAAAATAAATAAAATTTAAAATAATAATAATAAACAAAAAAGAAAAAATAATAAACTTAAAAGCTTTTGCACAATGAAGGAAACTATAAGCAAGGTGAAAAGAAAGCCTTCAGAATGGGAGAAAATAATAGCAAATGAAGCAACTGACAAAAAATTAATCTCAAAAATATACAAGCAACTCCAGCAGCTCAGAAAAATAAACAACCCAATCAAAAAACGGGCCAAAGAACTAAACAGACATTTCTCCAAAGAAGACATACAAATGGCTAACAAACACAGGAAAAGATACTCAACATCACTCATTATCAGAGAAATGCAAATCAAAACCACAATGAGGTACCATCTTACACCAGTCAGAATGGCTGTGATCCAAAAGTCTACAAGCAATAAATGCTGTAGAACCTACAGAGGAAACGGAACCCTCTTACACTGTTGGTGGGAATGCAAACTAGTACAGCCACTATGGAGAAAAGTGTGGAGATTCCTTAAAAAACTGGAAATAGAACTGACATACGACCCAGCAATCCCACTGCTGGGCATACACACCGAGGAAACCAGAATTGAAAGAGACGTGCATACCCCAGTGTTCATGGCAGCACTGTTTACAATAGCCAGGATATGGAAGCAACCTAGATGTCCACTGGCAGGTGAATGGATAAGAAATCTATGGTACATATATACAATGGAATATTACTCAGCTATTAAAAAGAATGCATTTGAATCAGTTCTAACGAGGTGGATAAAAGTGGAGCCTATTATACAAAGTGAAGTAAGCCAAAAAGAAGAACACCAGTACAGTATATAAACCCATATATATGGAATTTAGAAAGATGGTAATGCTGACCCTATATGTGAGACAGCAAAAGAAACACAGATGTATAGAACAGACTTTTGGACTCTGTGGGAGAAGGTGAGGGTGGGATGATTTGAGAGATAGCACTGAAACATGCATATTACCACATGTGAACTAGATCGCCAGTCCAGGTTTGATGCATGAGAAGGGCACCCAGGGCCAGTGCACTGGGAAGACACTGAGGGATGGGATGGGGAGGAAGGTGGGAGGGGGGGTTCAGGATGGGGGACACAAGTATGCCCATGGCTGATTCATGTCAATGTATGGCAAAAACCACTACAATATTGTAATTAGCCTCCAATTAAAATAAATTAATTTACAAAAAAAAAAAAACCCTCAACATTCAGAAAACTAAGATCATTGCATCTGGTTCCATCACTTCATGGCAAATAGATGGGGAAACAGTGACAGACTTTATTTGGGGGAGCTCCAAAATCACTGCAGATGGTGACTGCAGCCATGAAATTCAAAGACACTTGCTCCTTGGAAGAAAAGCTATGACCAACCTAGACAGCATATTAAAAAGCAGAGACATTACTTTGCCAACAAAAGTCCATCTAATCAAAGCTATAATTTTTCCAGTAGTCATGTATGGATGTGAGAGCTGGACTATAAAGAAAGCTGAGCGCCGAAGAATTGATCCTTTTGAACTGTGGTGTTGGAGAAGACTCTTGAGAGTCCCTTGGATAGCAAGGAGATCCAACCAATCCATCCTAAAGGAAATCAGTCCTGAATATTCATTGGAAGGACTAATGCTGAAGCTGAAACTCCAATACTTTGGCCACCTGATTCGAAGAACCGACTCATTTGATAAGACCCTGATGCTGGGAAATATTGAAGGCGGGAGGAAAAGGGGATGACAGAGGATGAGATGGTTGGATGGCATCACTGACTTGATGGACATGAGTTTCAGTAAAGTCCAAGAGTTGGTGATGGACAGGGAAGCCTGGCATGCTGCAGTCCATGGTGTTGTAAAGAGTCGGATATGACTGAGCGTCTGAACAGAACTGAAACATGCCAATAGCTTTATCAAAATATGTGTTCACCAGCACAGGAAGGCAGATTGCTTACCTGATTCTTGGCTTTGATATACTCTGCCAGCAAGGTTATTGGCAGCATCAGGACTTTCAGAGATGACTCAGACAGTGCCAGGAACAGGTGGGCTCAGAATGGTTCCCTGATTTTTCATGAAGCAACTCAGAAAGTCTTGAAAGATGTTCAGCTGTAGGGAATGACTGGGTAAGAGAAGCTCAGCTGACAAGTAAATATCTCTCACCTCACCCCACGACAGCAAGTCAAGCCATCCCCCACTTCTGAGCTGCTTCACCGTCTCCTTGAAATATTTTGCAACCATAATCATCCATTTGAAGACAAACCTGACCCTAGCCAAGTTCTAAATCCCTTGAAGGAACAGGTTTTCAGATGCTCTGGAGTGTCTTAAGAACTACCTGGAGTGTCTCACCCTAGCTGTTTTGAATCAGTATCTTTGTTGGGCTAGAGACTGATAATGTACTTGTTTACATACTGCCCAGCTATTTCTGAAAGAGCTGGTATAATTTTAGAAACCCTGGTTTAGGACAAAAAAAAAAAATCCATTTCCTAATGGGCAGGTATAAGAAATTATTCAGATTGATGGGTAATGTCTCCTAGAATAAAAAGCTACCAGGCAAGAAAAAAAAGAGTTGAAGTCTAGCTGAGGCTGAGAGCTAGATCACATGTCACTTAAATGTAGATCAGGCTGTACCGGTGTTGCTTCAAAAGTGATACCATCTGTACTCTACTCGGTTAAATTACAGAAAGATGAAAAGAGAAAGAGATGTCACCAGCATAAGACTGATTCCTATGTGACTAAGCTCACAGAGCACAAAGAGCCTAGACTAAGAACATGATCTGAGGAGAGGAATGAAATTTGTGTTCCTCAGAAGCAGGAGCTGAAGCACTTAAAAACAAAGGGTTGGCACTGTTTCCAAACTGGGTGGGAGAAGGCATGGATGTGTGTGATGCCAGCTGGGCCTTTCACATCTCCAACCTCAGCTGAGTCCTTCAGTTAATGCAGGAAAGCCCTGTGCAGCAAGTGGCCACACCATCACACCCCTTCTCTAAACAGAGGGGGCACAAGCACACTCTGTAACCCTCTGTCACCCTTCCCACTGTCTCCCCTGGATTAGATCCTTCTTGGAAAGGCCTAGTGTAAGCCCAGCTACTTCGCTGGATGACAGTTAACTGCAAATGTAACAAAGTAGATGTAGGCATTAACTTTACTTTGGGGAATCTAATCTGAACCCCAAATCAGCCTTCTAAGTAATATCTTAAGAAAGAGGTAAGACCAACATTTCACTCTTTCAGTCATCTTTCAGGAATTCTCTTGGAGGCACACCAATGCTGAACCTCTATTTTTTTCAACCCCCATTGTCAGGACTAGCATAAATCTCTGGTCTGGGACCAGGCCTGTGCCAAGTAGCTATAAAATAAATCTGAGGCCTCTGAGACCTAGCCAAGGCTTCCTATGAAGGTATCAGGAACTCAAAATATTGACCAAAGCTGAGGCTAGGCCAACATGAAAATACCAAGGAAAAGGCTATGTGTTTGAAATTTTTCACAATGCAAAGTTTAAAATAAAATCATTGATTGGAAAATAGTGGAAATTAACACAACATTTTAGATCAACTATGACAGTCAACATGTCAGTTGATCAGTTGTGTCTGACTCTTTGCGATCATATGGACTGTAACCTGCCAGGCTCCTCTGTCCATGGAATTCTCCAGGCAAGGATACTGGAGTGGGTTGCCATTTCCTACTTCAGAGGATCTTCCTGACCCAGGGATCAAACCCAGACCGCCTACATTGCAGGCAGATTCTTTACCATTTGAGCCACCAAGGAAGTCCTAAATCAACTATACTTCAATAAAATTTTAAAAATTAAAATTAAAAAAGAAAAGAGAAACAGCTAAACCTTGGCTCACCATATATGATCAATGGAAGAATCAGAAAACATTCTTGGGGGCCTGTGATCCACAGCAGTCAACATAAGTAAAGAAGGCCTCAACAAAACTGCCTTGCGATTACATGCAATGACAGTAAAGCTCCTGGATCCATGCATGTGAAGAACAAAACAGCTGAAGGGTTGAGAGTGAAACAGGCTTTGGTATTAAGGAACCCCCACCTAACTTATGTATTTAAATATCATCAACTAGTTCTATCATCCATATAAGATCAGTTCTAGAAAGATAGTGGCCTTGTGTGTTTCAGTGTTCAATTAGTTGAAACACTAGTTAATTTCATTTTGTCAAACTTATATTGATCAGTATAAATGTATGCACACGTGTACTCAGTCGTGTCCGACTCTTTGAAACCCCATGAACTGTAGCCCGCCAGATTCCTCTGTCTATGGAATTTTCCAGGCAAGAATACTGTAGTGGGTTGCCATTTCCTTCTCCAGGGGATCTTCCTGACCCAAGGATTGAACCAGTGGCACCTACGTCTCCTGCATTGCAGGTGGGTTCTTTACTGCTTGAACCGTTGGAGAAGCCCCATAAATCTATGATGCGTGTCTATTCCATAGTCTATTCCATATTGCAGACAATTCCAAGAGTGATGAAAAGGAAATCATGTCAACTGAAAGTAGAACTATGCAACACGGCATCCAAACCTACTGTAGCCCCTACTATCTTGACACTGACTCTAAACTTCTAGGCCTGACTCCCAGACTTTTTATGAATTGATCCTACTTTCAAAGTCCAAGGCTACTTCCCATTATTGTCCTCTGCTCCAAGCAAGAAAACCTCACTGCATTGTTACAGGATGTCATAATCCCCAGGTCACACTGTTGCTTCTCTCTTCAGAGTTTCCAAGTCCTGGTTGGGAATTGCTTTGCCCACATTTGGGGGATTGTATTGTGTTAAGAGTATCATAGTTGGAAGTGAAACTGGGTCCTAGCTCTCTGCAGAGGCATTGTTAACTATCTTAACCAGGTCCTTGATTCTAATGTGTACCCATCCCCAGTGTACTTCCTGTTCCTGGTATTTCCATTAAACGGAAAAAACAGACCAGTGAGGCCACATCTCCCTCCCCTCCCCACCTTTCTCTCTCTCCTACAACTAAAATACTTATACCATCTTTTCCAATAGTACATTTTACTGAGCAGTGGGAACAAAGTGTTCAATTGATGGGAGGTCACAAGAAATCCCAGGGACCTAATAGCCTAAGTTACTCAGATGGTGGATACTGGTCCCAGACACTATTTGTACCTTTTCAGGCTCCTTGGAACTTGAAAATACTATTTAAGCCCATTAAGCTAATTTCCTAAGTGTCAATGATAATAGGAGATCAAATTGCAGATTGAGAAATGAAAGACTTGGAGATTGAAAAATAAAGAAGGATGACCTCATATGTATTCTTTTTCATCATTTGGCAAATATTTACCAAATCCATGCTGCGTGTTAGGCGTTGCAACAGGAGCTGGGGATATGAGGGAGAACCAGTCAGACATGTGGGGTTGCCCAGAAAAGCTCGAAAAACAAGATACACTCTCCCACGCCCAGCATCGGTCTGAGCTGGGTAAACATACTAACCTTTTAGATTCTTGCTGAAGCCATGACTTTGAAGTCCCCACAGGCCCAGATCCACCACAGCACTGGCTTAAAGAGATTCCTGTGACACCAGAGTGGCATCAAAAACCGAGGCTCCTTTCCGAGTTTTCAAGGTGACAGCTTCAGTTCCAAATCAGATAAGGCCATTCGCTGGGACATTTATTAGAGGAGTTTAATTTGTCAGAGTTCAGTCTTCTGAACGACCCACTTTACTGTTAAGATAATATCTGATAAGAGTGTTACATCTTCAGAGGAAAAGTACCATATAAAGACCAAACTGCTGGTGTGGTTTTCTTCCATTGTCTATATTCTAACTCTTTGAGTGGCCATTCTTAGACTATTTTGCTTTACAGGATCCTGCATTCTTGCCATTAGTATTTAATATGACTGCAGAGCAGGGGGTGGGGGACACATTTTTGCCCTAAAGCAGGGGTCTGAATGCTGAATTCCTTTCAGTTGCATGATTGGCTGAGAGCAGACTGGATATGAGGAATTACTTGTAGCTGAAACATTCTCTCATGACATGGACTTTTCTCTCAGGGGAGCAGCACAGACCCAACATAATGCTAGTAGAGTTCTGGGATCCAGGTCTTTATCATGTCAATGGTTATACAAAGGGACAAAGCCTAAGATGAGTTCATATCCCAAGAGATGGATCAAAGGAGTTTCCTGGGTCAAAACTAGGAAAGTATCACAAAAAGACAAATACCATATGAGTCCACTTATATGAAGTACCTAGAGGTGAGGCAATGGCACCCCACTCCAGTACTCTTGCCTGGAAAATCCCATGGACAGAGGAGCCTGGTAGGCTGCAGTCCATGGGGTCGCTATGTGTCAGACACGACTGAGCGACTTCACTTTCACTTTTCACTTTCATGCATTGGAGAAGGAAATGGCAACCCATTCCAGTGTTCTTGCCTGGAGAATCCCAGGGATGAGAGAGCCTGGTGGGCTGCCGTCTATGGGGTTGCACAGAGTTGGACACAACTGAAGTGACTTAGCAGCAGCAGCAGAGGTGTCAAATTCATAAAGACAGGAAGCATAGAGGAGATTGTCAGGGGGTTGAGGGGAAGAAGGGATTGGGGAGTTATTGTTTAATGGGTAGAATTTCAGTTCTGCAAGATGAAGAGAGTTCTGGAGCTTAGTTGCACAGCACTGTGAATGTACTTATCACTGCTGAATGGTACCCCTAAAAATAGTTAAGATGGTAAATTTTGCATTACATTTTACATCTACTTTGCCACAACTGAAAAACAAAACAGGAAAGCTAAATATACTGATGGATTAAAAAAAAAATATTCAGTAAAGACAAAAATGGACAGCAAAACCCCCAAATAGACAGGACTAGGACAGACATCAACTCGGGGTAGGGACTGCAGTGAAGGGACAGTGCCCAGGAATGTTTTAAAAATCAAGGTTTTATATTCAAATTTTACTTTTATCAGAAGTTGACTATGCGATGCTATGTGGTTGTCCTGGTTTAGAGGCACCAGTCATGACAAACATATCATACAGTAGTAAACACCTACCGGACCGCACTAGACAGACAGGCATATACCTCAGAGATACGTGGTCCTGAACCTTTAGAACCAGCTTAAGAACAGAGCAAAACTTTTCAAACTGTACCTAACATATTGTTCCTCTGGACCTCACCAAATTGGTAAAGAACCTCAGAAAGAAAAGCATTCCTTCTCTGGATAATGGTCTTTGAGAAGCAGCAAGAAGAGAAGGAAGGGATTTAAATGGCATGACAAAAAAGAATCAGAGAAAAATACTGAGTGTTATAATGTCCCATTAAAATTTTACTACTTGTTTAGAAAGTCTTTGTAATGTTCGCAATTTTGCCACTCAAAAATAATCTGATCATTCTGAATTCAGATCAGAAGAGATTTTCAGGCTTCAGCCCATAATATCACACTCCAGAGGGCCAGACTCTAATTTCCAACTGCCTGATGGCTATTGACGCTTAGTTGTGCCCTCTGGACTTCAAGCTCAATTTGCAAAATTGAAGACAGACCAAACATGCTTTTCCTCTGAGTCCCTTTCTCAGTAATGGCACTAGCATCCTCACAGTCATCCAGGCTTGAACTATTGGAGTCAAAGGAGCTCTCCTCAACCCACACCAATTTGGTTGCCAAAGCCCTTCAACTATGCTTCAGTGATATTTGTACCACCGCCCCCCCCCAACATCCACCTGCCAATCTCCTCCTTTCCCCAGAATATCCCAATGCCCTAATCCAGCTGTTAGCCTTAATCTTTTGCTTGGTATGATGCTAAAGATTCCTAACTGGCCCCAGCTTGGACTCTTGCTTTCCACTCCAACTTTAAAATAGCCACCTGTGTTATATGCTTACATTCCCTCCTTAATGGGCCCTCCTGCCTCATTCTGTGGGCTTCCCTGCATTCATGAACTGAAGTGAAAACTCCTCAGCCTCAACTTCAGATTGCCACACAACCTTCCTGAAACCTCCCTTAGCCCCAGTCTCCCACCGTGTCTCTTTGTGTACCTACGCTGTGCCATATTCAGCTACCCACCATTATTCAAACATGTTAGGAAATTTTACAGGTCCATGCTTTCATTGGAGAAGGCAATGGCACCCCACTCCAGTACTCTTGCCTGGAAAATCCCATGGACGGGGGAGGCTGGTGGGCTGCAGTCCATGGGGTCGCTAAGAGTCAGACACGACTGAGCAACTTCACCTTCACTTTTCACTTTCACGCATTGGAGAAGGAAGTGGCAACCCACTCCAGTGTTCTTGCCTGGAGAACCCCAGGGACAGGGGAGCCTGGTGGGCTTCCGTCTATGGGGTCGCACAGAGTCAGAAACGACTGAAGCGACT
This sequence comes from Cephalophus harveyi, assembly GCA_006410635.1. Lineage (NCBI taxonomy): Eukaryota > Metazoa > Chordata > Mammalia > Artiodactyla > Bovidae > Cephalophus > Cephalophus harveyi. Next base: position 451,751 of record SJYT01059768.1, read on the forward strand.
TAGCAGATGCTTTCATTATGTTGTTCCCTTGACTAGAATGCACTTATTATCTTTCCTATCTTTTTCAATTATTGAAATTTTGCCCATCTTTTACAGTTCAGCCCAAACATCATCTTCTCCTTGAAAGCTACCATAAACCTTTCCATTGAAATGATTCATTTCTTCTTCAGGCTCAACTGTTATTAAATACCTAATACTATGTGTTCTCAGAAAGCTTACAGTGAGCTATCAAATTAAAACATTCGATCAGTCCTAAGGACTGAGGATGATAAGCACAATGTAAGTGCTGCAGAATTGCAGACAGCATAGACTTACCAAGTTTTGATCAGTGAAATGGGTTCCTCAATCACTAGGAAGTTTGGAGGGGGTGGTTCCCCAAGTGGGAATAATTTTTTGAATAGGATTTTAGTTACAGAAAATGCAGTCAGTTTTTTACATGGAAACCTTCAGTTTTATGTAAACACATGAAAACCATTACTAAAATAGTTATATTCATGAGATGGGGGTGACTGTATGAAATCCATTTGACAAACCACAAATGGTCCAATAAATGGTAACCTAAAATATGCAGGGGCAGTACAAACAGATTTCCTTGAGTTAAATTCAGGACAGATGGAACAAAAAGATAAGCACTTTTTACAGGTTTGCAATGTTGATTACCTTACCAACACTGATTCATAAAATTATTCATTTATCAGGTGACAAATGATAATTCATGTATGATAGCATCCCCAAGAAAAAAGAAGTGCAAAAAGGCAAAATGGTTTTCTGAGAAGGCCTTACAAATAGCTGAGAAAAGAAGAGAAGGTAAAAGCAAAGGAGAAAAGGAAAGATATACCCATCTGAATGCAGAGTTCCAAAGAAAAGCAAGGAGAGATAAGAAAGCCTTCTTCAATGATCAGTGCAAAGTAGTAGAGTAAAACAATAGAACGGGAAAGACTAGAGATCTCTTCAAGAAAGTCAGAGATACCAAAGGAACATTTCATGCAAAGACGGGCACAATAAAGGATAGAAACAGTATGGACCTAACAGAAGCAGAAGATATTAAGAAAAGGTGGTGGCAAGAATACATGGAAGAACTATACAAAAAGGATCTTAATGACCTGGATAACCATGATGGTGTGATCACTCACCTAGAGGCAGACATCCTGGTGGGCAAAGTCTGCTGCTGCTGCTGCTGTTAAGTCGCTTCAGTCATGTCCAACTCTGTGCGACCCCATAGACGGCAGCCCACCAGGCTCCCCTGTCCCTGGGATTCTCCAGGCAAGGACACTGGAATGGGTTGCCACTTCCTTCTCCAATGCATGAAAGTGAAAAGTGAAAGTGAAGTTGCTCAGTCATGTCCGACGCTTAGCAACCCCATGGACTGCAGCCTACCAAGCTCCTCTGTCCATGGGATTTTCCAGGCAAGAATACTGGAGTGAGTTGCCATTGCCTTCTCCAGGAGTGTGAAGTATAGTGGGCCTTAAAAAGCATCAAAATAATGCTCAAAATTCTAGGCTTCAGTAGCACATGAATCAAGAACTTCCAGATGTACAAGCTGGGTTTAGAAAAGGCAGAGGAACCAGAGATCAAATTGCCAGCATCCGCTGGATCATAGAAAAAGCAAGGGAATTCCAGAAAAACATCTACTTCTGCTTCCTGGACTATGCTAAAGCCTTTGACTGTGTGGATCACAACAAGCAGTGGAAAATTCTTCAAAAGATGGGAATACCAGACCACCTTACCTGCCTCCTGAGAAATCTGTATGCAGGTCAAGAAGCAAGAGTTAGAATAGGACACGGAACAGTGGACTGGTTCCAAATTGGAAAAGGAGTACATCAAGGCTGTATATTATCACCCTACTTATTTAATTATATGCAGAATACATCATAAGAAATGCCAGGCTGGATGAAGCACAAGCTGGAATCAAGACTGCTGGGAGAAATATCAATAACTTCGGATATGCAGATGACATCACCCCAATGGCAGAAAGCAGAGGAACTAAAGAGCCTCTTGATGAAGTTGAAAGGGGAGACTGAAAAAGCTGGCTTAAAACTCAACATTTGAAAAATTAAGATCATGGCATTTGGTCCCATCACTTCATGGCAAATAGATAGGGAAAAAAATGGAAACAGTGACAGACTTTATTTTCTTGGGCTCTAAAATCACTGTGGATGGAGACTGCATCCATGAAATTAAAAGATGCTTGCTCCTTGGAAGAAAAACCATGACAAACCTATAAAGAATATTAAAAAATAGAGACATCATTTTGCCCACATAGTTCTGTATAGTCAAAGCTATGGTGTATCCGGAGAAGGCAATGGCAACCCACTCCAGTGTTCTTGCCTGGAGAATCCCAGGGATGGCGGAGCCTGATAGGCTGCCGTCTATGGGGTCACACAGAGTCGGACACGACTGAAGCAACTTAGCAGCAGCAGCAGCAGCATGGTGTATCCAGTAGTCATGTATGGATGTCAGAGTTGAACCATAAAGAAGGCTGAATGCTGAAGAATTGATGCTTTCAAACTATAGTGCTGGAGAAGATTCTTGAGAGTCCCTTGGGCCACAAGGAGATCAAAGCAGTCAATCCTAAAGGAAATCAACCCTGACTACTCATTGGAAGGACTGATGCTAAAACTGAAGATCCAATACTTTGGCTGCCTGATGTGAATAGCCAACTCATTGGAAAAAGACTCTGATGCTGGGAAAGATAGAAGGCAGAAAGAGAAGAGGACAACAGAGGATGAGATGGTTGGATGGCGTCATCAATACAATGGACATGAGTTTGAGAAAACTCTGGGAGATAATGAAGGACAGGGGAGCCTAGCATGTTGCAGTCCATGGATGGCAAAGAGTTGGACATCACTGAGCAACTGAACAACAACAACAACAATCAGTGAGGTAATTTCTTTTGTTTTCCAGAGAGTCAGACTTAGAATACCCAAGAACTTTAAATAATAGCCAGAGCTGCTGGCAGAAGTATAGCATTTAATAAGTTTGGGACATAAGGGCCACTTTTAATTTTGTCTCCCCTGGAAGTAAGGAAATCTTGGTTCCATAATATTCCAAAATCATCGGCTTCTCCAAAGGCATGTCAACTATCAGTATAGTGATTTGCAGTTTTACCTTTAGCTAGAATACATGCTCAAGTAAAAGAATATAATTTGGTTTGTTGGGCTAAAGTTGTCAAACCTAAGGTTCTTTGCCTCAATGATTTGAAAAGGAATTGATATTGCATGTGTAGCTGAGTGTTTACAATTTTCATCTTTCAAGTAAGGCCCATCAGTATTCCATGGGAAATTAACATTTGTTAAAGGGGGTTTCTTGTAACTAGGTGTTACTAGGTGATCTATCAAAGTCAAACAGTCATAAGGAGTTTTGTCCATGGAAGAAGGAGGAAGGGTAGCAGGGTTCAGATTGTTACAATGAACAACAGTGATGAGGGGACAGTTAGCAAGAGAATTTCATAAGAAGTGAGATGCCTCACTGAAAGATGCTGAGTGTCATGTGAGTCCAAGATAGCTCAGACAGCATGAGGTAGAAAGATGGCAAAGAGGATCCATCGACTATATCTTCAATGGCCTTTACTCGAAGGGTAGTGCAGGGACAGCTGTGTGCCCTGGAGGTTAACTTTGGGCAATAGGAGCTAGGATTTGTGACCCAGAGGTCAGTGATAGTCCCTGTGTTTTAGAGTAAGTACTCCAAGGGCATCTCCCTCTTTTTCGTATACAGAAAGGAAAGAATAGTTTGGATAGCCAAGAGCAGGTGGATTTGTTAAGCTTTCCTTCAAGGTTTTAAAGGCCAGGTCATCTTGGTTTTCCCAATAATGGAATCAGATTTACAGTATTTAATAAGACATATAGTAGCAATTAAGGAGAGGTTTGGAACCAACTGTGACAGTAACCAGCTAGCCCAAGAAAACCCTGGAACTCACCTTCAGCTTTAGGTTTTGGGAAGCTCAAGATGGTATGAAGCCTATAGGTATAACCCTCCTTGTATTAAATGTCCTAAATGTTCAACCTGAGCTTTAACAAATTGCTATTTTCCCTTTGAGACCCTGTGCCCTTGAGAGGCTAAGAGTTTTAAAAGTGAATCCTGTCTTCTTGTGAGGAGTCTTGAGAGAATGAGCAGAAAAATAAATCATCTACATATTGTAGGCAGGTGGAGCCTCCAGAAAATTTCATATCATCCAGATCAGCTTCTAAAGTTTGTGAAAAGTAAGAAGGCTTTTCAGTAAAATTCTGGGGCATCACTGTCCAGGTATAATGTTTTTCTTCCCCAGTAAAGGCAAAAGGATACTGACTAACCTTATCCGCTGGAATACTGAAGAATGCACCGCATATATCAAAGTTGGAAAATCTGCTTTCAGTAGGTATGGCTGCTAATAACACCATGTGGGAATTAAGAACAACGGAATGGGCAAGAATAACAATGATATTTATCGCTCAGAGATCTTTGACAAATCTCCATCCTCCACCATTAGATTTTCTTACAGGTAAAATAGGGATTTTACAAGGACTGGTGCAAGGGACATAGTAAGTTCCTGCACTTTAATAGTCTTCTATAATAGGTGTTGTGCCCTGTAAAACTTCTTTGTTTATAGAGTATCAATTCTGGGCAGAAGTTTTAAGAAATGAATTTGGATCTAAATGGGGTTGTGGGGGAGGGGGGAGACTCTATGAATTCTGAATATATCTGTGGAAGATTTTGCCCACAAAGTAGGGGACAATAAATCTAATGATGGGGATAAGTCTGAAGTTTGACCTTCCCTGGTTTGTAAAGTACTTATAAAAGAAAAAGGGTTTGGATTTTCTTGGGGATGAGATTCAAGGGATTTGAACTCAAGAGTTATTTCTCCTTTCATGAGAAAGAAATAATAGTACAATATTTTTCTAGGAAATCTCTTCTTAGTAAGGGGACAGGAGATAATTCACTGTGGAGAAATGAATGGTTATCTCTCAAAGATCCCAAGCAAAAGGATATAGGCTTAGAAACAGGGACTTGTTTTCGTTTATCTGAGACCACCTCTATTTGAATAAATGTACTACTCTGAGAAAGAGACTGTTTCATTGTAGTAGGGTTGTAGCACAGACAGGGCAGCTACATGTTGTAAGGGATTTGTCCCCCAATCTAGAGAGTAGTTTCCTATAGCCTGTTTAATGATGCAATGGGAAACAGTCCCTGTGTTTCCTCTGAGTCCCATTGGGAAGATCTACATTGGGAAGATCTAAAATCTACATTGGGAAGAGTCTGATTCTTGGCTCTTGAAAAGCTGTAATCGTCTAGACCTTTTTGATCTATAGCAGTCCTTTTTCCAGTGGCCAGTTTCTTTCACAATAATGAAAACCCAGTAGGAAGAGTTTGTTTGGGAGATTCCATTTGTTGAAGTTGAAAATTTTAGTTGTCCTTCCTTTGGAATCATCTTCTAGGGTGCAGGCTAAGGGATTAGATAGATTGACAAGATCAGAGGTGGGCATTGCTTCCCATTCTATGCAAGTTCTCCTGACTAACAGAGACCTGTTTAAACCATTTATAAAAAATTAATTTAAAGGCCACCCTGCTGGGTTCAACATCTCTAACAAGTCCAAAACTTTCTTTAAAGGTAATTTGGAGTCTGCAATAGTAATCATAAACAGATTTGGCAGGCTTGGGAGTACACGTCTGAATTGTGTTCCACTCCACTGGTGTAGGGAAAGCGCTGGGGATGGCAAGAGGCTGCCTTTCAGGTAAACCATGAGCTTGGTTACATAAAAGGGCCACTGGCTGACTTACTTGGAATTCCAAGGATTGTTTGAGGCTTTCCCAGTTAGCAGTTTTCATACAATACTGGGTTTAACCTTTTCCCATAAGCAACCTGGAGAAGCCAGGTTGTTAAGTCTGAAATACAATATTAAATAATTCTGAAAATCTACAAGGATCCTCAGTTACCTTAGGAAAATCTTTTATTATAGCTTGAGGTTCAGCTTTGGTCCATGGAATGCTGAGAAATTAATGATTTATCAGGATCCTCAGAAGACTTAATTGTTAATGGGAGTTGGAAAGCTTCAGCATTAGAGAAGGAAAGTTCAGATTAAAGGAAAAGGGTCAGAAGAGGGCAAAGATGAACACAAAGGAGGTGGAGCCGTTGGGAAGGGAAACCTCACTGGTGCTGTGGAAGAAGAGACCTCTAATGATTTTTTATCTCCTTTCAGTTGTTTATTTGCTTCAGTTAACTCAGAAATAGTATTTTGCAAAGAGGCAATTTCAAAATCCTGAATACATTTAGAAGCCTCTAGGTACCAATTAGGAGAAGGCGATGGCACCCCACTCCAGTACTCTTGCCTGGAAAATCCCATGGACAGAGGAGCCTGGTGGGCTGCAGTCCATGGGGTCATGAAGAGTCGGGCATGACTGAGCGACTTCACTTTCACTTTTCACTTTCATGCATTGGAGAAGGAAATGGCAACCCACTCCAGTGTTCTTGCCTGGAGAATCCCAGGGCCAGGGGAGCCTGGTGAGTTGCCGTCTATGGGGTCGCACAGAGTCAGACACGACTGAAGTGACTCAGTAGCAGCAGCAACAGCAGGTACCAATTAAAACACCTATCTCATTCAGTTTAGTTCTATTGCCACAGTCTTCTAATTCAGTCTGGGAGAAAAACAAGTCTGGGGAGATGGAGAATTCCTCATAACAGTTCTTTAATTTCTAATTATCTTTACTAAGGTTGACCCATTTAATCCAAAATGCATGTGAAGAGAAGCTACAATTCTTTAACATAAACCTGGCTCAAGTCTCTGAAGGACGGCCACCCTTAGAGCTTTTAAATGAGTGGGATCCCACGTGTCATAGGTTTTTTTGAGACCAAAAGAAACATTCCTAAATAGCCTGATGGGTGTGCTTTCAGAGCTGGGAGTTAAGTTTTGTTCTAGAGTGTGCCTTTCCCAAGATCCCCTTGATTTCCCTTCCTGGGGACGGCCTTTGCCCTGGTTGTCTGATCCATGACCACGTGCCCCTTGTTGTAAGAAAACTGTCTTATAGTTGAGGTAACTTAATGTCAATCTGGCCTTATCCTCTCATAGGAATCTTTGTCTCTCATAAGGAGGTGAAAGTGCTCTAACAGCATTTATTTGCTCTACTCATACCCACTGATACTGTTTTTAATTGCTGCTCTGAAAAATTTCCAAGGAATTATACTGAAATTCCAGTGTGCTTCAATGAGAAAACAAATAAGTCCTCACCAAAGAGGATAAAGCCTTCAGACAGATCCTGAGTCATGTCAGAAAACTCAAGTCAAAGGAAGAGTTCAAGGGAACTTCCCTAGTAGTCCAGTGGTTATGACTCTACTTTCCGATGCAGGTTCGATCCCTGGTCAGGGAACTAAGATCCACATGCCATGGGGTAACTAAGCCCACAGGTTCCAGAGTCCACGAGATGCAACTAGAGAAGCCCAAGTGCCAAAGCAACAAAGAGCCCACACACTGTAAGACTCAACACAGCCAAATAAATAATGTTTTTTTAAAAAGAGAGAGGAAGCCAGGGAGCTCAGAATCTGAGAAGAGACTTACCAAACCAAAAGCAGATGGTAACGCACAGGAGTGATAAACACAAGGGACTTGCTGTGGGCACCTTACCTGATACCAAGGGTCATTTTGCTTCAGAGGGCATCCTCTTTGGATCTCATTTTTGAGGCCAAGGTATGTTACCTATAGCTTATTGTGGTTTACCTGTCCCGAATTGTATTTCCCCCTGCTATCCTGAATAAACTCATCTTTTTTGACAATTTTGAGCTTGCCCCAGTTATTTAGGTCAATAACTCCAAGCCTGGTTTTCTAATCCTCATTAACAATTCTAGAAGACACCCAATCTCATTTGTAAATTGGGCTGTTAAGTTGGAAGTAGAGACTGAAAAGCACCAGAAAACAACTATCAAAACATTCCAAAGCAAGGAACCAAACCAAATTGCAGAAATTTCCAAGCAGGCAGCTGAGAAATGTTTCCTCTGCTTAAATTAACCAGATTTAATTTCTACTCTTTGAATTTAAGATACCTGACAGATAGAATGACCTTAACCCCTGGCCAAAGTTGATTTGCCAAAGGATGGAAACCTCATCCCAGCTTGACTTTCTGGTTATGCAGTTTTGAAAACAAAATCTAGCGGCCTTAAACAAAAATTTATTCTCCCTCAATATTTGGTCAGTTGCTGGGCTCAGCTGGAAGAGTCACTGGGCATCTCTCATCCATTTGCAGCCAGACATGAGCTGGGCCTGAAGTCATATGAAGGTCTGACGGAGTTAGATGTTTAAGAAGACTCACTTACATACCTGGTATTTGTTACTGGGTATCAGGGAGAGCTCAGCTCAGACTGTCAACCAAAGCATATGCACATGGTATCTCCATCAGTTTGAGCTTCTCACAGCATAGTGGCTGAGTTTCAACAGGGAGTATCCAAGAACTAGAATTGCAAGAGGCTCAGGTAAAAGTGTTAAGGGCTCAAAAGTCACATAGTATCATTCCTATTTAAGACAGAGTCCCAAGGACAGCTAAGATTCAGGGAAGAGGTTTATATAAGGTCATTAGGGTATGCAGGAAAATGGCCCTCAGGGGTGTCCATATTCTAATCCCTGGAACCTGTAAATATGTTACCTTACATGGCAAAAGGGACTTTGCAGATGTGATTAAGGATATGGGCCTTAACATAAGGCGATTATCCTATATTATCCAGGTGTGCCGAATCTAAAATGCGAGTGCTTCAAACTCAAGAAACTCTCTCACCTCCAGAGAACCAGAGAAATGGCAGTAGGAGAAGGACTTGGCCTGTCGTCGCTTACCTGCAGATGGAGGAAGGGAGCCATGAGCCAAGGTGACCTCTAGAAGCTGGAAGAGGCAAGAAAACAGATTCCACCCTAAAGCCTCCAAAAAGGAGCACAGTCCTGCTGACACTTTGATTTCAGCCCAGTGAGACCCATGTTGGGCTTATCACCTATAGAAATGTAAGATAATAAATTTATGTTGTTAAAACCACAGAATCTGTGGCAATTTGCTATTGAATAAGTAATAAGAAACTAACACAGGATGAACACATACCAGGAAATATAGCTCACTGGGAGATCATCTTTGGACACCAGCTCCTCTACCTGATCTATAAGGGTCACTTCTCAGGAATGTAGAAATAGAACTCTAGACCACTCACTCTCCTAGATGAAAGAGACCTAAATCCAGACGTTGCTAGTAGTATCCCATTTTATGACATGTGCTCTATAACGAGAATATACCACTTATAATATAGGACATGAACTGAAGATGAATTCTCTAGGCCAGAATACTGGAATGGGTAGCCTTTCCCTTCTCCAGGGCATCTTCCCAACCCAGGGATTGAACCCTGGTCTCCCATATTGCAGGCGGATTCTTTACCAGCTGAGCCACAAAGGAAGCCCAGAATTGAAGATATCAACATTAATTGAAAAGTGAAAAATCTCAGACCCTTAATATTCTGTATTTATGTTGTGCAAAAGAAATTTTACTAATTTATTTAAACAATAAGTCTATATACTTCAACACTTAAGCCTAGAAACAGTCATTTTGCCTTAACTAATAAATTTCTTGGACAAGAAAGAAATGTAAACATGTGACTTGGTAAACATAAAATAAATATTCATATTTAACTGACCTTAAGCAGAAACTAGAATGAAAAGATGCTCTTGGGTTGAAAAAAATTGATATTTTTAAATGGCCATACGACTCAAAGAAATTTAAAGATTTAATTCAATCCTTATCAAAATACCCATGACATTTTTCACAGGGCTTTGCTTTTACTGAATCTTGTTCAATAACTTGCTGAATTGAATCTAAGAAGGCCAAACTGGAGAAAAAAGGGTTTGGGGTGGGGGAGTAATATTGTTCTTATGAAAGGTCATCATTCTTAATTTGAAATTTTCTAAATTCATATATATCATAGTCTACCCAATAATTACTAAGTGGGCAAAAGAAAAGTGAATCTCTAAGCCAAAATGTTTAATGACAAAACCAATTCTGTTCTTTTCACAATTTTTATTTCAAAATCTTTGGTCTAACCTCCTGAGACTTTGCCAAGCAAAAGTTAGAAGACTGGCTGAAACAGTGCCATGGTGTCCATGTGCTTTCTCTTTAGTTCACTGTCCAGGGCAGTGTGGACCAGAGTTATCTATGCACATGTCATGAGTGGTAGCTCACATGGTAAGGATTCTGCGTGCAATGAGGGAGACCCAGGTTCAATCCCTGGGTTGGGAAGATACCCTAGAGAAAAGAATGGCAACCCATTCCATTATTCTTGCCTGGAGAATCCCATGGACAGAGGAGCCTGGAGGGCTACAGTTCATTGGGTCACAAAGAGTCAGACATGACTGAGTAACTAACACATTAACTTTCTTTTCATGCTGTGAGTCACAGAGAGCCTGTCATGAATTGACAGTCTGTGTGATGGACAAGGAAAGCTGAGGCCACCATGTGATCGTGTTGATGATTTCCTATCACCTACATTCCGAGAATATCATGCAGGAAATTTATTTTACATATTAGCATCCCCCTGCCAATGCCCGCTGTGCATCTCTATAGTGTGCCAATGGACAATACTCACACCAGCCAGGGGTAATACCTCATGCTCTGCCCATGAGTGGATGGCTATATTACGTAATGGTGAAGGGAACAGGTTCTAGATTTAAAGTCTGACTATGTCACTTACTAGCTGTGTAACCTTGGGAAAATGACTGAACCTATCTTTGCCTTAGTTTCCTTACCTCTTCTAAGGGGATAATAATAATATCCACCACCGTTATCCCCCTTATTGTAAATGTCTTAAGGATATTACTCAATTTATTTCCATAAAATTTGATCATTACTGGCTACTATGATAGTAAGCACACTAAATAAATATTAGTTTTCACTATTATCATTGCTATTGTTTTAATTAATAAAAAGGCATATGCCAAAATCAACAATATCAAGACAGACAGATACTCTCACTGGGACTATCTGCACATGTAATCATGAAAATTCAAATTAAAGTAATAAAATCCAGATCTGTACTTACTAGATTCATCTTACAAAAATTCCAAATATCTTTATTCATAAAAGTTAATGTATCAGTTTCCATGTTACCCCCAAGGAGAGCTCTTTCACATTTAATTTATCTAGTATTTTCATCCTCCATCAAACTCTGGAAGGCTAATTAATGTGATATAAATGGTTGGCCTGGCATGTTCCTCTCATTCCACCAATAGTCTTTTAGGGAAAAAATGAAGAGGTATGAGGGAAATATTGGGGCTCAAAAACAGTCAGTTTGATTGTTTTTAATATGGGCAAATGATGAACACCCAGAACCAGGTAAAACACCAGATAACTGTTATCTGATTGGTTTCTAAATAATTGTGCGTTGGTTTTAGTGAACAACAAAATGAAGATGTTGTTTAAAGTTAGATGTTTTCAGCCACACAGCATAAAAAGTGGTGATTTTAATTTGGTGTGGTTGAATTTCTACAGCTCTTGAGACTATATCTCTATGTCCAAATGGTAAAATAATCAGCAGATTCCATAAAATATTATTTCAAGAAGTCATTTGATTTCTAGCAGAAAAAAAATTATATATTCTTGGCTTTCATAGTGGTATTTGGAAGGCTGTTTTAGAATAAATTTTATTAGCCTAAAAAAAGACAGTAAATGAACATCCCAGCTGTTAGTCCATGAAATAAAGCAAAGTGATTGTCCTTCTTGGGGGTTTTTCCTGCTTCACTTTATACATATACATACACACACGCACACACATATATATATATTTAATTATCAAATGTCAACTAGTCCTTTCCAAAATTCAATTTTTAAACTATATTAACTTTAAAAATTGGACTTGAGGGGAAAGTGGCAGTGTTCCTAAAGGGACAAGATATACTAATATATCTTATTGACTGTCTTTATGTGTTTGATTTCCAGAACTGTTGTTTTTCCACTTCTGGAATTCATATTCAGAAATGTGTATCCTCTTATGAAATCATTTTTTAAACACAATCAAAAGAATTCCTGTTGATTTTCTAGGTGTCTCATGCTGACATTGTGCCTTTGCTGAGAAATTAACAATAAAGTAAACTTTGGGGTGTTTATACAAAAATTTGGCCTGGTGACAATATTTATGTGCCAAGGGGTAGAGCTGAACAACCTCAAGATGGAGATGAACAACACTGGAATGCTGGTAGCTCATGTTTGATGCATTATCACACCTTTATGACCTCCACCCCAGCAAACCACAATACTATGGAGAGACAAGGAATCTGTGCTCAGTAATTTCATTATTATCCAAGAGGTTATGAATTTTATTTCATCCTCATAAATATAAAATGAGATGACACAAGAAGTGTCAAGGTATGTTCTAGGACACAGATTTTCTCCATGCCTCCTCATATTTGGGACCTCCTCATACTTTCAACACTGAGCCCAGCTATGTTAGAAGAAGCTACATTCCAGGCTCTTTCAACATGGTAAACATCAAAGTAGTTTACAAATAGCAAGAACTACAAGCTCCTTAATTTGTTTTCTAACTTATAATGTCTAACAACATGAAATAGCAATTTATTTATGCTTGTCTGATTGCTTTACTTTTTCCAGGAAAAATGTATTAGGAAAGGTTGTGAGAGCTAATAAAACCACAGTATTCTACTTGGGATTATTTATGAACAGTCCCTTCTATAAACACAAGAAGTGTAGTCACATCAGACTCTGATTGTCCAATGCACAAAACAATGAAAATATCTTGAAAACAATAACAACTTAATGTCTGAACATTTTCTTAACAAGCAGCTCACATATAACTGTAATGGTGGCCAAATGATTTTTCTAGTGTGAACTGCATCAGCAAACACTGAAATAATTTGGGACCAGAATGTTCATCACAAATGACCTCGTTTCTAAAAAGGACATATGTATGTGTGCATGTTCAGGGCCATAATACAGTACTGTCAACACATGAAATAAATCTGAGATTTCTTAATTGTGCACAAATGTGATGATCATTACAAAAAAAAAGATAGAATACAGTATTCAATTTTACCTTCAATCTCATAGTTAAACATCAAAGCAACTCTGTACATATTAGAACTATACTTTCCTCATAAGATAATAATCTCTTTCAAAGACGTGGCAATTGCTCTTTGCAAAGCATACTATGGGACATTTACCAAGGTGAAGTAGCAAAGATATTTCAATAACTCAACATCCTTAGACAGTTCTAGTGGGAAAAAATAGTTGGAAAAGTCAAGCCCCAGGATTGCCAAACTTTACATGTGGACTTAAACCTTTGTTCTAACATCAGAGCTATTTATTGAAGCTGTGGAATAAAAATGAAACATATTTCATATTAAACACAATGAATCACGTACATATACCTAATGGTGAAAATTCTAAATATTGTGAAATGCAAACTCCCATTCCAAATTTAATAGAGATATATTAAAAACTACCTTTTTGATATGTGTGTTTTAATGTATGATTGTTTCATACAGCAATTCTATAGAAAACCCAGTATTGAGTACTAATAGCACAAGAAATAAAATATATTTTTTCATTCTCAATGAATTTGCTAAGTTTTCATATCACTCAAATTGTGTTTGTGTTGAAATCTAAAACACTTCTAGAATAGGGGGGAAAGTCTTCCAGCTCTTAATAAATATTTTCTTCCATGTTGTTCAGCCGTTCAGTCGCATCATCCAACTCTTTGCGAACACATGGACTGCAGCATGCCAGACTTCCTTGTCTTTCACAGTTTCCAGGAGTTTGCTCAAACTCATTTGAGCAAAGTCCATCAAGTCAGTGATGCCATCCAACCATCACATCCTCTGTTGCCCTTCCTCCTGCCTTCAATCTTTCCAAGCATCAAGGTCTTTTCCAGTGAGTTGGCTCTTTGCATCAGGTGGCCAAAGTACTGGAGCTTCTGCTTCAGTATCAGTCCTTCCAATGAACATTCAGGGTTGATTTCCTTTAGGATTCACTAGGTTTTGTGCATAAATGAATGAATAAAGGAAATCTAAAATTGAAACCTAAAAAATAATATAGCCTAAAATTTTTAAGTAAAAGAAACTAAATCTTTATATTTGTCAAACTAGTTAAGAAGGAAGATGTTACAATAAGCCATTCATGTGTGCATTATCTTCCTCAGTCTCTCTCCAGAGGCTGTGAAGAGCTGAAATCAGGCTACAAGCCAGAAAGGTGTATCCATTTATGATCCACCCCAAGCTACATAAAATGGATCATATCTCTGAAAACTCACTTTATGGTTACAACTGACACAGAGCATATTACAGAGAAATTGTGAAGGCCTTGGAAATAGTATTTCAATTAAGATACTGCTAAAATTTAATTAACAGTCACTTATACATGAAGACAGAGTATTTTAAAATTCATCTTAGGATATTCTTTTACTCAATTACATAGGAAGAGGAAAAGGAACATCTTGTGCATTTTAAACAGTCTGTGACTTGATTTAAAGGAAATCTTCCTCTAAATTTCAATAGAAATAGTTTCTTGAACTTTGAACAATAGGGCTTGAACTGAGCAGGTCTACTTAATACTTGAATTTTTTTCAATAGAAGGACTGTGATATCACACCATCTGCCATTGGTTAAATAGCAAATACGGTACCATGGATACGGTGAATCGGGGCTTTTCAACTGTGTGGAAGGTCAGCAACTCTCTTAGACAAGCGCTTTTCAAATTTTAATGTGTTTACAAATCATTTAGGGATCTTGTTAAAATGCAGATTCTTCTTCCTGCAGGTCCAGGAAGGGGCCTAAGACTTATTTCCTTCTGAACAAGATCCCTGTGATGGTGATGCTGATGGTCCTTGAACCACACTTTGAATGGTACTTTGAATAGCTGACAAACCAATTTAGAGTCTCTTAAAATCACCAATGTCCCCAGAAACTTTTACTTCAACTCAAGGTCCTACTTTTTCAAGTGAGCGTTCTAACTTTTTATTTCCGATTCCATCAAATTTATTTTATAAAACTGTCAACTCACGTCAAGTGCCAGAAAGACAGGCCTAATTTAACAGATTTTCTACCAAAAAAGAAAAAAGTTAAGCAGATGTCATATTGTACTCTGCTTCTCCTAACTGATGTTACTTAGAGATTTTTGCAGCCCACAGCATATCATAGAAAAATCAAAATGAAGTATTATGATGTATGCGTGCATTTTTATGGAGCAGGGAGTTAGGGCATCATATTCATCTCCTGGATGACATCCATTGCCAGCTGGCTAAACTTAAGAAATTCTGAACACTAGTCTTGCCAGAATTCTGCCCCCGCAACCTGGCTGACAGGTTTATCAACAGCCGGGAGGCAGAACAGGCCCCAGCCAGGCTTCCCCTCTCTGTAGTGCCAACTGCAGGCTGAATGTTTGGGCTTCAGCAGTAACAGAGGCAGACAGGCCCTAAAAATCTAAAAGGAACAGATAATGCTTTTACAAACAACAATAATGAAGAAAACAATTCTGACATTCAGAATGTTGCATGCACTTTTAAGGCAGTGAAGACTTAAGCAATCAGTGATGTAAATTCCTCTGAATATTGTATTTGAAATACAAATAATCGTTATATTAGGAAATAGAAATCACTTTCCTTAAACAAATATATCTTTTAACTTTCTAGAAGGTAAACCATACCAAAAAGAACAGAATAACAAACAGAACAATGGCCAGATATGTCAAATCCCTCTTCATCTGCATGACCAGTCAAAGTTGAGTAAGAAGACACACTAGAGAAAGATCATGTGAAGAAAGCTGCTTGCCATGTGGGCATAGGCACTGTGGAAAACAGCATGCTAGTTCCTCAAAAAGTGAAATATAGACTTGCCATAGGATCCAGCAATTCCACTTCCGGGTATATGCCCAAAAGAACTCAAACAGATACTCATACACTAATGTTTATAGCAGCATTATTCACAACAGCCAAAATGAGGAAACAACCCAAAGGGCCATCAACAGGTTAATGGATAAACAAAGGTGAGGTATTGTACAATGGAATATCATTGACCTTTAGAAAAGGAATGAAATCCTGATACATATTATAATATGGATGAACCTTATAAATATTATGCTGAATGAAATAAATTGGATACAGAAGGACAAATACAACTCCAAATATGTGAGGTACCTAGAGTAGGTAAATTCATGGAGATGATACGTAGAATAGGAGCTACCAGATGCTAGGAGAGGAGTGTTGGGGAGTAATTACTTACTTAATGGCAATAGAGTTTCTGTCAGGGGTAATAAAAAAGTTCTGAAATGGATGGTGAGGGTGGTTGCACAACAGTGTGAATGAGTGTGTTTAATGCCATGGGATTGTACACTTAAAAATTAACATGGTTAGAAGTATACACACTACCATATGTAAAATAGACAGCCAAAGGAAATTTGCTGTATAACTTAGGGAACTCAAACTGGGGCTCTGTTAACAACCTAGAGGGATGGGATGGGTAGGGAGATGAAGGGAGGTTCAAATGTAAGGGAACATATATATACTTATAGCTGATTCATGCTGATGTTTGGCAGAAACCAACACAATTCTGCAAAGCAATTATTCTTCAATTAAAAATAAATTTAAAATTTAAAAAAAGGGAGGGGATTTATGTACACCTATGGCTAATTCATGTTGACATATGGCAGAAACAAAACCAATATTGTAAAGCACTTATCCTTCAATTAAAACTATACAAAATTTTTAAATGAAAAACACAAACATAGTAAGTTTTAAGTTATATATATTTATCACAATAAAATAGAAAAAATAATCCACTGAATACATAAACAACCTGATTTAAATTTTTTCTCTTTTATTTCCTTTTTTATTCTTCCCCATAAATTAAAGTTTTTAACAAAAGCTAAGTGTAGAAAGTGGATCTTAGAAGAAGGGCACATGTACTTAGAACCATTTTCTTTGCTCTATTTTTTTAGTGCTTCAGTTATTACAAAGGATCAGACTCACCCAAATCAAAATCTTACCCAGTATCAAGTTTCCATAATCATGTAAGAGTCAGGTAATCCAGGGGCTCAGACAAGGCAGAGAGGATTTGGGGACATTGAAGTGGTTTCTCTTTCTTCTTGTGATGAGCACTCACTCTCTGGCCCAGAATGACAGATGAGCTTGCCAGTGGAGGATATATTGGGGTTATCTCACACAGTAAGGGAAAATTTTATTCATGATGCATCTCTGTTTTATACCCTAGCTTTCATATCAGTTTTCAAGGATATCTTACTAAGAGCACTCCTGTTAGCAGAGATCATTAGCCTATTTACCCAGAGGTCCAGAATTACATTGTCTAGGCAGTTAGGTTGGGTAACCTGCTTTCTTTCCCCTCGTCCAAAGTGGAGCACCCCTTGGTAGTTTGGGGCAACCTGAGTTACAGCCCAGCTACATTAACTTCTTCCTCCTCATTAACTAATTTATTATGATTGCACACGTGAACTAGCATGTGTGCGCTTGTCTTCAGAAACAATTATTTAAGGTACAAACCTGGTATGATATTTTCATGGGAGTTTTTTCCTCCTAAAGCTTGATCTCTAGACCTTTCAGTTCAGTTCAGTCACGTCCAACTCTTTGTGACCCCATGGACTGCAGCACGCCGGGCTTCCCTGTCCATCAGCAACTCCCGGAGCTTACTCAAACTCATACCCATTGAGTCAGCAATGCCAGCCAACCATCTCATCCTCTGTCGTCCCCTTCCCCTCCCACCTTCAATCTTTCCCAGCATCAGGGTCTTTTCAAATGAGTCAGTTCTTCGCATCAGGTGGCCAAAGTATTGGAGTTTCAGCTTCAGCATCAGTCCTTCCAATGAATATTCAGGACTGATTTCCTTTAGGATGGACTGATTGGATCTCCTTGCAGTCCAAGGGACTTGCAAGAGTCTTCTCCAACACCACAGTTCAAAAGCATCAATTCTTCGGCGCTCAGCTTTCTTTATAGTCCAACTCTCACATCCATACATGACCACAGGAAAAACCATAGCTTTGACCAGAAGGACTTTGTTGGCAAAGTAACATCTCTGCTTTTTGATATGCTCTCTAGGTTGGTCATAACTTTTCTTCCAAGAAGCAAGCGTCTTTTAATTTCAGACATTTACGTAAGGAGAACTCCCCAGACAGGTGCATCAAGTATCACCCGGTGAGAATGAAAAAGAAAAGACGGGATTTCTAAGTCCTCACATAGCTCGACAAGGTCCCAGATCCAATGATCCAGATGTAAGGAGCTACAGGTAAAGAAAACCTGAGGGAAAAGGAACACTGTTTTCACATCAGTCACCTTTCAGGCCAAAAGGCATCGAGGGACGATGCATTATTACTTCAGAAGGGCTTTCTGGGGTCTGCTTAGCTTATTCCACCTTTCCCATTCTCTGATATTAACTTTTACATCATCTCGCTGCTTGGACTGCAGGATTCAGACATTTCTTTGCATCTCAGGTCAACTTTGACTTTAACAAGAACATAAATTTCTTCTTGCCCCAGATTCCTGGTTTGGCTTCAGCCCATTCCATACAGGTCCCACCTCTCAAGACCTGAGGCTGAATCAGAGGACTAGGTCTCCCACAAATCTGGGGGGAAAACCTGGGCAAAACTCTCAAAGCTTCACGACTGGTTGTAGGAGCAGCTGCCACCCCAAGCTGATCACCATGCAGAAAAAAATTGGCCCTTTCACATTGCCAGCCTTCAGGACAGGGGTTCCCCCTGCTCTGTTCCTCCACTGAGCCAACTCCTTTGCAAATATGGGTAGAAATACAGTAGCAAGGAGAAACCAAGGCTCTTCAGACTCTCTTCAAACCTCTCTGATGGTGGTGAGTCTGGACTCTACTATCACTACCTAAGATTCTGAGATTAATAGTGGCGCCAGGGAGCCAGAGGGATGGAGCCAAAACTGGTGCCTCGGTTTTGAGTATATAGTGCCCCTAATTAATCCCATCTGGCTTCATATAATTATCTAAGCAGAAGTGCCTTTGGCATTATTTGAATCACAGATTGAATTCTAATTTCTGCTGGTAGCTATAGAGCTCGTTCTTCAAAGCATGCAGCAATGCAAGCAGAAGGAATAATTTGCTTCTTATAGACATATGCCCTGGACAGGGACATCTTCTGGATGAAATACTACCAGAAACATAGTCAATAAGCACTGAAAAATCCTTTCTGTAAATAGTGCCAAATACAATTTTAAGAACCTTATAAATCATGGAACTTTAAAAAATAACAACACATCACAGTTTACAAAATATTTTCACCAATTTTCCCATTTGAAAGGAAAACAGGAAGCGTCACAATTTCCAACTTAAAATAACAGAAGAAAGAATTAACTTTAACTGGGAAGAAGAAAAATTAAAATACTCTGTCTCATCGGTAAATAACAGGGGAATAAATAAGAAAACAAACAACTAACTTAAGACCAAATTCCAACATCAGTTTTATACATGTCCCTGTCATATAACGATGTATATGTCTCAACATGCTTGGTGGCAGGATTCATCTGGGTTCAGGTATTTCTGTTGTTCTTGTAATACAGGCTTTTCAGAAACTTACAATGCTAGGCAATTTACTCAAGGGAAGAAAATTATTTGGTTTAAGCTATAGTTATTTTTTTTTTTTAAGAGCTGCTGTTATGATCACACCTGTCCTTTATAATCTCTACATTTCAATCTGTGAAAAAAGAAAAGCAGGATTTTCACTCTATTTATATGCACATCGGGCTTCCCTGGTGGCTCAGAGGTTAAAGCATTTGCCTCCAATGCGGGAGACCTGGGTTCGATCGCTGGGTTGGGAAGATCCCCTGGAGAAGGAAATGGCAACCCACTCCAGTATTCTTGCATGGAGAATCCCATGGACGGAGGAGCCTGGTAGGCTACAGTCCACGGGGTCGCAAAGAGTCGGACACGACTGAGCGACTTCACCTTCACCTTATATGCACATCAGAGAAGTGCAACAAAATATTTCAGTGAAACACTATGGCAGACAATCTGCTCCATTGCACCAATGTGTTTGATGTGGGCTCTGGACACAAAGCAAACCTCATAGTTGGGAAACGACAGCTGATGCTTTTGTCAAAGCCTGCCAGCAGCTGATGACCCTGACCTCCCTAATTCTGAGTGTCTGTCTCTTAGTGGTGATTCCTTGTGTATGTAAGCACCCCACCAGAGTTATCTGGGTGGGTGGTCTATGGAATAGACGGAATTTATGGCCAGTTTTGCTCACAGACGGGCAACTACTTCAAATGCTATTGCTTCATGTTTGATTGTGGAAAGGGACCTGGTTAATTCTCCCCAGAATCAAATCAAACACGAATACTATGAGGCTATGGTTACTATCAGTATAACTCCTTTATGAGCAAGGGGAGGACTTACCAACACACAACAAATCCTTCAGACCCAAAATGAAAAAGGAATCACTTTTTGCCACTAAAAACAAAAAGAGGAAAGAAGAATGTTAGATGCCATCCTGTGTAAACCAATAGACAGCTTCTCTTTCCTCCCAAGAGTTCTATTCTCTCTCTAAATTTCTAACGTATATCAAATCACTGCATAATATTTCTCTAAACTTTGAGTGTCAATAAAAAATTCAAAACAAAAACTATTTTGAAAAATCTTTTCTCATTGTGAAAATAATTATTCACTTACAATACAAAGCCATTATACCTTCAATTTAGAAAATGTAAATACCCTCGGTCTTCCAATACCATAAAGTAGTGACATTATTTCACTCAGTATGAATGAAGGCTATGAGAACTAGCTTTAACTGGGAGGAACAAGGAATTAAGACATCAACTCATTAAGGAAGAACAGAAGACTGAAAATAAAGGGATAGGAAAAAATATAATCCATGCAAATGGAAATGAAAAGACAGCTGGTTTAGCAGTATTTATATCAGAAAAAATAATTCTGTACAAAAGACAAACATGAGAATTATATAATGATTAAGGGGTCAATACAAGAAAATAATATAGCATTTATAAATATATATAGATTTAATATGCTGTTGTTGCTGTTTTGTCACTAAGTCGTGTCCAACTCTTTGCTACCCCATGGACTGTAGCACATGTACCTCATGTCCTCTGTCCTCAACTATCTTCCAGAGTTGGCTCAAATTCATGTCTATTGAGTCAATGATGCTATCTAATCATCTCATCCTCTGGTAACCCCTTCTCCTTCTGCCTTCAATTTTTCCCAGCATTAAGGTTCTTTCCAATGAGTTGGCTCTTGACATCAGGTGGCAAAAGTGTTGGAGCTTCAGCATCAGTCCTTCTGATGAATATTCAAGGTTGATTTTCTTTAGGATTGACTGGTTTTATATCCTTGCAGTCCGAGGAAATCTTCAGTCCAAGTCAAGAGCCTTCTCCAGCACCACATTCAAAAGTATAATTCTTAGACCCTCAGTCTTCTGTATGGTTCATCTCTCACATCTGTACATGACTACTGGAAAAACTATAGCTTTGACTATATGGACCTTTGTCAGCAAATTGATGTCTCAGCAAAGTGATGTCACTGTCTAGGTTTGTCATAGCTTTCCTACCAAGGAGCAAGGGTCTTTTAATTTCATGGCTACAGTCACTGTCCTTAGTAATTTTGGAGCCAAGGAAAATAAAATCTACCACTTCTTCCACTCTTTCCCTTTCTATTTGCCATGGAGAGATAGGATCAGATGCCATGATCTTAGTTTTTTTAATGTTGAGTTTTTAAGCCAGCTTTTTCACTCTCCTCTTTTACCCTCATCAAGAAGATCCTTAGTCCTTCTTCACTTTCCACCAATAGAGTGGTACCATCTGCATATCTGAGGTGATTGATATTTCTTCTGGCAATCTTAATTCCAGCTTGTGATTCACTGAGCCCAGTATTTCACATGACATACTCTGAACATAAGTTAAATAAGCAGGGTGACAATAGACAGCCTTGATGTACTCCTTTTCCTATTTGGAACCAGTCTGTTGTTCTATGTCCAGTTCTAACTGTTGCTTCCTGACCTGCATATAGGTTTCTCAAGAAGCAGGTCAGGTGGTTTGGTATTCCCATCTCTTTCAGAATTTTCCACACTTTGCTGTGATCCACACAGTCAAAGGCTTTAGCGTAGTCAATGAAGTAGATGTTTTCCTGGAACTCCTTTGTTTTCTCCATGATCCAAAAAATGTTGGCATTTGATCTCTGGTTCCTCTGCCTTTTCTAAACCCAGTTTGCATATCTAGAAGTTCTCATTTCATGTACTGCTGAAGCCTAACTTGAAGGATTTTGAACATAACCTTGGCTAGCATGTGAAATGAGTGCAACTGTACAGCAGTTTGAACATTCTATGGCATTGTCCTTCTTTGAGATTGGAATGAAAACTGACCTTTTTCAGTCCTGTGGCCAGTGCTGAGTTTTCCAGATTTGCTGGCATATTGAGTGCAGCACTTTCACAGCATCATCTTTAAGGATTTGAAATAGCTCAGCTGGAATTTCATCACTTCCACTAGCTTTGTTCACAGTGATGCTTCCTAAGGCCCACTTGATTTCACACTCCAGGATATCTGGCTCGAGATGAGTGACCACACCATCATGGTTATCCAGATCATCAAGACCCTTTTTGTATAGTTCTTCTGTGTATTCTTGCCACCTCTTCCTAATCTCTTCTACTTCTGTTAGGTCCTTACTGTTTCTGTCTTTTATGGTGCCCATCCTTACATGAAAATTTCCCTTGATATCTCCAATTTTCTTAAAGAGATCTCTAGTCTTTCCCATTTTATTGTTTTCCTCTATTTCTTTGCATTGTTCATTTAAGAAGGCCTTCTCATCTCTCCTTGCTTTTCTCTGGAACTCTGCATTCAGTTGGGTATATCTTTCCCTTCTTCCCACATCTTTTGCTTCTCTTTATTTTTTCAGCTATTTGTAAAGCCTCCTCAGACAACCACTTTGCCTTCTTGCATTTCTTTTTCTTTAGGATAGTTTTGGTCACTGCCTCCCATACAATATTACAAATTTCCATCATCCATAGTTCTTTAGGTACTCTGTCTACCAGGTCTAACCCCTTTAATAATCAGAACATCTAAATATATAAAGCAAATATTAAGCAGACATAAAGGAAGAAATTGATAGTAATATAATAATAGTAGGATACTTGAATATACCACTTAGATCAATGGACAGGCCATCTAAACAGAATATTAATAAGGAAGTAGTGGCCTTAAATTCCCCATTACACCACATAGACTTAATAGATAACTGAAGCTTCCCAAGTGTCACTAGTGGTCAAGAACCTGCCTGCCAGTGCAGGAGACATAAGAGATGTGGGTTTGATCCTTGGGTTGGGAAGATCCCCAGGAGGAGAGCATGGCAGCCCACTCCAGTATTCTTGCCTGGAGAATCCCATGGACAGAGGAGCCTGGAGGGCTACAATCCGTAGGGTCACAGAGAGTCAGACATGACTAAAGTAACTGAGCACACATGTAGAACATGCCATCAAACAAACAAAAACCCAGAAAGCACACTTTTTTCAAGTGCACTTGGAATTTTCTCCAGGATAGATAACACGGTGAACACAAAACAAGTCCCAGTAAGTTTAAAAAATTGAAATTATATTAAATATCACTTTCAACCACAACAGTATGAAACTAGAAATCAATTGCAGGAAGAAAAATGGAAGGAAAAAAAAA
>SJYT01059768.1:477151-498527 GCA_006410635.1 Cephalophus harveyi
ATTGGGGGCAGGAGGAGAAGGGGACGACCGAGGATGAGATGGCTGGATGGCATCACGGACTCGATGGACATGAGTCTGAGTAAGCTCTGGGAGATGGTGATAAACAGGGAGGCCTGGCGTGCTGCGATTCATGGGGTCCCAAAGAGTTGGACACAACTGAGCAACTGAACTGAACTGAATAAAATGAATCAACAAAGAAATGAAAGAGGAAATCAAAAAGTACCTTGAGATGAATGAAAACAGAAGTTGAACTTTTCAAAATCTATAAGATATCACAAAAGCAGTTCTAAGAAGATAGTTTATGGCAATATAGGCCTACCACAAGAAACAAGAAAAATCTAAAATAAACAACCTAACTTTCCATCTGACAGATTTAGAAAAGGCCCAAACTTAACAGAAGGAAGGAAACAGTATAGTCCAGAGCAGAAATAAATAAAATAAAGCTCCCAAAAAACACACAATAAAAAAGATCAATGAAACTAAGAACTGGTTTTATGAAAATGAAAAACAACATTGATAAGCTTTCAGCCAGACTTACTAAGAAAAAAGAGAGCCTAAATAAACAAAATTAGAGATGAAAAAAATGAAGTAAAAGAAAAAGCCACATGCTTCATAAAGTGGCCTGTCCACCATGGTATAGTTTAAGACTGTTATCTAATGGAGAGGTTTATGGACAAAATATTGTCTCAATACTTAAAGTACAACTTGAAGGTCATTACTTTCTTCTGATTAAATCTCCACTTAATGCTCCTGAAAATAAAATATACTACTGAAATACTGTTTGAGTACTTCATGGCTCATATGCTGCTGCTGCTGCTGCTGCTGCTAAGTCACTTCAGTCGTGTCCGACTCTGTGTGACCCCATAGTCGGCCTCCTACCAGGCTCCCCCGTCCCTGGGATTCTCCAGGCAAGAACACTGGAGTGGGTTGCCATTTCCTTCTCCAACGGATTAAAGTGAAAAGTCAAAGGGAAGTCGCTCAGTCGTGTCCGACTCTTCGCGACCCCATGGACTGCAGCCCACCAGGCTCCTCCGTCCATGGGATTTTCCAGGCAAGAGTACTGGAGTGGGGTGCCATTGCCTTCTCCGTCATGGCTCATATAGAGCCATGCAGTCTATGCTTGCATTAACAACATCCTGAGCATCAAAACAAGTAGGAAAGCTGACAGTGGCTGGTATTAAGATGGAGTCACTCCTGTTCTTTCTATGGCTACAGGACATGTGATTGGCAGCTGAAGTAAGCACATTCCAGTCACAAGGTAAGCTGTACTGTATTTCATTCAGCAATTGCTAAGAGGCCAAGAAGTAGGAATTCCTCTAGGGCAGTCCCTGGAAACAGCTATGGAAGTAAAGGAGTATAGTTATATTTGCCCAGATTTAGTAAAAGAATTTAACAAGTATGACACAGAGAGGCCAAAGTATACTGGAATCAAGGCAATCTCAAAGAAAGAATTTTCCATTGATGTTGCTTATGACAGATCCTTGGAACCTGAAATCTTTTTTTCATCCAGAATTTGCTAATCTGGACTTTACCTACCTAAGAAGTAGTAGATGAGGTAATTCAGCATTATCTTATTGATGTCTGAGTTCTCTTAAATGAGTAAGAATACTGACCTCACTTAACTGGATGTGCACAGATTTTGAGTGTTACTTTTATATTTTGAAGGAAAAAAATGACCAAGTAAATGATACATTTCAAAAAGGAGCCTCATACACAACGTGAATGAATTTAATGCCACTGATTAGAACACTTAAAATGGCTAAAATGTAAATTTCTTGCTATATGTTACCACAATAAAAGAAATAATTTTTTTTTAATTTAAGTGGCCTCATGACACTTGCCATTATTTATTCACTGGACAAGGAATTCCAATAATTAGGAAATGCTACCAACCACACTTAAAGAAAATTGGTTTTTGCTGCAAGTGTTTTTATAGCTGAGAAGCTAGTACAGTTTGACCCTTGAACAACAAGGGTTTGAACTGGCAGGTCCACTTATATATGGATTTTTTCAACAGTAAATACTACAGTTCTACACATTGTGTAGTTGATTGAATTTGTAGACATGCAATCACATATATGGAGGAACCACATATACAAAGGAACCACGAAGAGCTCACTATAACTTGTGTTTTTGACTGAGTAGAGGGTCCACACCCCTACCCCCACATTGTCCAAGAGCCAACTGTGCATTTGATTGTCTAATTCCTTGGATTCCTTCTTGCTAAAAAAAAGAAAAAAAATTAATAAAGACAGCCTGTTGGATTTTTTTTTTTAAGCAATGCTCCAACATTCAGGTATTACCACAGCAGTTTCAGCCTATGTTTACTGAAATTTTTTTCTGGTTCATGTCTTAGGCAGATGCCACTGACCCAACCCTATGAGAGGCAGACACATAGTGTTTGCTGCAGGTGCAAACAGTTCTCTGCTCAGACAAATTTTCTAAGCCCTCTCCTATGGCAGAAATGAAGCAGACTGGCAAAGCCAATTAAATCTCTATTAGCTGATTTGAGGTGATTCTAATGGATCTGTTCCCTCTTTGCTCTTTTTTTCTTTTCTCTTCCTCTCTTTTCCTTTTTTTGTTTTTTTGTTTGTTTTTTGTTTTCTTTTGGGCTTTGTGTCTGGCTTCAAAATGTTTTCAAGGTTTTTCCATCTGTATCATGTATATGCTAGCAAGGTTATGCTCAAAATCCTTCAAGCCAGGCTTCAGCAATATGTGAACCAAGAACTTCCAGATGTACAAACTGGGTTTAGAAAACTCAGAGAAACCAGAGATCAAATTGCCAACACTGACTGGATCATGCAGTAAGCAAAGGAGTTCCAGAAAAACGTTGTGCTTCATTTACTATGCTTTGACTGTGTCAATCACAACAAACTGGAAAATTCTTAAAGAGATGGGAATACCAGACAACCTTACTAGTCTCCTGAGAAACTTACATGTGAGCCAAGAATCAACACTGAAGTAGAACTAGGCATGGAACAACTGACTGGTTAAAAATTGGGAATGGAGTACAAGGTTGTATTGTT
Organism: Cephalophus harveyi; assembly: GCA_006410635.1. Lineage (NCBI taxonomy): Eukaryota > Metazoa > Chordata > Mammalia > Artiodactyla > Bovidae > Cephalophus > Cephalophus harveyi. The sequence goes on from SJYT01059768.1 coordinate 480,178, forward strand.
ACCCTGGTTATTTAACTTATATTCAGGGTGCATCATGTGAAATGCTGAGCTGAATGAATCACAAGCTGGAATCAAGATTGCCAGGAGAAATATCAATAACCTCACATAAGAAGATGACACCATCCTAATGGCAGAAAGCAAGGAGGAACTAAAGAGCCTCTTGATTAGGGTGAAAGAGGAGAGTGAAAAAGCTGGCTTGAAATTCAGCATTCAAAAAACTAAGGTCATGGCATCCTGTCCCATGATTTCATGGCAAATAGATGGGAAAAAATGGAAACTGTGACAGATTTTATTTTCTTAGACTCTAAAATCGCTGCACATGGTAACTGCAGCCATGAAATTAAGACACTTGGGTTTCCCTGGTGGCTCAGACAGTAAAGAGTCTGCCTGACATGCAGGAGACCCAGGTTCTATACCTGGGTCAGAAAGATCTGGAGAAGGGAACAGCAAGCCACTCCAGTGTTCTTGCCTGGAGAATTCCAGGGACAGAGGAGCTGACAGGCTACATTCCATAGGGTCGCAAAGAGTCAGACACAACTGAGCAACTAACACTGCTCCTTGGAAGGATAGCTATGACAGTCCTAGACAGCATATTAAAAAGCAGAGACATCATTTTGCCGACGAAGGTCCATATAGTCAAAGCTATCATTTTTTCAGTAGTCATGTACAGATTATGAGTTAGACCATAAAGAAGGCTGAGTGCAAAGAACTGATGCTTTCAAGTTGTGATCCTAGAGAGGACTTGAGAGTCACTTGGACAGCAAGAAGCTCAAACCAGTCAATTCTAAAGGAAATCAACCCTAAATATTCATTGGAAGGACTGATGCTGAAGCTGAAGTTCCAATACTTTGCTCACCTGATAAGAAGAGCCACCTCATTGGAAAAGACTCTGATGTTGGAAAGATTGAAGGCAAAAGGAGAAGGGTGCGTCAGAGGATGAGATGGTTAGATAGCATCACCAACTTAATGGACATGAATTTGAGCAAACTCCAGGAGAGAAAGGAGGACAGAAGGGCCTGGCATGCTGCAGTCCATGGGGACTCAAAGAACTGGACACAACTTAACGACTGAACAACAACAGTGTATATCAGCACTTCATCCCTTTTCTTGACCTTAGTTGTTTCACGTAGCTATAACAAAATATCATAGACAAGGTGACTTAAAGAGCATTTGCTTCTCATATCTATGAAGCCTGTAAAGTCCAAGAATAGAGTGTTGGCAGATTTGAAGATTTGGTCTTTAGTGAGGGCCCTCTTGCTGACTTGCAGACTTTTCACTGGATCCTCATAATGCAGAGAGAAGACCATCTAGTGTCTTTTCCTGTTCTTATAAGGATACCAATCCTATTATGGGGGCTCTACTCTCATGAGTTCATCTAAGCCTAATTACCTCTCAAATTCTCCACCTCTTCATATTATCACATTGGGGGTAATGGCTTCAATGATGGATCAGGGGAGACAGAAATATTCATTCCATAGCATGACCCAATAATATTCCATTGTATACATAATACTACATTTCTTCAATCCACTCATTAGTTGATAGACATTTGGGTTATTTCCACTTTTTGACTACTCTGAATAATGCTATTATAAACTTTTGTATACAAGTTTTATGTGGCCACATTTTTCAATTCTCTTGGGTATATACCCAGGAGAGGAATTGCTAGTTCATATAGGGACTCCATGTTTAACCACTCAAGGAACTGCCAGTCTGATTTCCCAATGGCTGAACCATTTTAAAATCTCATAAGCACCAACACTATTGTCTGTCTTTTTTTATTACAACCATCCATCCTAGTGGTATGCACTTTGTGACCCCATGGACTATAGCCCACCAGGCTCCTCTGTCCATGAAATTTCCCAGGCAAGAACACTGAAGTAGGAAGCCAATTCCTCCTCCAGGGGGAAACCCAGGGATCAAACCTGAATCTCCTCTGTTTCCTGCACTGCAGGTGGATTCTTTACTTGCTGAGCCATTGGGGAAACCCTCCACCCTAGTGGTATCTTGTGATTTTTGATTTGCATTTCTAGTGTCTAATGATGTTGAGCACCTTTCCTTGTGCTTATATCTTCTATGGGAAAATGTCTATTGAACTCTGCCCATTTTTAATTGGATTCTTTGCCTCTTTTTTATTGAATATAAGAGCCCTTTATATTTTAGATATAAGACCCTTATCAGATATATGATTTGCAAATATTTTTTTCTTTTTTGGATTATCTTCTTGGTAGTGTCCTTTGAAGCACAAATTTTTTTTTTAATTTTGACAATAAATTGCTTTTTAAAAAAGCTTTTGGATGTCTGGATCCAGAGTAATAATTTCTTAACACATTATGAAAACTTTCATAGAGTTTTATAGCAGGTAGGAAGGTAATTGTGGTGTTGGAGAAGACTCTTGAGAGTCCCTTGGACTGCAAGGAGATCCAACCAGTCCATTCTGAAGGAGATTAGCCCTGGGATTTCTTTGGAAGGAATGATGCTAAAGCTGAAACTCCAGTACTTTGGCCACCTCACGAGAAGAGTTGACTTATTGGAAAAGACTCTGATGCTGGGAGGGATTGGGGGCAGGAGGAGAAGGGGACGACCGAGGATGAGATGGCTGGATGGCATGACGGACTCGATGGACGTGAGTCTTAGTGACCTCCGGGGGATAGTGATGGACAGGTAGGCCTGGCGTGCTGCTATTCATGGGGTCGCAAAGCGTCGGACACGACCGAGCGACTGAACTAACTTATAATGGCACAGGCTGAATTAACTTCAGAATATAGACTCTATTATTGTTTTACTTTTTTTTGAAACATTGTTTGATTTGTTTTGTCTCTAGTCCCTTTGTCTAATAATACTTCTGTATACTACATCTCTTGGAGAAGGAAATGGCAACCCGCTCCAGTGTTCTTGCCTGGAGAATCCCAGGGACGGGGGAGCCTGGTGGGCTGCCGTCTGTGGGGTCGCACAGAGTCGGACACGACTGAAGCGGCTTAGCAGCAGTAGCAGCAGCATACTACATCTCTGTCTCTCCACCTGTCTATTAGATAATTTATTTTTTATCCATCTTTTAAAAAAAGTTTTATTGGAGGATAATTGCTTTGTGTGTGCTAGTTTCTGCCATATATCAACATGAATCAGCCACAGGTATACATATGTCCCCTCCTTCAGAAACCTCCCTCCCATTTCCCAGTCCATCCCACCATTCTAGGTTGAGCTCCCTGTATCACACAGCAAATTCTCACTGTGTTACATATGGTAATGTATATGTTTCCATGCGACTCTTTCAATTCATCCCACCCTTTCTTTAATCTCTTCTTTCATAGAGTGTTATACATATAAGCCTTCCAATATTTGCAAAACTCTTTCAAAGTTTCTGAAAGCAGGTTGCTAGCTCCTAAGGTGAAGATAATTTGGAGTCTCCTTGTAAACACCACAATATAATCTTATTCTGTGGGTATCAAAGCATCAGTATAAATTTGTGTAGTCTCACATCTTCCTCCAAATGCATTATGTTTTAGTGGTCTCAGCTAGATATCTGGGTCAAAATAAAGAATCTTGGTGAGAAGCTTATGCTTCACTATAGCTCATCTTTCCCAATGTCATAAATAACGAAAGACAAATTGTGCCTTCCTAGTATTTCCAATGAAGTCATCAGGCCAAAAGGCATGGCAGTGGAACAGGGAATTAGGAAATAATCAAGCAATTTGTGCATTAATAGAAGCAACATCTGTTGGATCCTGATCTCTGTACTTTGTGTTCTTCAAAACAGGTGCTTAATTTTCCTGTGCTAATAACTGTGTAAATTGAAACATTATATCATCTTCATGGGAAATACTAATCCTTCCTTTCCTCTTAACAAATATTTGTTAAACTCCTTTCAATATCTCCTAAATTTAAAAGCCATATATTAAAACTATGTATTAATCATTAAGCTCATGGTAACTGAGTGGTCAATGTTCATTTCATAAGAATAGAAAACACAATGGAAATTTCAAGTTTATATTGGGTTTTATCAATTTAAGAACGCCTAGTAGTTTTAAGCGGAGAAGGCAATAGCAAGCCACTCCAGTACTCTTGCCTAGAAAATCATGGAAGCAAAAAGGACAAAAGATTTCTCATCAGTTAGCTGAGATTCAGGATCATGGAGGACCTGCAGTCAAGAGTCAGGAGTGGAGAAGGTTGGCCAAGACCTAGGCATGCAGCTACACAATATGCTAAGCCAGGTGACATCATTCCATGCCCTACCTGATGCCTGCTGCTTCCTGCCTAAAAGTTCTTGTGTGTATATCTTAAACCCCCAACTGTGTTGTGATCTCTTTGAGGACCTTATCATATTTGAGGTTTCTCTCCTTTTAGTACAATGTTGGACACAAAGTGCACACTTAGTAACTGAGAAACAGATTACCAATTTGCCATGTCATCTACCAGCCTCCTCATTCCTTTCAGAACTGTAAACAAGCACAAATACATCTCAACTCTGCACACCAATGATGATGATGGAGTTTTTGTTCTAAAGTGGAAGAGTGACATGCCACCATAGGGATTTTTTATTGCTGCATAAATTGCTCAGATGGTAAAGAATCTGCCTGCAATGCAGAAGACCCAGGTTCGATCCCTGGATCAGGAAGATCCCCTGGAGAAGGAAATGGAAACCCACTCCAGTATTCCTGCCTGAAGAATTTCATGGACATAGAAATCTGGCAGGCTACAGTCCATGGGGTCACAAAGAGTCACACAAGACTGAGTGACTTTGACACACAGACTACTGACCACACAAACTATGGTTGATCTAATGGAGTCAGGAGACAGGGTGTGATGGTGAGACCCAATGAGAACACCAAAACTCACTCACTAAAGGGCCCTCATTCTTTTCAGAGGCAGCGAGAGGATGTATGAGATGTGACTTTAAGTTCACTAGAGCTGAGGCTTAGCATGAGGCTTCACAGGGACCCCTTAATGTTTAGATTCACTTAATGTTACAGCTTTTTTCTTGGGAAAAAATAAAAATAACAAAAATTTTTAAGTATTAATGTTTTCATGCAAGTGCCACCAAAACCTACATAAAACTCCTCAAAATTAAATTTTATATTATTGTAACACTGGAGCAATAAAAAGGATACTTTCAGAATTATCATGAAAAAGATTTGTCCATAAACTGTGACATCTTGGTGTTTAATACTATCATTAAAGAGCAGAGAGGTTTTGCACAACAAAGGAAATCATCAACAAAATGAAAAGGCAACTTACCAAATGAGAGAAAATATTTCAAAAACAAATGTCTGATAAGGAATACTATATGAAGAACTCTTACAACTCAAAAGCAAAAAAGTCAATCTGACTAAAAAACAGACAGAGGCCGTGAATGGACATTTTTCCAAAGAAGACATACAGATAAACAACAGATACATGAAAAGGTGTTTGGCATCACTCATCAGCAGGGAAATGAAAATCAGACCCACAACGAGACACCACCTCACACCTGTTAGGCTAGACCCTGGTAGGTGTCCAAAAAGGTTAAGCTAAAGGCCCATCTGAGAAAATCCCTCCGTGATGTACTTAAATCACGCTTCACCACTGGTAATGACCTAAGTCCTTAGACCAGGCTTATGCACTGCATTAGTCAAGGTTCTCCAGAGAGAAACAGAACCGACAGGAGAGTCACTATGAGGAATTAGCTCACATGCTTACGGAGGCTGAAAAGTCCATAGCCTGCCATCCGCAACCTAAAGACCCAAGAAAGCCAGTGGTATAAATTCCAGTCTAAGAGCAGAAGAAGATCAATGTCCCAGCACAAGCAAGCAGGCAGAAAAAAAAAAAAAAAAAAAAAAGAGGTGAATTCCTATTTCTTCTACCTTTTGTTATATTCAGATCCTCAATGGATTGAATGATGACATCTACCCTCACTGGGAAGGGCAAACTGCTTTAATGAGTCACCAATTTAAATGTTAATCTCATCCAGAAACACCCACAAAGACACATCCAGAAATAATGTTTAATCTGAACACCCTGTGGAATCAAGTTGACACATAAAATTAATCATCACATGTACCTTCTTCTTTCCTTCATAATGATTTGTCCTTAGTTCTAAATGCAAATGACCATCCACAATCTTTTCCCCAAACACTTCCATTTTGACTGATAACCAAGATATTTACACTGGAATCCCCATTACAACATTAAAAAAAAAAAAAAATTCAGGACCTGCCACAATCAGACCCCTTCCATCTCCACAATCAGACCTCTTCCATCTCTCCAACCTGATCCCTTTTACTCTCTGTAGTGGGTTGATTGTGTCCACACAAAAGATATGTCTAAGTCCTAACCCCTGGTACCCAGGGGTTATGTGACCTTATTTGGAAATAGAGTTTTTACAGGTGTAATTAAGTTAATGAACTCTGGAGAAGATTACTTTGGATTCAAGGTGAGCCCTAAATCCAATGACTGGTGTCCTTATAAGAAAAAGAGAAAATTTAAGATACAGAGACACGGAGGAGAAGGAATTTTAAGATAGAGGCAGAGACTGGAATAATGCGCCTACAAGCCATGCAACCAAAGACTGCTGGCAACCACCAGGAGCTAGGAGAGAGGCATGGAATGGTTTCTCCCGCAAAGTCTCGAGAGGGAATCAACTCTGTAACACCCTGATTTTAAACATCTAGCCTCTGTGAGACAGGGCATTTCTGTTGTTTTAAACCACCAAATTTGTGGTACTTTGTTACAGCAGCCCTAGAGAATACTCCTCTAGCTAATAGTCCTCTCATTGTCCCTGAAGTACATCAACTTCTTTCCCACCTCAACACCTTTCCTTAACTATTCCCTCACCCAACAGTCATACCCTTCACCTTTTCACTGGTCCTTCCTAGCCTCTGGGACCTCTCTCAGAACTACTTATTCCAATCAGTCTTCTCCAGCTATTCCTATCCACTTACGTTCTTAACTGTTCATTGTACTATGTATTACATACAGTCTTCCCCTCCTACTTAAGGTTCTGTGTCTTGTTTCCTAAACAAATTGAAAGCTCCATGAATGCAGATTCTTATGCTATAAACTTAAATTTAGCAAGCACTTGACAAAACCATATTTAATTACTGCATAGCATCAGATAAACCAAGAGAAAGGGCCTCACAGCTGTAGCACCACCAATACTATACAGCAGAGATTTGCACAAGATTGTAAATCAGCTATACCTCAATTTAAAAATAATTAAAAAACAAATCTCAGTGACATTACTGCAGACTCCTCCCCAGATTCTGTACTTCACAGGTTGAACTTATATAGCCCAATTAGAATAGAATGAATGGGAGCAGGTCATTCTTTGTGGTTCTACTGCTAAGTTAAGTCGCTTCAGTCGTGTCCGACTCTGTGTGACCCCATAGACGGCAGCCCACCAGGCTCCCCCGTCCCTGGGATTCTCCAGGCAAGAACACTGGAGTGGGCTGCCATTTCCTTCTCCAATGCATGAAAGTGAAAAGTGAAAGTGAAGTTGCTCAGTCGTGCCCGACTCTCACCGACCCCATGGACTGCAGCTTACCAGGCTCCTCCATCCATGGGATTTTCCAGGCAAGAGTACTGGAGTGGGTTGCCATTGCCTTCTCCCTTTGTGGTGCTGCTCAAGGCTAAACTTTCACCCCCAAAGCTATTACAGTCACCTTGTCATTGCTTTGTGAAATAAAAAGGGGACCTATGAGAAGTTAGTACAGCAAAGCTATAATTTCTACAGCATTATAGTAAATAGTGATATTGAAGATCTTTGATGCATTTAGGTTGCAGAGGTTTGAGGCTGCTGAGCTCAATATTAATCAAAAAGAAGACTCGTAGCAAAAGAAAAATTTTCCAATCTTCCTTTGTGATCCAAGCATGAAGGAAATATTTTCTCTTATTGGAATGCCCTTGAATGGATATTTGCAAATTATCTTTCCTTTCTTTTTTCTTTGGTCTCAACCAGTGACTTCAGATGAACTCTGTTAGCTACATTCCTTCTGTACCTATTTTCAGGAGTCTCAGGTAAGAATCCTTGACTCAACTCTTTGTAAAATGCAGGCAACCTGAGGTCTTCAAGTGCAAATCTAACATGCTTCAGGGAAGAACCTAGAATGGAGTTATGGACCAAGTGTTAGAGATGCAGTTAGGACAAGATACACACAAGACACTTCCCCCTCTGGCCTCTCTTGTTAGTACAATATGAGTTGTAATGGCACTAAGTGAGCAGAACTGGGAAGTTACATTACCAAGACAAAAAATCTTCATGGAAGTTTCCCTTTCTGAGTCAGACTTGAGCCAGGATATTGCCTGCCTCACATCGTATAGCAGAATCCACGTGACCAAAAAAATCTTAGGGATTCTCCAAGCCAAGAAGTCATTGCCTCCCCTAAATTATCCTGGAATCCAAAGGGGAATGGCTACTAGATCCTGGTGATACAACTCTTTCACTTACCTCAAGACTAGCTGAGCAAAGATTTCACATCAGTCTCCATGAGTCCAATAGAGAGAACTCCACAGCTCATTAACCCTCTCCCACTGGCCTGCCCACCACATGCTGCCCACAGCAACTGGAGTTATAGGACTGCCACAGCAAGAGTTTACCCTTTCTCCTATCTTATATTTGGTCGGCACAAATTCCCAGAAAAACTGAGTCTCAAGAGACTCTCACGATTTCTCCCTTTCTCCCTCCATCTCCTTCCCCCCCACCCCTCACATGCATGCATACATTAGAGAGGCTTGGTTTGGCATATTTTTCCTTTTTTCCTAATTTACATTCATTCAATAGCTTACCAAGCATAAAAAAAAAAAAAAACTTTTATAAGACACTGGGAAAAAAACATTGACCTCTTTGTGTGTCAATGATTACGATATGCAGGGCCCTCTTTCTCTGTCTGTGGCTACAGCACACACATGCACACACACAGAGCTGGCCAGATAGCTGATGGGCGCAAAAGTCACCAGCCACCATTGTGCTGGGCCTTCAGGCCTTTACAGTGAATCATCCACACTCCAGGTCTACAGATTATTCTGTACCTTTTAGAATAGTGGTTCTCAACCTGGGCGCACATTAGAATCACTTGAGAAGTTTTATTTAAAAGGTGATGCCTGCCCATTCTAGGGATTCTGGTTTGACTGACTGGGAATGGTTTTCTAGGATCGGTGGATTAGTCTTGAGGAGGCTATGACGTACAGTCCAGGTCAAGTAAACCTGGAGGCCGGGGGGGTGGGGGTGCACTGGGGAGGGCAGGTCAGAGTTCCAGCCTCTTTCTTCCAAAGGCCCATAGTCTCCATGTAAATTCATATTTGCAACTAGATTTGGGATGAAAGTGAGATGCTAACTCCTCTCACCATAAGTATCTTAACTCTCTCTGCCCACCAATTACAGCCCACCTTTACACTTACAGTCAAAAGCAAATATAAAAAATTTTGTTGTAAACAGCATTGTTTCTCCTTCCAGCTACTGTCTCAGTAGGAAGATGTAACTGTTGTCATTGCATTATTACAGTAAAAAGGTAGCATTTCAAGGGACATTAGAATGTATTGATCATGTAATCATGTTTTCTATTCACTCATTTTTCTCTAAATTCAAGGCTGGAGAAGGGGTCATGATTTTCCTGTTTTGTGCAACTATAGCCTATTTTAATTAGAAGCAAGCATAGATAATTATCTGAAGAATCTTCTATTACAGGAAGCAAATTGCTTCTCCTAAAAATATTAGTAAATAACACCCTTATGTGACACATGGTCATAACCCTGCTCCAAGGGAGGACAAGGCAAATTTATCAGATTTTCCTCTGTTTCATTAAATTCCCCACTCTTTTCAGAGCCTGCAATTTAACTGCAGGGAGAAACTATAAATGACCCTGCAGAGTGCTTGTGGAAGAATTAGCCATCATCTTTATTTATGAGTATTCTAAACAAAGAATCTAGCAAATATGGACACAGTCAATGTCTTCCAGGCCACACCAACTGGGGGTAAAAATAGGGTCACCATATGTTATAAACAGGAATTGTTGATTTTGTTCTCCATTTACTCTGCCAAAACTCTCATCCTCTCAAGATAATGTTCAAAGAATTCTGGGAGTTTTCAGGGGCTACAGGAGCTAATGTTTGTATTTGATATGGATGTCTGCCCTTTCCCTCTGTCATGCTCAAACTCAGTAAAGCTAAAGGGCATGTCTTGGACAGCACCAGAGTTGAGAGCGGCACCATCACCACCTTTTACCCCTGGAGTGCTGCTATTATACAGCTGCAGCTGTCTCATGCAGTCAACACCTATGGAGGCTCTAGCAGAAGGGCTGTTTGTTTCTCTTTTGGCTCCTTCTTAGGGTAACCTTGCCTTGGGACTTAAGTATGACTCCATGGAGTCTAAGCTGGAAAACAATATGGACAAAAGGCATTTGCTCTACTTAAAATCATCCCTTCCCTCTGGCTTTGCACCATTCTTCCAGAATCAAGCTTTTATGTCTTCATTTTCTCCAATGAAATTTTTTATTGAGACACTTCAGTTTACCTATTTATCCCTCCCCACCCCTAGTCCTCCAAATTATTCATTCATTTGACAGTTAGACACTGTTGTGACTAACAATGACCTGGACAAGTACAGTCCTTTCCTTGAAGACTGAGGGCCATGAGCAAGTTGTCTGGTGGGGAAGTTGGGGATGCTGTGAGCTCTTAGAGGATGGGCAATTCTTCACATGTGCATAGGCAAGGAAGAGTTCTCAAAGGAAAGAAATGGCCTCAGAATAGAAACTATTTAATAAAAGAAGGAGTAGGAGCTTGGCAGGCAAAGCAGAAATAGATCCAGAGCTCACAGACAGAGAGAGAGAGAGAGAGTGTTGGGAGGTGGGATGAGGAAGGGGCAACTCCAGACATAAAGAGCACCATGCACAGAGTCTCAGAGGTTAGGCAGAACATTTCAAATTCCAAAGACAATCCATAAGANAGCTTGGCAGGCAAAGCAGAAATAGATCCAGAGCTCACAGACAGAGAGAGAGAGAGAGAGTGTTGGGAGGTGGGATGAGGAAGGGGCAACTCCAGACATAAAGAGCACCATGCACAGAGTCTCAGAGGTTAGGCAGAACATTTCAAATTCCAAAGACAATCCATAAGACTGACTTCCACAAGTTTGACCTTTCTACACCAATAACTTGTCATCAGAAAGGCGATGAAACGACTGATTGGGCTTGCTTTCCTGAGTTTTTCTTTGAGAAGGGGTTAATTAAGTAGGAACAGGCTCTACAGACAGATGGAAGCAGAGTTGCCAGAGAAACTACAGAAGGAAAGTTGCTCAGTCGTGTGTGACTCTTTGCAGTCCCATGGACTGTACTCCCACCAGGCTCCTTCGTCCATGGAATTTTCCAGGCAAGAGTACTGAAGTGGGGATCCTTCCCTGGAGATCTCCTTCTCCAGGGGATCTTCCCGACCCAAGGATTGAACCCAGGTCTTCTGCATTGCAAGCAGACTCTACCCTCTGAGCCACCAGGGAAGCCCGAGAAACTAGAGAATCCCCAGTTAAATCTGAATTTCAGGGACTTCCCCAGCAATCCAGTAGTTGAGACTTCACCTTCCAATGCAGGGGGTACTGGTTCAATCCCTGGTTGGAGAACTAAGATCCCACATGCCTTGCACCCAAAAACAAACAAACAAACAAACAAAAAAAACCCACACATAAAACAGAAGCAATATTGCAACAAATTCAAAAGAAGATTTTTAAAATGGCCCACATCCAAAAAAAACATCTGAATTTCAGATTATATATATTTGTGTGTATATATGTAATATATAGTATTTTAAAACAATTATTTTTAGTATGAATATGCCTCAAATATTGTATGACATATACTTATACTTAAAATTACTTGCTGTTTATCTGGAATACAAATTTACCTGGCTGTACTATATTTTTATTTGCTAAATCTGGCAACAGTAGTCATGAAAGTGACCACAAACTTGGTCACATTTGCTGGAAAATCAACTGGAAAAAGAAGAGATAAGATTGCAAAAGCAGACATCAATGGTAAAAACATAAAAAACATGCATCTCACAGAAAAAAGGACTACAGTAGGTCAAGCAAATTTTCTTGTCTGAATTCTAAACAACTAAAACCCATGAAGAAGGCCTTACAATAGTGTATAGAGGATTATTTGCCAGAAGCACTTTCTAAGAGAGGAATTATAATACATGCTTATGCCCGTGTCTCATGGTACAGTCCCAGTACACAGGCTCTACCTCTAGAAAGAAATGGATGAGAATCAGCATATCAACTGGGAGAAGAAAAGTTTAAAGCAGCAGGAAACAACATAGATCAGGAATAAAATAGCAAAATAAGGTTTTCTGCTTTTTTAGTTTTGATCTGAATAACAGGAGTGTTTGATGAAGAAATTAAATGGGAAGAAGTGAAGTCATAATTTTTCATAGATAGACATAGCAAATCTGAGTTTTTAAGGTCTTCACTGGACTGGCTTTAGGGGTATGTGCGTGTGTGTGTGTGTGTGTGACAGACAGAGATAGAGAGGTCTTGAGCAATCAGACAGGCATGAGAGAAAGACTGAAGAAAGAATATTTTTATTCTGTTGCAGCTTGAATAAATTGTTGACCTTAAGTGGAAGTATACTAAGCTTGAAGACAGATGAGAACAAAACCAATAAATTTCATAAGACTGTAGTGAACACCAGATGTTGATAGTCTTACCAAACCAGACATCTGCTTTTATCTCTAAGAGACAAGAGAGATGTACAAAATATTTTTAAAGGATACAAAACATGAAGCATTAGAGATGACAAAGTGCCCAGGTACAGTCCCAGATTTCAAATTGAGAGGTACACGCATGGTGTCTGTCCATATACGCCTTACTCCCAGGTTCCTGTCCCAGACCCCAGAGCATCCCCAGGACATGGTAGTGTCAGTTCTTTATATTCAATATTCAACCTCAATCTGAAATTATGGTCTAGTGCCCAGCTTTAAACTACTTAAAGCTGAAACACTTAGAAATCTGTCTTCCAACGGCTCGCCCCCTTCAATCCATCCTCCATCACATGACTGGGCTGAGTTGCTCAGTTGTGTCCAACTCTTTGCGACCCCATGGACTGTAGCCCACCAGGCTCCTCTGTGCATGGGATTCTTGTTCTTCCAGGCAAGAATACTGGAGTGGGTTGCCATGCCCTCCTCAAGACAAGAGAGATGTACAAAATATTTTTAAAGGATACAAAACATGAAGCATTAGAGATGACAAAGTGCCCAGGTACAGTCCCAGATTTCAAATTGAGAGGTACACGCATGGTGTCTGTCCATATACGCCTTACTCCCAGGTTCCTGTCCCAGACCCCAGAGCATCCCCAGGACATGGTAGTGTCAGTTCTTTATATTCAATATTCAACCTCAATCTGAAATTATGGTCTAGTGCCCAGCTTTAAACTACTTAAAGCTGAAACACTTAGAAATCTGTCTTCCAACGGCTCGCCCCCTTCAATCCATCCTCTGTCACATGACTGGGCTGAGTTGCTCAGTTGTGTCCAACTCTTTGCGACCCCATGGACTGTAGCCCACCAGGCTCCTCTGTTCATGGGATTCTTGTTCTTCCAGGCAAGAATACTGGAGTGGGTTGCCATGCCCTCCTTCAGGGGATCTTCCCAACCCAGGGATCGAACCAGGTCTCTTGTATTGCAGGAGGATTCTTTACCATCTGAGCCACCAGGGAAGTCCAAGAATACTGGAGTGGGCAGCCTAGCCCTTCACCAGGGGAGCTTCCCAACCCAGGAATTGAACCCAGGGCTCCGGCACTGCAGGCCGATTCTTTACCAGCTGAGCTACCAGGGAAGACTTATTGAATAGATGACAGTATTTGACGCACATTTCCTGAGTTGTTTTGCAGATGTGGAAACCCTCCACCAAATGGAAGGTGTGAACTACTTGATGACCATGAGCACATACCTCAGGGTTCCAGGAGCTTAAGGACTGATAAAGTTAACCCCTGTGACACCACACTGTTCCCTCACTATTACCCAGTCAGAGAATTGTGTACCAGCTGAATACATATCCTGCGAACCCACTCCCTAACCAGACTTTTTAAAAAGGCTTTGCCAAAACCCTTTGGGGAGCTCAGGGCATTTTAGGGCATGTGCCACCTATCTCCTTGCATAGCCCTGCAATAAACCATTCTCTGCTTCAGACTTGGTTTTTTCTATATTTTGTTTGGCTTCACTCTTCATCAGGTACACAATCAGCTGAGCTACCAGGCAAGCCGTAAATCTAAGTATGAAAATGAAAGTGAAAGTCACTCAGTCGTGTCTGACTCTTTGAGACCCCATGCACAATAGACTCCATGAAATTCTCCAGGCCAGAATACTGGAGTGGGTAGCCTTTCCCTTCTCGAGGGGATCTTCCCAACCCAGGGATAGAATCTAGGTCTTCCGCATTGCAGGCAGATTCTCTACCAGCTGAGCCACAAAGGAAGCCAACCTAAGTACACTTGTTCCTAGTTCCAATATGGAGACAGCCTCTCTCACCTGAAGCAGTCAGAGCAATGAGTGAACCATGTAGGTTGATCTTCCCACCCAGTTCTTTACATCAAGTTAAAATATAAAGTAGTTTTCACTCAAGAGGTTCATATGATAATTTAGACTTGAATATACATTACATTTTTTATAATTAAAGCATAGAAATTTGGGGGAGACATTAAAAAAATAATAATAATAAGGAAAGTTAAGCTTTGCTTGTCTGAAGTAATATACAATAGAAGTGAGTCATGTTAAAAATTACCTTGGATGGATTAAAAAATAAAAACCATATGATTATCTCAATAGATGCAGAGAAAGCCTTTGACAAAATTCAACATCCATTTATGATAAAAACCCTCCAGAAAGCAGGAATAGAAGGAACATACCTCAACATAATAAAAGCTATATATGACAAACCCACAGCAAACATTATCCTCAATGGTGAAAAACTGAAAGCATTTCCCCTAAAGTCAGGAACAAGACAAGGGTACCCACTCTCACCACTACTATTCAACATAGTTTTGGAAGTTTGGGCCAAGGCAATCAGAGCAGAAAAAGAAATAAAAGGAACCCAAATTGGAAAAGAAGAAGCAAAACTCTCACTGTTTGCAGATGACATGATCCTCTACATAGAAAACCCTAAAGACTCCACCAGAAAATTACTAGAGCTAATCAATGAATATAGTAAAGTTGCAGGATATAAAATCAACACACAGAAATCCCTTGCATTCCTATACACTAATAATGAGAAAGTAGAAAAAGAAATTAAGGAAACAATTCCATTCACCATTGCAACGAAAAGAATAAAATACTTAGGAATATATCTACCTAAAGAAACTAAAGACCTATATATGGAAAACTATAAAACACTGATGAAAGAAATCAAAGAGGACACTAATAGATGGAGAAATATACCGTGTTCATGGATCGGAAGAATCAATATAGTGAAAATGAGTATACTACGCAAAGCAATCTATAGATTCAATGCAATCCCTATCAAGCTACCAGCGGTATTTTTCACAGAACTAGAACAAATAATTTCAAGATTTGTATGGAAATACAAAAAAACTCGAATAGCCAAAGCAATCTTGAGAAAGAAGAATGGAACTGGAGGAATCAACCTGCCTGACTTCAGGCTCTACTACAAAGCCACAGTCATCAAGACAGTATGGTACTGGCACAAAGACAGAAATATAGATCAATGGAACAAAATAGAAAGCCCAGAGATAAATCCACACACCTATGGACACCTTATCTTCGACAAAGGAGGCAAGAATATACAATGGAGTAAAGACAATCTCTTTAACAAGTGGTGCTGGAAAAACTGATCAACCACTTGTAGAAGAATGAAACTAGATCACTCTCTAACACCACTCACAAAAATAAACTCAAAATGGATTAAAGATCTAAATGTAAGACCAGAAACTATAAAACTCCTAGAAGAGAATATAGGCAAAACACTTTCCGACATAAATCACAGCAGGATCCTCTATGATCCACCTCCCAGAATACTCGAAATAAAAGCAAAAATAAACAAATGGGATCTAATTAAAATTAAAAGCTTCTGCACAACAAAGGAAACTATAACCAAGGTAAAAAGACAGGCTTCTGAATGGGAGAAAATAATAGCAAACGAAGCAACTGACAAACAACTAATCTCAAAAATATACAAGCAACTCATGCAGCTCAATTCCAGAGAAATAAACGACCCAATCAAAAAATGGGCCAAAAACTAAACAGACATTTCTCCAGAGAAGACATCCGGATGGCTAACAAACACATGAAAAGATGCTCAACATCACTCATTATCAGAGAAATGCAAATAAAGACCACAATGAGATACCATTTCACACCAGTCAGAATGGCTGCGATCCACAAGTCTACAAGCAATAAATGCTGGAGAGGGTGTGGAGAAAAGGGAACCCTCTTACACTGCTGGTGGGAACGCAAACTATTACAGCCACTATGGAGAACAGTGTGGAGATTCCTTAAAAAACTGCAAATAGAACTGCCTTATGACCCAGCAATCCCACTGCTGGGCATACACACCAAGGATACCAGAATTGAAAGAGACACATGTACCCCAATGTTCATTGCAGCACTGTTTATAATAGCCAGGACATGGAAACAACCTAGATGTCCATCAGCAGATGAATGGATAAGAAAGCTGTGGTACATATACACAATGGAGTATTACTCAGCATCAAAAAGAATTCATTTGAATCTGCTCTAATGAGATGGATGAAACTGGAACCTATTATACAGAGTGAAGTAAGCCAGAAAGAAAAACACCAATACAGTATACCGACACATATATATGGAATTTAGAAAGATGGCAATGATGACCCTGTATGCGAGACAGCAAAAGAGACACAGATGTATGGAACGGACTTTTGGACTCTGTGGGAGAGGGAGAGGGTGGGATGATTTGGGAGAATGGCATTGAAACATGTATACTATCATGTAAGAACGAAGCACCAGCCTATGTTCGATACAGGATACAGGATGCTTGGGGCTGGTACACAGGGATGATCCAGAGAGAGGATATGGGGTGGGATGTGGGAGGGGGATTCAGGATTGGGATCTCATATACACCCATGGTGGATTCATGTCAATGTATGGCAAAACCAATACAATATTGTAAAGTAATTAGTCTCCAATTAAAATAAATAAATTTATATTTTAAAAAATTACCTTGGATGGATGGTCTAATGAGCCAAAACTTCATTAGTAATCATGTTTTCAGTTGGGAAGAGAGATAAATCAAGAGTTTAGGATGAACATATACACACTACTATATATAGAATAGATAATCAACAGGGACATACTGTATAGGAGAAAAGTATCTATGTAATATTCTGTAATAACCTATATGGGAAAAAATCTGAAAAAATAGGTATACTGTACTAGAACAACTATAATCCAATGTAAAATTAAGAATTAAAAAAAAAAGAAGTGGTGCTTTCAGATCAAGTCATCTACTGCAAAGTAAACACAGTCTTAAAACAGGAGTTTAATTCCTATCCTTTGTTTTTTTTAAGAAATAGTTTTCTTATTTCAAAAAAATATTAAATACATTTGAGTTATTTCTAATAAACTGAATGAACATAGAGCCTATTATACACAGGGAAGTAAGTCAGAAAGAGAAAGACAAATAGTGTATATTAATACATATATGTGGATGATGATCCTATTAGCAGGGCAGCAAAGGAGAGACAGACATAAAGAGCAGACTTTTGGAACAGTGAGGGAAGGAGCTGCTGCTGCTAAGTAGCGTCAGTCGTGTCGCGGGTGGGATAATTTGAGAGAATAGCATTGAAACATATACATCACCATATGTAAAACAGATAGCCAGTGGGAATATGATATAAGATGCAAGGAACCTAAAGTCAGTGCTCTGTGACAACCTAGAGGGGTAGGATGGGGAGGGATGTCGGGGTGGGGAGATTCAAGAGGGAGGGGACATATGTATACCTATGGCCGATTCATGTCAATGTATGGCAAAACCCATCATAATATTGTTAAGTATCTTCTAATTAAAAATTTAAAAAGATAAATAAGTAATAGGGATGTAATGTACAACACTGATAAGTGTAATTAACACTGCTGTATGTTATACATGAAAGTTATGAGAGTGAATCCTAAGAATTCCATCACAAGGAAAAAAATTTGTTTCTATTTCTTTACTTTTATATCTGTATGACATGATGGATGTTCATTAAACTTACTGCAATAATCATTTCATGATGCATCTATGCCAAATCATTATGCTGTACATTTTAAACTTATACAGTTCAGTTCAGTTCAGTCACTCAGTCGTGTCCAACTCTTTGCGACCCCATGAATCACAGCACGCCAGGCCTCCCTGTCCATCACCATCTC